>CM023457.1:70012034-70129089 GCA_013339765.2 Haemaphysalis longicornis
CACAAAAAAGCAGTAATTCGTACGCATGATCTTTCATCAGTTACACTACGTATTATATACTTTTGTTTGTAATTGTTTTAATTTCTACCTTTGGGGAACATGTAGACATATATTCAACCCTTAATTATATATCAGTATCGCGAGCGTTTTGCTTAAGTAACACTTGTTTGACCTGCTTTTTCAAGTAAGTTCACTGGCGTCGAAGTTCACTTTTCTCCTAGTTTAATTATTATTTCCGTTGACTGATACAGGAAAGATTGCTCACCATAGTTCGTTCTTACTCTTGGGGTGTGCCGTATTGTATGCCTGAGATGGTAGCCAGAATATTTATTGTTAACTTGATTGTGGGTCTTTTGCTTATAAATGGTGTGCAGAAGCTTTATGTAATAGATTAGGTCCCCTCGATGCATTAAATATTTAGTAAATAAAGGACGTTTCCTCAAATCTGCGTAACAGCCACGATACTCTAAATATATGCGCAATTTTTTTTTTGCAATACAATAGGCCTGTTATAATTAGTTTTAGTTTTGGTCCCCCACACCAAAACCCTGTATTAAATTTCGAATAAATGAGAGCATTGTATAAGTTTTGTTTCAGTCATAGTGGTATCAAACGGCCGATTTTATATATGAGACCTATACTTTTAGAGAGTTCGGAGGACAGGTGAGCAATATGCGTATACCACGAAAGTTGTTCTTGAAACCAAACACCTAAGAACTTCTGTTCTGTCGCTTGGTTTTACTTGGTTCTGTTGAATATAATGGGGATTTCTTTCGAGCGGTCAACCACATTGGGAACATACAGCAGGATTGGGGCAATGTTTGTGCGGGTGGCCATCCCGGTGACACCGATAAAAAACCAGTGTGCAAGGGACATGAGGTCTCAGTTTGCACAACTCGAGGTAGTTGCGGACGTTTCGAAGATGGGCGATCATGTCAAACGTCACGAGGGCATAATTTGTCTTCCGAAGGCGACAAATATCTGGTATGACTGCCGACTCACATGTTGTCTAGCTTCGGAGGTCCTCGTCGGAGTCGCCCGGCTGGACTTGGATCAGTCCCCTAGATATCCCTTTAGGTTTCATTAGGTGCGCCTCAAATTCTAAAGTTTCATCATTATTTTTGCATTTGTTTTACGCACAGAATGCTAGTGCCTGGTTGTGGTTGTAGAATGTTATAGGGACGAAATCGCTGCGCTGATTGACATTAGTAGACGTCAGTCGTTCAATGATGCATCGGGCATAACTGGCAAGAACTGCAGCAAGCCATTTGCGGGGAATGGCACCGAGGGAAACATTGTTTATTGGGCGCAGCAGCACTGTGAACTTCTCCTTAGCGATTCGATCATGCGCTGCCGTGGTAAGGCATGGTCGTGCTCGACGACATCGGGAAACATATGTCCAACCGCCTTCGGTATTGCCTACTTGAGGAACATTTGTAGCCGAAGTGAAAGCTGAGGTGGTTTCTTGCGGTGGATGCGTGTAGGTATTGCTCAACTTGCTCTTGTTAAAATTTCTTGCGTTGTTCACTGAAGGCCGCAACTGAATGCCCGAGTTCGAGGACATTGTGGAAGGAGAAATTTTGATGTTGCGAGTGCCCAGATTAGATTAAAGTGGACTTGTGCCTTTTCCGTGGGGCCAGATGCTAGTCCTATGGTAGTCGATGGATCTCTAGTGACTTAGATCCCACAAAATTGTATTAAACTGAAAGAAATTTATACAAAACATCGCAGAATAGTACCTGGCTTATTGTGATGAATTTGAATTTGATATGAACACACATTCATTGCACAGGCCAGAATATGTTCAGCTACAGGCAAAGAAGGCATAACAAAAAGAAGTTCAGAACGTCAGGCTGGCTTTGGGCGTGTTCCTCCTCCTGCAATGACCTCGGTGCCGACCAATACCTCGTTAGTATGCATTTTTTTACCGAGAAACCATCCGGCACATTTGAATCACCCGCTATGAGCGCTGACTTGAACGCACAAAACCCTTTGAAGAAAGTTTTGTCCTACCGGCGCACTTTTTTCCTAGAGTGGAGAGCTTTTGGTCTCCAGTTTGCACGCCCCGGCACTTTGTCCTCTTAGTTCTTGGACCTAATAAATTCTAGCGTGTGGTTTCACGGTTGCGTGAGGTTCATATGGTTCGCTGGCATCTTGTTCTGTTTCAAAATGCTGCTGAAACTGGTCTACACAATGTCTCTTCTGTTCTGTTTTGTTTCACCTGAATTCTTTCACGAATTTAAACTGCAAGGCTGCTTCATCGGGGAAGCTTTGCTGCAGAAGCACCCGCTGAGCTTCTCGTCGCTCAAGCCTAAGCGCTCTTCAAGTTCAATAAACTGTGCGGTGTCAATTGGGGTTTTTTATAAATACTACAGAAAACAAACTAGTCTCGTCCTGTCGCGGACGCAAATTATTTTCCGAGTCGGAGACAATGATCAATCGAAGAAACAGTAAACAAGACTAGTTGATACCATACCCAAAACATAAGCAATAAATACTCCAAAAAGAAAAAACAAGGGGGAATCAATACACATTGGGTAATGGTGACAAGGTGGTGTAGAGTATCGTAAAGAGTTAAAGCCATCGAGGAACCGTCACAGTACGGGAATAAACAGCCAGGGCGAAATAAGTAGTGACATGTCCCCCAATATGTGTTTGCTGCTTTAACGGAGTTGCCCTATCTGACGTCAAACATGCGCAGTCGTGGTGTTTCGGTGTTCAAATGTTCACGTGGCGTGTCGAGGCCAAGGGGGAGAGGGTGCGCACCAAAATCTCGTTACACATTCGTGGCGAACTATACTCTCTTTGGGTGTCACTGTATCCCACCGATGTCTGGCTACCTGACCTGCTTTCGCAGACATCCTGGAAGTTGCAGTCGTGGAGGACTACTTGGGGCAGAGCACGAATCCAGTAGCCACATAACGATTCTTACTGGTTGCACTCCACGCTCCGACTCTCTGGGTGTTTATTCAAGGGATTGCTTCCTTTTTTTTTCAGCAATGGCACCTTCCGATAGGCCCTCTCGTAAGTGAGAGTGAGGGATCCTGCAAGACGATGATGATGATGTTGGTGCTCTCAGTGTGTTTGGAACGTGTTCTGCTTTAGCGCGCGTCCTGGTTTCGCGGTTTTTTTATAGCGGGTGTTTCTGTCGTTGCGATTTCTTCGAAAGAAAATGTCCAGTATTTTTTCTAATTATGTCCGTGAAAGACTACAACTTCTCACCAATATATTTGAGAGCACATACCCTGTTGTAGTATACTTCTAAAAGGAAAAGATGCAAATGAGCTCAAAGTTTCTACCCTTGTCAACCATAAAGTTTATGCCGGTAGTGCTGAAAGTGGCACCAGGGATATATTGAGATGCTGATCTAGATAAACTATCTTTAAGCTGGAGATACCAGTCTCGAATCCTGGGCCGCCGGATACCAACTGGTTTCTTTGAACGTAGAAGCGTCCTGTAACATAGCGTTTCTCGACAGTAGAAAAATACTTGGAGCTTGACCACAAGCAGCTTCGGGGGCCCATTTGGTAGGTCCCTCTAGCCCCTTCTGTCGGGGTCTGTGACCGCTGGGCACTCACCACTTCACAAGGTACAACCGCCCTCTGTGTCGGCAAAGAGGAAACGGACTTAGAACGCACTACCACTCCGGCAGACATTGTAGGTTCCTTAACAGCCGCTGGTAACCCACCAGAATAAAAATGGGTACAGGCAACCCACTCCCCACACGGGGATCCAGTGTACCGGCAATCATAACACCACGTCAGTTTGTACCATGGGGTACATGAAAGTGGCAGGTATTTTGGTACCACTGGGCAGTAACCAGGAAAATTGGAAGAAGCAGCCCTTAAACAAGGGATCTCGTGCTTGGGAAGTTACCCAACTTTTTCGGGAAATGCTCCAGCTGATGGGGTCGTAACGTTTCAGTTCGGGTGAAAAATACAATTGCTAGAAGTGAACACTGCGATACTGCAAAAAACGGGCTTTCCCAGCGCGTACGCTCAATTCTTGAGTATACCATCTTGGTCTGGTACCTGAACACATAACTCTTATGAATATGTTTGTAGACATTAAAAGTCCAGTGCACTTCGTTAGGAAATCGCATACTTGTGACGTTAGTATGAACTCCATGTCTCACGGTGCGGTATAAAAATTCAGGGAACCTTTTCATACTGCCTAATCTTAAAAATATTCTATAAGATGAGGTAGCAAAGATTAAAGGAAAGTACATTCAGACTTCCACATATGCATCTAGAGGAAGGATAACAACAACAAATTAGTTCAACATTCGTAGCGCTACGTCCGCACTCTAAACGTCCTTTACTCAAAACTAATAGAGATAGGAATGCTGTGTCCGAAACTGTTTTCTTGTCCCTTAATAAAATGGCTGCTTTTACCTCTATAATAACTCGCGCTCAAACGACACATGACTTGTAGGCGTTTCTATTTTCTGAGCTGCAGTAATCTGCTTTTTCTGCTGCTAACTGTTTATGCGGCCGTAATCACGACTAACAGTGTGTTTTTATTAAGCGATGTCGTGTTTCACATTATTCGTGTTTATAACTGTACCGCAACCCCCAAAACAATGCCGAAGGGAGATTAAAGGTTTCTTGAAAAGTAAAAAAATAAATAGGTACTCCATAAATGCATTGCAGCAAGCCGCGCTTGGCGATAACGCCGGTGATCGGCGATCGCGGAAAAAGTATGGAAGCAGGGAGTAGGCCAGCCGGTGCGCAAGCGAGACTAAAGGGGATTTTGTACCAACGAATGGACGCAAATATCCCGCCTCGGTTCCTAAAACTTAGAATGAATCATAAATACCTTAACGGTGCGATCAAACCAAAAAATAGACATTTCTTTTTTGCTAGCATTCTTCACAAAGTAATAAATAACATTCCGTTTTGGTTTTAGTTCAGGCTAAAAATATTGTTCCCGGTATGTTTTCTTGAGGTGTCGAATTTTGTCGATTTTTGTTTCGAATAATGGTATTCTTCCAGTGGGTAGTGCGGAAACGGCTGCAGCGTGCTGTACCAGGTGTACTTTTTCCAATGGAAGGTGATCAGCAACACGTGATGGCCTTTAAGAGGGCGGCTTCATGGCATCATGCATTTCGGTGAGGCTGCGGGGGCGCTGGATATTTTAAACCGCTGGTGGGTGATCCACCCGTTATTGGCCAATTGGACGGACAATATAGCCTGCCCGAATTTATAGATGCCCATATACCGGTTGGTGCCTAGAAAGAAGACAGGTTTCTTTTAGGGGGCAGCCTCATAAATGAGACGAATTGGTTTAAAGCACCTTTTTAGGCAATTGTGTTTTTCTAGAAAGTGCCCAGTTGATTCAGAAATATTGAAGTATTTTGTTTTGTTTATGGCGGGAAATTTTGTATTTAGCTTAGTAATTAGGTGACATGTGGTGCTTCTTTGACGGTAATACGTTCGCTGTAAGTAGCGTAGTCAAACGCAACCATCGGAATTTCGGCACACCCAGCTTCACTGGTAGCCCTCTTATTATTTAGCAATGGCATGTCGACAGATCTGTCCAATTTCAATTTTGGCAAGCGGCCTGCCCTTCAAGATGTAGCGTTGCCGACTGATTATATCTGATTTTTATTATTCTCTACTTTGGTAATTTCTGTCCTAGTTATAGGTCCTACTCATCATCGTTGTCTTTGAATGGTCGTTCAAGCTGCTGCATCTGTCAATTGTTGTTTTCTGAATTTTCGCAATTCTGTACCCATGAAGCATCATTGCGTGGAGAAAGTTGAGGAGTACCTATTGAATATTGGTGTTTTTTGTTTGACCGGGGGCCGAAGCAATAGCTGTCTCCTGGGGGTGACGCCACGTGTTAGTTCATTACTGTCGCATGCGCATCCGCGCCAACTTTTGCAACCGCGATCCATTCGCCGGATGGTGCGCTTCAAGAGCACAGGAGGCAGGAGCTTAGTACTGAGAAGCTGCCCGCTCTCTTATTGGAGAGTGTTTTTGGCGTTTTCAACTGTGTGGGGGCATTGATCCGCTGAAACTTTGTGTCAATCTATGCAGCCCATGTTCACTAACAAGAGGACGTAAAAAGTGCATAAAAACCATGGTCAAACTGGCCGCGTCAGCAACTGCGGGTGCATCCCTTGGTTTTCTTGGGAGAAAGCCATGTAGTCTTATTCGCTTTTAGCTAAATAATGCGCTTTCAGGCCACTCTCAGCTCTTACAAATAACATTTTCCTTTCCTGGGACTTTCAGAAATCCGATCCCTAGGAATTGCACCAGGCGAAATATTTGTGCGCACTGGCTGAGTTCACTTTTCGTGACTGGCAATAGCCCTTGTCAATTTTGGGTAAAATATTTAGAGCACCGAAAAAGAAACGACAAACGAGAGGTGATGACGCTCACAAGCGTTGATTTCCAGGATATGTCAACTACTGAACACAAAAAACGCTACTGACACTTATGCAGTCCCGCTCAAAGAAACACAAAAACTACAGTTACTACTTTTAAAGAAAATAAAAGCCACCACTCCTTATAAAAACGATCGGCACCACCAACTTAGCGCCATATACCACAGAGAACTATTAGCCCATTTCCTTTTCTGAGATTCTAAGGAATGGCCCGCAGAGATGTGCGTTAGGAATACTGGCCGCTTTTCTAGCGTTTTCCCAGGAGTCACCAGATACCATCCGCGAAACCATACCCCGACCCACAACAAACTGATGACCTGCTGAAATGTGACATTGCAGTTCACTCTATTGAATGCGGTCTACCAGGGCTTGTTTGTGGGTTCCTCCACCAATCGAACGGCTGAACCTATACAAACTACAGACTCTATTGGTGTTACATAAACTTGCCAATTGCCACAGATACAAGATATTAGCCCCTGGATTCAAATTTCATAAAACTACCAGTATTTAATTTTTTTGCCCTTCCTCCCATCCCTTTCTTCGGCCGAGAACAGTCGTCTACCCTTTATAACAAAAGTTCTCTAATAACATTTAGTTATCTTAAACTTCTTTCCCAAGTCCGCACTGCTGCGAAGTTTCAATGCAACTTCTTTAAACCATTTGATACATTCGTAAAAGTGTCCAGGAGCCGGGCCCCGTCGTTACTATCACGTGGAGTAGCGTGGTGATCGAGCGGACAGCAAGGTTGCTGCCTTGGTTATGACAAGATGGTGAATACGAACTTAACTGGTTTAATGCATGTTGAGACATCAGCCGAAGCAATAGTGGAACAATACCCTTCCAGCCGAGGTTAGAGTACAAGGCTCGAGCAGAGGAACATCATTGATTAGTAGCTCCAAAACGAATTCGGTTCAGTGCGTAATACCACGTGCATATATGCCCATCAATTAACTGAAGAACAGGGCTCCTCCTCTTTTTCTACACGGCGCAAACAGAATACCGAGACACCCAACGCACCAGAAAGTTCGGGATGGGTCCGTAGCAGTGGCGCATTCTGAGTCTAAGAGATGAGGAGAGGGAATCTCGGGGGCAGCGTCTGCGTCCTTCGTGCTAATCGATGCACATCGCGTTTGTCGTCGCGGAAGTTTAAATCACGCCGACAGCAGGCGCCCGTGCGTCAACCATTCCCAGGAATGTTGCGGCTTCTCCGATACTGTGATGATGTTCAGGTAAGGTGAAGTTATGATGGGGCAGTTCAATCCTGGATCAAGAGATTGCCACCCGGGGTTGACGGACAAATATAACTAACATTTCTGCAGGACAAGACTTACGGGTAATGTGGTTTTCTAACCAGGAAAGGTACACTTAAAAGTCACAAGCAAGAGTTTATGGAACCAACTAGCCTGAAGAGTGACTAATAGTCGCTCACACAAAAATGATTCAACATTCTCGTGTGGGTGAATGATGTCGTCGATGCACGAGGATGTCCTTGCGAAGCTTGAAGGTGCCATCGACGCAGCCGTCTTGGGAAGTAACGGCCCCGATCAAACACAGCTGCTGAAGAAGCGAGGGCCAGGTAGAGGTCTTGAGAAGAATAGGTGCACTGGAGGAAGGGCCACGACCAGGCGTGGCCAGTGGCAACGTGGCGTATCGACTTTCTATACCAACGGTCGCAGAACACCTAGTTTCTCGCCGTCCTGACGATGGGCTTTCGGAATAGTCAAGCCCACAAAGCAGCCCATCTTGTTGTTGTTGTTGTTGTTGTCTTCCCAGCCCACTTCTTCCTCGTCTTCGTCTTCCTTGTTCCCGTCGCTGCTTCGCAACCCAGAATGATGATTACCAACGGCGACACCTTTCACTGGTCCTTCTCCATTTGATTTTGGGAATTTCACCACAATTCTACCCACTTCAAGAAAGTTGCTGGGTTGACGCCAAACACAATTTCGATGTCCAAAATTCAAAAGTAAAGAAATCAAAATCACGGTTAAGTGACCTGACACACTGTCCCATAAAACAAAATCATGTAAATGTCCTGCACAACGTTTTAAGCTGCTCTGAGTCCCAAATGTTTGATAAACAGTTTAGTAAATTCTGACAATCATCTATGTTTAAATAAAAAAAGTCCGTGGTCGAATATCTTTTCCACGCCAAGGCGAGCACCCGTCTCTTCTTATGCCGGTCATTTGCTACGAATGTTCCTCTTATACTTGCGTCATGACGGGACATGAAACTTTTTCCTCCCCAGGCACTTTCAGGATGTGGACACTTCCAGGCCTATAGTAAAAGCACCCGCAGCAGCTCAGCCGCGGCAGCCGAACTCGTGCCACCAGCGGTGCACCGCGTGACCTCAGATCCTGTCCCGAGCGGGAAGCCACGAGCCACGACGCACGCTGCGGACAGTTGGAGTCCAGACACCGAGCCGACAGCACCGCCCTCGTAATCTGCCACGCAGGATCCGCACCGGCGTCATGGCTCGCTCGTCTCCGCCGCTGTTCGCCTTCTGGTAACCTCTCAGCCCTCCTGAATAAATGAAGGCGGGACATCTTCTCACGCCCCCTTCATAATTGGTGACCCCGAAGACGAGCCCGCACCGCAGAGGAATGCGGTCATGGCAATTGTCTCAGCGCATCACCAACGCTGCGTCAGCGTTGCGATCGCGCGCTAGGACACGTCATCCATGGCTTTACCGCGTCGGTCTTGATTCCCAAGCTCATCCGTCCAGCCGCCCAACCTCACGCTTCTGGGAGTACAGAAGTTTTACGAGAAAGATCCTCCTGTGTGTTTCGCGCTGCTTGAGAGCCACGTTTTCATCCAAGGCATCACCGAGCAGGCGCAGCGCTACAACATCGCCAGCAAGGCTATCCCAGAGTGCCTTGTGGCACAACTTTGGATGCCGCTGCAAATTCACGATGTGAATAATGACTTCCAAAAGGCAGTCCTTGCTTGTTTCGGCTGGACCAGGCCTTTTCATCGTCAGCAAACTTCTGCCGTAACAGTCCCGGACCATCAACTACGACTGCGGAAACGCCGCGTTAACTTCCGTCCTCCGCATCGCAAGAACACACTGCGGCCTCACCTGACACCGATACGCACCTGACTGCCATCCACGCCCACAGAGCCGTAGATACCACCACGAAGCTCAACAGTTTTGGTGAGCTTTTTCGTGCTGTGGATGCTCCGACTGATGTTTTTAGACCCTATCACTACCTGCAACTACAGCCGTTCTACGCCAAAGATGTTGAGGTATGGCTGGCTCAGGCAGAAGCGTTTTTCTCCGTCAACGGCATTACCAGTGACGTTGCTAAGTGCAAACTGGTAATTCGAGCCCTGCCAACCAATCACCTGTCGACCATTCGCGACAAGCTTCTCTCTGCTCCGTCGGTCAAGTACTCACTGCTGAAGCAAGCGGTTCTCTCGCCCTGCCGCATCCAGCAACATACCTCATTACCTGGGCCAGTGATCTCATTCTCGCCTAGCACCCGTAACGACATACCTGCGGGTTCTCCATCATGTCTCGACCTCCTCATACGAGTGAGTCAGACATGCATGCCCAAGTGTGTATCGGCCCAATCCTCGACTGGAACCGCTTGCGAGTTTATGCAATCTAAACTCTCACTACATGGACACACAACCAAGCCAGGTCGGTACCAATCTCACAACTGGGAACCGACAACAAGCTCAGTGCGACCCTTACTTTTAACTGCGCTCCTTCTACGAAGTCGGAGACATCGATATCAGTTTTGTACTCCACACCACCTGCTCATTCCATCATTGCAGCGCCCACTGGGACTGTCGTTTGGAACCTTGACCACTGTATCCCCGCTGATGCACCAGGAAGTGCGACGTCCTTCACCCCAAAAAGAGGCGTTTTATTCTCTTCCACCTCCAATCCAGATCCTTGAAGTTCATCGGAACGAGTAAGCAGCCCGTCGTTAGTAATACCTCAGCAGTCATACTTAGCTACGGGTGCAAACCCTCCTTAGTGTGGCAAATCCAACTACCAAGGATCAGCCTCCACCGTCACAACCATCGAGCAATTCCAACGCACAGACGCTGCACCTGTAATTCAGCAGACTTGCCCACGCAAGCCTTCCGCCTCGGTTATTGGGTCTGCAAGAACGATGGCCAAGACTGCGCGCCAACGGATAATCTGCCACCATCGCAAACGACCACTGGCAGGTGGCTGTAATCATCAGTCCCAACGCAAACACACGGCAAAGTAGCACCACGTCAGGCCCGGCAGACAAGAGAAAACCCTCAACTCCGAACGTTCTCAACTGAAAGCACGTGTTAGGGTGTGCCGATGTCCACCCCCGCGTGTTCTAAAAGCAGGAGCATCATGGTATCGTGGTAGGAAGGGCGCGACACAAACAGCCACGTTTTATCCCCGGAGAGCCGTCAGTGCTTCTTTGCGACACCCTGTTAAACCAGAAAAGCCTGCTTTCTTTCCCTCCTCGACTAGTCCTGCGTCCGGTGACTCGTACACCGCTGAGTACCCTGGGACGACTAGTCGAAATAATTAAAAACCACCGGACAGCTTCCACGGCCTCACCAGGACACGCCACAACTTATCAATAGTGTACAGCTTGCCGTTCCCCTCCCTCTCGGACTGGGACTGGAATTAACTTGTAAATAGTGTACAGTGTACATAGGACATTTTTCGTTCTATACCTTTGCTCATTTCTTGTTCGTTCTCTCGCTTCTCAATACCGCGAGCCAACTGGACGGGGAGAATTAGCAGCTCAGCCGCGGCAGCCGAGCTCGCGCCACCAGAGCAGTGCACCGCGTGACCTCAGATCCTGTCCCTTGCCAGGAGCCACGAGGCACGAGTCCCGCGGCCGGCAGTTGGAATTCAGACACCAAGCCGACAGCACCGCACTCGTACTCCGCCACTCAGGATTAGCACCGGCGCATAGCTCGCTCGTCTCCGCTGCAGTTCGCCTTCTGGTAAGCTCTCGGCACTCCTCAATAAATGAAGGCGGGACATCTCACACCCCCTTCACACCTAATTTGCAAGAACGCGTACGCGAAGCCAGGGTGTCATTTGTTTATTGTGGTCTGTCTGTGCCGATGGTATGCCTAAGTCTAAACAGCAGATTCAGCGTCTGGAAGCTTTTGCTTGGTCGTTAGTAAAGCTTCCCTGTCTGGCCAGGAGCTTTGACACTGGCTCTGCGGAGCAAAATTCGCAAAGCTTAACCAGGCTGGCTTTACTCCGGACTTGAGCAAAGCTGCCTGGAGAGACATTTCTTTCGGCTAGACTTTGCAAAAGCAGACCTAAGGTTTATCATGCTCCTGCTCGAGAAAATCTTTTCCTTGCCATGTTTCCTCCTACAATTTAATACTTTCTAGATCTCTACTGGAAGCACTCATTTCGTCAGCTCTCCGATTCATGGCCGTTCAGGACAATCGCTTCGGGGCTCCTCTTGGCATCCAATGGCTACAGTGACCAGCGATGTGTTTGTTTCGGGCGTGTCTGAACCACCAGTCGGTGTCCTCTCCGGCAGCACCTGTGGCTGCAGCGTGTCCGTTTCCCCGTATGGTTAACACACCTAAGGGTCAATATGGTACGGAAATTTTTCTTCGCCGGTTTCAGTTCCGGAAACGCTCTCTTTTTTTCTAAGAGAACTGGCATAAATATTTCATCGATTCTTTCACTCTGCTTGGGATCGGTCCCGCCATTAAACGTGGTTGGAGAGGCCGCCTGTTTACAGAAACCAACCCCCTGTGGTTGGAACTGTGCCACCCGCACTTGAAGCTTCGCGATCTGCTTTTCTTGTACTGCTGCCCTTACATCCTCCAGCTGTTCTCTCAGTATAGCTCGCGCTGCCTTTCCACGCTCTCGCCGTGCCCCAAGTTTAGCACGCTCGGCCTTGACCAATTTTTACAGTGCCCCTATCTGAAGTTCTTACTTGAGTGCCGCGGTGGTAACCTCCTCCAACACTTCGATTCTCATTGTTCACAATCTCAAACTCCTCAATCCTTATTTCGGGTCATGGTCTCACTCTCCAAGGTGTTAGAGGAGAGTGCTGTCGCAGATGCCACATTGTGATGACGTTGCGGTTAGGGAGAACTTATGACGGGGTAGTTTTATCCACGAGCAAGAGATTGCTACGTGGGTTTGACCGACAAGGATAGCCAACATTTTTGCAGGACAGGACATAAGGGTAATGTTGTACTCTAACAAGGAAACGTACACCGAAATGTACAAGCGAGAGCTCTACGGAACCAACTATCCTTAGGACTGACTAATATTCCCCACACAAAAATGATTCATGAATATTGCGTGAGTGCCTCACGTGGTCGATTCACGGGGATATCTTGGCGAAGTTTGAAAGGGCGAGCGACGAAGACTTCTTCGGAAGTAACAGTCCGGATCAAGGCGCAGCGGCCGAACAAGCAAGGGTCAGGTAGAGAAGATGTTATGGCACGGTCTGGGGTAGATTAGGTGCACTGGAGGAAAGGCTACTACCTGGCGTTGCCCGTAGCGACGTGGCGTTTCAACATTCTATACCAATGGTCGCAGAACACCTGGTAAATCTCCTTCCTGACGACTGGCTTCGGTAACCATCCAGCCCAGCAAGCAGCCGATCTTTCCAGCCCCCTTCTTCCTCGTCTTCGTCTTCCTTGTTCCCGTCGCTGCTTCGCAATCCAGATTGATGATTACCAACGGCGACACCTTTCACTGGTCCTTTTCCATTTGATTTAGGGCCCTTACCACAGAGCCATCACTCTTCCAAACACTGGTACACTCCACAAAATATTCCAGGGCGCACGAACATGACTGCGGTGAGCAGAACCGTACCAGATTCTCCGCCGGGGCTATGAGATCACTTTGGATAAGATTCTTCCATGGTTGTCCGGAAGGATGCTTTAAAAGAGAAGAGCTCTACTGACGCTTGACTCCACGCCTCAGCTGTACGACACCCTGCTATAGATTTACAAGGCTGGTCACTGCGGGAATAGTGGCTTCCCAGGAACGCTCCTCGCTTGGTCAGGCAAGCTACAGAAGACACAGCCACACCGCTGGCAACTGCGAATGCAAATCTACACTAAAGCTCAACCAGGGTTTTAGTTGCGATTACATACGCGAATAACTAACTGCACCAGTCACATTTTTGCCCAGAAATATTTTAGCCGAGCACACAAGCTTGAAAGAGGACATTTTGCGTGAGTGGAAATGTCCCACACAAAAGAAATGCAATAGGAAGGGCTCAAACGCACATCAAAAAAAGAAAGCCATCGAGAAATTCAGACGTCTACAATACATTTCTCGCGCGGAGAGCTGCTATCTGAGTTTTCGGGTTATGCCCTGGGCTCCCCCCTTTTTGAATCGCAGATTAGAGGCGCCCATTTTCTCAAGGCTGCTGCCACCGCGGGAGAAGACAACGGTCGTTTTTCTGCAAAGGTGGAGCACGTAGGAGAGAGCGCAATTTTCCAGCGTGGAAAAAGGAGGGGCAGAATATTCTTGGAGGCGGCATTCCCTTGGCGCAATCGGAGCTTACGGCTTTGCCTTTCGGCGTGGCCGGACTGACACATACGCCGCAAGTTCCCGCGAAACATTTTCCGTCTCCTCGCTGCTTGCCTTTCAAAGGAAATCTTCACTACTTTCGTTCAGCAATTTCGTGGAGGATGCGCAAGGTCATCTTTTTATCTGAGAAACACCACTGACGACACACACCTCGCAGCGCATCGCGTGATTCGCAGGGCTCGCTGTCGGTGATGCGCACAAGGCACTGTTTGAAGTAATTTTGCGACTCAGCGGCGGCGGCCGCAACGGGAGCGGCCGCTCAGCTGATAGGCAGTCAACCAAAGCCACCACCTTGGACACATGCGCCGCTTGGCTGTCTCGGGTTATGTGACAATTTTTTCACAGTGTTCGCCGAGAATGAAAGCGAGTCGGGGCCTTGTTCTGTAAGCGTTGCTCGGGACAGAACGACCTTGACCAGTGGTCGGCCACACAACTACATCAAAGGTTAACCAAGCGAAACCAAGACAACCAGACTAAACCAAGCGTTGCTTTGCATATGCAAGGTTGGTTTGTGTAAGCCGCGACTAATTTTTACGAACGCCTTTGACAAGCGAACGCCGAAATGCGTGTACATTCTCTTTTGTAGGCTCTCTCTGGGCGGTTCCCGACTTCGGCTCAGCCACAGGCGATATCCGAATCTCAGCTACTTCTTCGATAATGGCCAGTCGTCGGGAGCATCAGCCGTGAGTAACAACAGCACGACGTGCTCTTTAGACACCTCCAAGCTTCCAGACGGCACTATCACGTCGTCCCTCGAATTTCCAGCAACACGTCCAGTACGGAATCACCGATGGCTTTTATTGTGCTGCTTTCCGATGGTCAGGACTACACTGTATCCAAGCTGCCCCATTTCGAAAGATGGTTTAGTGCCCCCGTCATCAGAATATCAATGAGCTCCTCCTACCGTTGGTCGAGGTAGGGTACTTCAGCTGCTGGGAAGAAGGAATCAGCTTGCTCAGTGGCGGGATCGTGAGAACGCCCAAATGAACCGTGAAAACCGCACGGTGTCTCGACTGCAGGCATTGCCACAACATCGCTCGAGTCTGAACCGCCATACAGAAAAAACAACTTCCATTTGAGCTGACTGGCGGGGCCTCTGAGTAGCCTCTTCGTCCAGGCATTCCTGCAAAACGTTCGTTTCTTGTGAAATATTGACGTTCTCGTCAGTATTAGCTCGCAAGGCCTCCCGCGAATTGGAACCACTAGAACATTTTACAGAGATCACCGAAACTAACGCCGGAACATTACTGCTTTCAGCGGTATTTTACGACCCTCTCTCGACAGTCTGACCTTATGCTTCTCGGGTACATCTTTCAGCCACCTTTTTGCGCTGCTGGGCTGCAACGGCGGCTCCAACTCGTGCTCCCGAACGTCTGTTCCTGACAGCGCTGCCGCGGTGCTTTCCTCAAAAATGAGTTCTTTTATAAGCAACAATTTTAACTGTCTAACTCAGGTTTCACTGCTTTGCGCTCATGTTTCAATCTCCTGCTCCAGTTTCTTTTCCTCCCGTTGGAGTCCCTTGCTCGAAGTTCTTTCTATACTGTCGTACCCTACCGCGACTCCTCAATCTCACACTTTTTCGTCACGTTTGTCTTTCTGCTCTCGCATTGTTTCCTTATGTTCCATTTGTTTCTGTTTCGGTCTCTGCCACTTTTCTACTCGTGCTCCGCCTATGCAGCGTGACGCTTAGTGGTCTGACGGTTATTTGTTAGCTGAACGCACTTCGATAGCTCATAATTGTGAGCCCCATCAGAGAGTATAGCCTGTACCATTTCCGGTTTTCTCACCACGTCCACAAAATTCTAGCATAAGTTTTTTGCAAGCTCCAACAAATAGTGATTTTTTCAACGCTTTCACATTCTCTACCAATCATGTATACCGATTTTCAACAGCACCAAAATTATTTTGCGCGAATAACCCACGCGACAAAAACAAATGTCCTACCAGCTATACTCACAAGCATGTTAAAGCTTAGTGAAGCAAGTTCGCACACTCACCATTGACCACCGTGAGTTCTGCCAAGTCCGAAGTCGCGCTGACGATCGTGATGTTTGATCTGGCACCAATGGCTCCTCTTGTAACGAAGTTGCCATTCGACCACTGCTGACCAGTTGTTATGAAGTTACAATTCCACCAATGCCACCAGTTAAAAACTTGCTATCCGACCACTGCGAACCAGTTCATACATTCGGGAAGGCGTCTCGGCACTGGGCTCTGTCGCCTCTGTCATGCACGGTAGCAACATGTTCCAGCGGGAAGCAAAGGTTACTGTCTTGGTAACGACGACAAAAAGCCGAAGGCAAACATGGCTGGTTTATTTCATGGAAAGAGATGAGCTGAAGCAATACCAGGACAATGCTCATCAGGGAGAGGTTACAGTACGACTCGAGCAGAGTTTCAGCAATGATCCACTACACCAAAACGCATGCGGTTGTGCGCTTGGGACAACGAGTATATATGCCCACTTCGGTAGTGGTCAAACAGCACCCCTCCTGCTTTCCCACACGGGGCGAACATAATAAAGACACACACAATACTCCAGAATTCGCGATGAGAAAATAGACGCCGCGCGGTGAGTTTAGGAGAGTTGACAGGATATTTTGGCTGCGAATTCCGCGTCTTTCTGTGAAGTCACTGCACTTGGCGGTTTCTGCCGGTGAAGTATGAATGACGCCGAAAGGGAGGCGCCCTTGCGCCGGACTGTTCAGGCACGTTGTGGCCTTTTCGAGGCAGCTTTTATACACACCGTAGGACTGCGCATAACTTTTCAGGACGCGAAACATGGTCGCGGTGAGCAGAATTATAACAGCTATATTCTATTGCAGAAATAACGGCAATATAATTTGCAACTGTCTTGTACGTTCGCAATGTGCATCTAAACTAAGCACAGGAAATTTCGAAGTGGTTAGTGGTATGAAGCTTTGAGAAATTCAAAAGCCTGTATTTACGTTCAGGTCTGGTTTTGTATCAGCCACATGGTTTTTCCGCGCTAGTTTAACAGGTGAAAACACGTTAGTTTAGCTGCTGATACGAAGCCTGCCCGAAAACACCACATCAGCGAAAGTGGATATATTAGGAACCTGTTTCCAGTGGTTAGGTTTAAATCTTGTTGCCAACAATAATTATGCTTAGGAGACGTAGGATCAGCTCCAACATTGTTCTATCTTATCCCCGTCCATTGAGTGCTACCCGTTTCAAGTTAATAATATTGTTTGCGGTGGTAGGTTGAAAATAGGGCCTTGTAGAAAGCTGTTGGGTCAAACTTTTGCTACGTGTGGCCCATATAAAGAACTACAGTTACCCAGACAGAGGTAGGAGGCTCAGTGAAGAAAAACGTGAAATAAAATGAGTACTGCAGCACCAAGACACCAGTATCTGACAGCAGTTCCTCTAAATAAAAGTCAAAAGAGAAAATTTAGCAACTTTTGGTGGGGAAACTGACCTTTGAGATAACAGGATGCGATTTTAATATGCATTGCCTAAGGGAATTTCGCTCATTAACTTTAGCTGAATATTGCTATTACAACTTAGTGGGTGGCCACCTGCCACGTAGAATGCGTAGACAACCTGTATGCTGTAGCTTGAGAAACCAGCAGTATATGTCAGTTCGGTACTCTTTTAGGCCTAACATCAAGTCATCTACACGTTAAGGCTAAATTAGGATGCCGTAACTAGCCACCCACGTGGATAGGACGGGATTTTGCAATGGCTGAAACCGTCACTTAGCGGGAGCACAACATTGAATTCCCAACTTATGAGAAGTCATTAGATGTCCTCGCAGAAAATACAGCGCGCTAGTAGAGAACGCTTGTATATGCACATTGGCTCTAGCCCTCCGTTTTTGTGTATGCGATTTTGCTAAACTACCATCCCCAGGGACCCATCCCAGCAAGCAGTTTGCGTCCGGTGGCTATTATTGCTTGATGGTGAATGGGGTAACCAGAAGAGCCTCTATGAGCTCCTCCACTATGTTATATACTCGAAATGTAAGGAGCCTGCATGTGCTTCTGCTGTCGGAAGACCAAATGCTTCTGTATATTTCCGAATGACTGCGCCAAATTTCTTTTCGGTGGGTTTGGAGACGATGGCATAAGAGATGGTGCAATTGATTCCACAGATGATGACGGTTTCAACCAATCGCAGTGCGTCAGCTTCCTTTATAGCTCGAGTTTTCTTGGTGATTCGGCGAAGTATGCACACAAATTGCCCATTGGTTCGAGTGAGGTGGCGAATTAGTATAGAGTTGAAACAGTCCTCTGAAAGGTCATCCTCATTATCTTTATTTGCGCAAAAGCGTTTGGTCATAGCTGCGTCACGCAATATTTGTATGCCCACGACCAGTTGTTTTTTTGCTTTTATGTTTCTTACAACGACCAGTATTTATTTGTGAGGAGCAGCATAAACCGCACGTGGTTGCGTAAGATTGTGCCATGTGAGCAGCCTGCTAAAGATAATCTTGCATTACCTGCACGGACCTTGTGCCCGTCGATGTTGTTAAATCAACCGCATACAGGGCATGCGCATGGTTATTGATGGCATCAAATAGCATAGGAAGGCTGATAAGGGGGATATCAACAGCCATGGAGAATAAAATTGCCTCCAATTCACGCTGTGAAAGTGGCTCGTAAGCAAAAGTTTAAACAACGCCCACAACAATTGCCCTTGCGAGGTCAGTTGAATTCACGCACGTTGTTTTAGAAAAAGTGGCACCAGAGATACTGCCAGCCGTTACCTGGAATTCTTAGGGGCTGCGTCCCGCACGCGGCAGCAGCATTCGGGACGCAGCGGACGCAGCCGCTGTAGCCCTGCCGTGAGTAGGGAGAAATAAAACGGATAGGGGCGTCTTTGAAAGAGGGAGTCAGCAGAGCATAGAAAACCTGATGTGCCAAGCACGTTGTTGGGCTAGTTGGTCGATCATTATTAAGAGATGCAAAGCGCAGAAATAGGACGAAGCGCAGCGTCCTAGCGCTTCGTCCTGTGAATTCTTTGCCCTTCGTTTTTTTGCTCTATACGTCTCTTAACTGGTGTGTCAGCTTGGGGAAAAACAACCACGCGACACGGTTCGAGTGCAAAAACAAGGAAACGCTGTCTAGTCGATATGCACTTAAGAATGACTTGCTGCTGGAGGAGTTGGGGTGAACTTTGCGACATGTTTTTGGCACTACAAATGGACAGAGACAAATGTAAAACCATACGGCAAAGCTGATATTAACTTAATGCGCTAACGTTGCGCGCACTAAACAGCGACTCAACGAAAATGGACTTGAAGGCGACGACGACGACAAAGGAGCGGCTTGCCTGTATTGTTCCGGCTACTCGTTGTTTTCGTCTTATCGGGCTCAATCCTCTCGCTGCATCATCCTTGCTCGTTCTAAAGACTCTAACCTCCTCCTTGCACCAATAAAACAAGGCGGAAAGCTCAAGAATAAACCCATGGGGTTGTCTCCAAGCTCGGAGCCCTACCCTCGACCGCTAGGCCTAGCACCGCTTCCACTGAGCTGCCTTCGAGCAAGACAAGGCCCTGCATGTCTGACGCCCTGGACCAGGATTGACTGACACAATACATGCAGCTTCCAGGTGCATTTGCTGTCCCTGACGCTACTGCCGTTGCTAGTGGCGACTTTCCGCCACTGATGGAGGTAACGCCTTCGCTCCCTTTACCAACCACCGACACGTCACCGAACCGACCAGCTGACAAGTCTACTTGTGTGCCAGAGGCAGCTAGCCGACCACATGCTGCGAAGCGGGCTTGTGCACCGGGAAACACTCAGCAGCCTGCATCCTTAGCAGAGGTAGTTTGGTCGCCACCTCCCGCAAAAATAAGCGAGACGACTTCTACACCATGGAACTACTTGCCCCAAGCCCAGCACTGATCCAGATACAAAGTTTCCACCAAGCCATGACAGCATTTGAACATTCTGAATCTTTCCACAAAACCTTGCAGACGGTGCTAGATAGCTGTCTCACCACCAATGAATTCACCGGATATGCTGATCATTGTCCAACAAAGATGGTGTTCTTGTGGGTGGCGACTCTGGACACCATGGCAAAGCTTTGCTCACTGCAGCACATAGCTCGCAATGCCGACACAATTCTACAAGTGCAAGCGCACCTGGTTTCAGCCATCGACATCCGCCGCTATGTGGTCGCAGCTCTAGACCCCGGTGAGAATCCGGACTACATTCGTGACAACATCAAATGTGACTCACATCAACGGCTTCTACGGTATATGGGATCCAGACGCACTTGCCTCGTTACGCTATGGCGTCCGCTTGATCCCCCAAACCACCCCTTCTACAATGGCTGTGTACTTCAACCTAGTTCATATAATGCAGGGGTAGCGCACTGCTACGGTTGTTTTAGACAAGGTCACATGACCAAGTCTTGTCCGTTCCCAGCCCCGGATGCCCAAGAGGACGCGACGGCATCACGTCAACAGCCAAAATTTAGGTGCAATATCTAGCGCTCCGATGATCATGAGATCACCGACAAAGGCTGCCCCACCAAGAGTAATACAACGCGTGTTAAGCGTCGTGCATAGCGTGCTCGTTCTCAGCCAGACCCTACCACGACATTCAACCGATTCGATTGCTTGGTGGAGGAAGATGATGCAATAGAGGAGGAAACCGCAGGGCCTCCCTCGCAGCCAACATATCGAGACGTTGTTTGCCGTTCGCGCCATCGTCGGCAACTGATTTCAGAGGTTCCTTCGTCCCCTACTGAAGACGAGCTTGTTGCCCTGTGCCAAGAGCTGCCTTTGCTGCATGGTGAAATTACCAAACTCACCAAGCGCAAGTCTCAATTCCCTAACCCCTTCAACGCATACCTCAATCGTCCCAAGAGCCTTTAAGTCCGCCTCGTCTTTTCTCCAAGCATTATAAAAGCGCCCCCCCTACGAACTCGATTCCCTCACCTCCAGCCTCCTCGGCATTAACCCACCAAGAACTTCTCCATTCCAGTTTGTAATGTACCAGCTACCGTCATGGGTATCTGTACTTGCTGCAAAACTTCGCTAAACACTCCGTCAATATGCCCGAAACGCAACAGTACATTGTACAATGAAACTATCGGGGTCTCTCTGCGAAAATTGGAGAGCTCCGTGAAAAGCTCGGTATGGGCGGGCTCCAGGCTTTTTTACTTGAGGAGAACTCTCTCCCACGCCTGCCGCAATTCACTGCGTACAAGGAGCCATCAATTCCTGATCGCTAGTGCAGCTCCAGTTCTATTAATCCGGGCAAGGCGGTCATTTATGTTTAATGTTGGTTTCCTCAGAACCCCATTGATTGATTGATTGTAGGGCTTAACGCGCCGACGCAACGCAGGCGATGAGACGCGCCGTAGTGGAGGGCTCCGGATTAATTTTGACCACCTGGGGATCTTCAACGTGCGCCGAAATCTTGTACACACGGGTGTTTTTGCTTTTCGCCTTCCTCAGAACCCCATCCCTCTGGACACATGGTGTACAGCCTGGCAAGAGGTGGTAGCTGTAATGAAGCAACTTCTTCGTTGTGCGGTAATCCTGGTTTCTTGTTATGTGCGCTCTTACAGTGATTATGCGCCCCGCCTACGGCTGGGCTGGCTTACCGCACTTCGGCGAGCCAACCGTGGGTGCCCCACACTTATGGCGGGAGACTTTATTCCTCCGCACTTTGATTGGGGATATCCATCGTCAAGTGAGTGCGATCCTGTGGTACTGGAGCACTTCCGTGATGCCCGCGTCATGCTTCTGAATGACATGTCTTGCCACACACGCCCGTGTACGCAATCACGGATGCCACCGTACTCACTGACATGTCGTGGTGTCTGGGTGCACAAATGGTATCCTGTTGTGAAGCTGACGGCTGGGGCAGCGACAATCACCCCATTCGCCTGCGCCTCATTCAAGCAGAGTTGACGGGTCGCCTTCATCGCCGTTGCACAGTGGTGAATAAGGACACCTTCGGTTCAACACTGATTGCATCCTTCTCGGCGCCTATCCCGGACACCTCCGCTCTTTTTCGGCGTGTCCTCATGAACGCCTCTCAACATACGTGGGCAGAGGAGTCCCGCCGAAAGCCTGATGTTCGGATACTGCAGCTTTGGGCTCAGCGCAAGCAAGCTGAAATAATTTCCGCACGGGATACTTCGTTCATACGGGCCAGGCATTAGTATCAGCGCTTTACCTCTGCTCCCAGACGGCACAAAAAAAGACTGTCGAGGCAACGCAGGCTTGACTGGTGCGCCACTCAATACCCATCTTCCCCAACGGCGTCTGTCTGGTGCACGTTGCTCGCGATGGAATCGGGCAGCCGCCCTCCGGATGCAGCGGCCGGTGGATGTACTGTGTCAAGCAAGGATCCGGCCCAATTTGCCCCAGACGTTGCTCTGGCCTTGTTTCCTGCATTTCATGTTGTGCTAGTGACATGCCGTCGTCATTCCCCCTGCCGAACGACGTTGGATTACGGCCTACTCATGAAGCCGTTGTGGGAATTCAGGCACCGTTCACAGTGGCTGAATTCCTGGCAGCGATCGGTCACGTTAAATAGCGAACTGCTATTGATCCCGATGGCACACCGTACGAGATGTACAAGAACATCGACGACCCAGCCATCGTGCCGCCTTTGGATTACGTTAATCAGGTCTAGCTCCGGCCAACTACCTGACTCTTGGCTTCGGGCGGATATCGTTCCCATTCAAAAGCCCCGGAAACCACCACATGTACTTCACAACTTGCGACCCATCGCACTGACATCGACGCTGTGCAAGTTGTTAGAGCGAATGCTTGGAACACGGCTTCAGTGGTGGCTCGATGCCTTCTAATGGTATGACCCAGCGCAAATTGGACTGAGGCCCTCTCTCGGTACTGAGGACGGGTTGGAATACCTCTCATTGATGGTTTTGAGATAGAGGCCGATCCCGCGGTGTGAGATCTGTGCTCGTCATGGGCATATGCAAGGCGTCTGACAACGTTAGCCAGGCTACCATCCTACAAGTCCTAAATAGCCTCGACCTTCTAAACAAAGTCTGCGATATCGTCCGATACTTTCTTCAAAATCGTTGTTTTCCCATCCGAATCAATTGAGCAAGTTTAGGTGACTTTAAAAAAGTCCGAGACGTACCACTAGGGTCTGTTCTGTCGCCGCGTCTTTTAAACATCGTCATGTTACCGTTAGCTTGGCACCTTGCTTCAATCCGAGATATACATTTCCCCATGTACGCCGAAGACATTACGGTGTGGTACGTGCATCCAGACTTGTCACGACAAGCCTAATGCCTCCAGCAAGCACTAACAAACTGCCAGAGATGGTGCGAGTATGCTGGCCTCATTCTGTCGCAGGAGAAGACTGCTTTACTTCCCGTAGCCAAACCTTGGGGCCGCCACCTTTTTACAGTGTCTCCCATTTCACTGAAACTGAATGGGAACGCATACCCCCGGTTCACCGTCTTTGTGTCCTAGGACTAGAAATATCGGCATCATGGTCAGCAGCTCAGTGGCTCCGATCTGCTCTACTGCAAGCCGAACAGATGCGCCACCTCGTTCGCCGCATCTGTCCGAAGTCTGGCGGGGCCTGCTGGACGATTGCCTGCCTCCTAGTGCGCGCCATACTACAGCCACGGCTTGTGTATCAGGCAAAGTTCCAGCACCTGATGTAAGCGGACAGGGCTCGGCTTGAGGCCATCAACAGGGCCGCCATGTCCACCATTAGTGGCCTCCTCTCATAACACCAGTCCCACCTCTGCAAGCCGAAGCCAAGATAAACACGCTAGATGAGATCATTATTCAGCGTCGTTCCGCTCACCTGTTAAAGCATGCCTATGTACCGAAGGCAGCCGCTCTCGCTGAAGATATGGGCCAGGTTCCTGTTACGATGTTAGCCTTTTCTGCGGCCATACCGCCCTGGCTCTACCGTGAGGTGACGGACAACAAGCCTCCAGTAAGGCTACATATCCGAACCTCTGGCCTTTATCACCCTCCGAATGCAGCCATCCTTCATGTCGGTCGCTGGGTGCCTGGGACGCGGCCACGAGTCATGCATGTTTTCGTGGACGCCGGGGCACACGACGCCCTCGTAACCACAGCCTTGACTTGTCCCTCTCACCTAACCTTAAACCAGTTCTGCGCCTACCAGACCCTCCGTCCTCTACCAAGGCTGTTGGCATAACTAACTGCTATTCGGGATGGCCTCCAAGCACTTGCATGCACAGTAACTACCGGCGTAAAACTGGAAATTTACACGGCCTCAACGACAGCGATACGCGATCTACTTCGCGTTGCGCGTAGCACCTGTATGTCGGCACGTATTCACATTATCCTGGACACATACTCATGCCCTGTGTGTGTTTTGTGGGTTCACCGGGACATGCTTCCTGTCCACATAGCGGCGGATCGCGCCTGTCGCCGTATAGAACTTCCACGCCGCTACCACTTCTTTCGGTGTCCACCCTAGAAGATATGCTGGTGGAAAAGGAGAACCTCCGACGCGCCACGCGTGATATACTTCCACAGCGTGGAACTGACCTCCCCAGTGGGCTCGCTCACTGGGAGGAGGTCATGCTGCGGAGCCTTCGAGTTGGAGTGGCCTTATCCCCAGCAGTGACCCACGCTTGGCCTGCCCGCTACCAGTCACCGTTTGCGGACACCGGTCCCTTTTGTACGCACCCTGCGTCCGAAGCCGACACAAGCCAGCTTCTATGGACCTGCCCTACCCTTCAAACCTCTCGCCTTTAACCCCTCCGGGGCACAGGGCTCCATCCTGGGAGACCCCTGATCTACAGCGGTGGATATGGGGCCCTCAGTACCGGTCTCTGCTGACGTTTCTGCGTGAAACAAATCTAATGTATATACAACTGTTATGCCATAAGGCAAACTCTCGAAAAAAAAGAAAGTGAACTTAAGGACCAGTGGCTCAATAAACTGATTTTACAGCGATGAAATTAGCCTCTCCGGTGGGATGATTTTGTATCGTTAACAAACAACCGACACCGGACCCAGCAGTTTTCGCCTAATATGTGACAGGATTAATTAGGATAATCAGGCGTGCAGCAGAGAGCGCAGAATTCGTGGGAAGAAAGAAGACACAAAACAACCCTAAAAACTGTATTTTAGTCGTAAGGCGCCGGCGAATAATGGGACCCACTTTTATTCAGGAAAAGATCAGGTTTGATCTGGTAAAGATAATGATCTGCTAAAGATCACTTCACCTTCCCTCTCCTAAAAAGGGTGGGAGATAGGGTGGGAGGTCAATCGAGGGCATGCCTCAGGCTAGGCAGGACCCAGTATTTCTGGCCAAAGACGCCCAGCGCATTCGTCAGGACCCAGCATTTGCCTCAGGAGAAGATGAATGTGAGCGACAGGTCCACCAGCAAAACGAGGAACATATACTGTCCCCCATAAGCAAGTTCATGGCTAAAACACAGCTGCGCTGGACAACCACTTTCGAAGTGGGGATGACGTCTCCTTTATTTTAAGAAGTTAATTTTAATGTATTCAAAATATACAATAACCCAGATTATATACGTAAAACTATTTTGACCTAGCTAGTAGAGTTGTTGGAAAAACGGCTTTTGCTCGAAAGTATTTACATGTCGAGCCTTGTTAGATTACTAACATGCTGCTTTTCTTCAATTTAATTCTAGCACAAAAAAGGCTTCGAACATGGTGCGTAGATAGCTAGACTTCGGTATGTTTTCTTATCATCGAGAAAAATCGAAAACGTTCTTACCTTGACTCCGGAAGGTCTCTTTCTTCAAGAATGTCGGAAGACGCCGCCAGTTTGAAGTCGTGAATTTCCACTAAAACGAAAAATGTGGCACGCTTGTGGAACAACTTTACCTGGGCTAAAAGCGCACCACGGCGAATACATATTGAAAAATTTAGGCGAACATGGTACATTTCTAGGCTTATAAATCTCAAAACGCCGACTGCGTTGTTTTTGCGCATCCACAGAACCATGAGAGTCGCGTCATTGATCAAACCCATATGTGTGTTTTTACAGCGCCGTTCTAACACCTTAGGTTCTCGTGTCCTGTGGTAAGGACATAAATTAAAATTCGTCTTGCCCATCGAGAGCAAAGCTATTGCGCCCGTTTTCTGAGAAGTAATTTTTCAAGGGTCGCTTTTGCGATGTATATCAGCATTGTTTTTTATGCAGCTTCACCTTCTAAACAGGAACCAAGGACCGAACTCCTGGTTAAAAGACATCATTGTAGACTTGAAAACACTTCCTCTACGAGCTGTAGTTTTGTATGTGACCTTACTGCTTTCTAAAATGCCACATGATCTAAGTCGATGTCGCCCTTTCAAATAAATAATTATTTGCACAACAATTTTTTTCTCGTTCTTAAGCTCGTGAGGTTTAAAAATAAAGAAAAATACACGTAGAAACGTTTCTTGCTCCAAGTAAGGCATTGCGGCATCTCGTTCTTGTTGTGCAAGGCCGAAGAAACAGCGAAGCTGGGGGTGGACCCAGCTTCATCCAACACTGAGGGCGGGTACTAGGAAAGAGGGAGTAGCCGGACCCCAGCAGTGCAAAGGTGTTTTTAATGCCTCTGTAAACCTAACATTATAAAGTATGTACAATGTTTTATTCAATAGCAATCGTCGTCAGTGAACGACAACGTAGACGCCTTGATAGACCTCCGCTTCTTCAGATAGTCCGGTGGCAGTTTCCACGTGCTGATTGTGAAGGAATGGCTTGACAGATTCGTCCTCGTAATGTTCAGCGCTCCGACCACTGTCCTACTGGTCTCTACACGATGACGCCGACGAAGGCAGAAGCTACTAATATGGCGCAAGCCCACGCGCAAGCCTAGACGACGCCGTGTGGTCGCCGTGAGGCAAGCGCTCACGCGCTCTTGATATTTTTCTGTGGTAAAGCCTCTACGCAAAGGCCATGCCCCGTGGCTCGCAACGGTGACCCCTGGCTCGAACCGGTGACTCCCAGTGGCCGCCGTGAGCAGCGCACTCACGCCATGGTGATTTCTCTCTGCCTGAAAAGGTCTGCTGTTAAAAATTCGAGATAATAGGGTTTGGCATTGGGATAGCATGGCAGCGAGAAGAAAATATATTATCCGGTGTTTCCACCCTTGATGATGTGTTCCTGTGTTTTATAGATACCTCGTTTATTAGGCAAACGCATTCATTGTCCGTCTTGTTTTAAAACACCCAGTTTCCACCACAACGTTATTATTAATAAACTTAAAAAGAATGCATCTGCGGAACAGCACAATCTGTCGTTTTACTCAAACCGTTTGAATCAAAGCTATACGAGACACTTCTTTCACTACTACAGAAAACGTCTAATCAAACCATTTAAGATGAAAAAAGCTTAACGCTTGGATATAATTGGCGGGTACAAATTTGGCATGGCAAGTGGAGGGCATATGAATCGCTGCAGGCGGCACCAACCAATCCTATGCACATATGTAAAATTGAGCATTGAATAATTTGCTTACCTCCATTTACGGTAATCTGAAACGACAAAAAGGTAAACTGCATTTGTATAGTTCGAACCTGTTTGTACCCTGCTTTTACCTGAGCAGAACTTGCGCTAAACCTTGGCATCCCCCCACGGAGGGGGAGGGGCAGGGGAGTGGGGGTTAAGAGGCTGAGGCGCCCCTCTCAGGAGCCCAAAAACGTAAGATCAAACACGTACGTTTTGCACCGCGACTTCATACTGGCGATACATCGCGGTGTCGATCATTGAAGAACAAAATTCCAGTCTAACAAATGCTTTTCGCTGTAAGCACGTTTTCAGACCATAAAATCAGCCATAAAATCCGCACTCCTTCACAAAGGTGTACGTAATAAACTGAGTGTATCTCCGGCGACTGACCCACCCCAACCACGATTTTAAACAGTCTATGTCCATAGCCATCATTCAGACATTTCTGCCGCATATCTGCGGATGGTTTACGTGTCATTTAAAAACCGAAAATTACCACAAACATTTCGAAGCGTCACTCTTTTTGCAAAATATTGATCACTGCCTAAATGCAATTTATTCTGCCCAAAAGGTTTATATTTACTAAAAAGGCAGAAAAAAGCGCTGTTCTTTTCTTTAGATGACAATTATGCGGAGTTCATTTGCCTTTAAAATAAGAGCAGTAAGGTAAAGTTCTCGTAACCCAAACAAACATATTGTCCTTTTGTAGCTTTCTTGGGGCACAAATTATCTCCAATCATTTCTATCATAAGTGTTGAGGTTATTTCTGCAACGTAAAAATTTCAGATGACATAAAAATTTCAGAAAATGTTTGCTTGTGGTATAGCAGGAACCCGTATATTTATTTGGGTAAAAGAACAGAAGGAAAGAAACTTCTTGAGATCGGTAATTTTGGTCAGGTTGTTCTACTGCCGGGATTGTGTCATGTAGCAAGAATAAAATATGAAACGTGGCTTTAGCTGGTTCTTCTCAGTACCACTCCTAATTTTAACTGGTGAGTTAAAAATAAACTAACCATTAATATATCATCGTTGGAAAACCTTTAAATCAGCAACGATCTATGTTATAGACTGTAATATTGAAATCACGGCATATTGAATTCATTAGGTGCCACTTAAAAGCTTGTTACACAAAAGGAATCTATTGGGGCCAAAATAAAGTACGTGAATACTGCAGACTATAAACAAAGGAAAATATACCCATGCCAGAATTACTCACCCCCAAAAAAACTACGCCTCTAAAAGCTATGTTGAAAATATAAGTAAAGCTAGTAACCTGCTTTGGCTCGTTCGTTTGCTGTGTCCCCTGAAAATATTTGCGCTGTAACATTAGCGCTACTATGGTTGATACCCAGTTGTCGCAGCAACCGTTACGAGGTGATTAGAGGGAATCGCTTCTTACGTAATTCCTTCATGCCGAATGTTCACCCTACTATCTGAACGCTCAATGTAACTGAGACAATTTTTTTCCTGCTTCCTTTGGTGCTGCTTGCTGCCTTTCGCTTCTATTCACAACCTGAAAGGTACAATTTGCCTTCTCATTTGGTTTCACTTTAAGGCCACAAACCCATTAAAACCGGGTACTACACCCGACTTTTCAAAAGATAGACCGCAAAGTCATTTCCCTTCAAAAGGCCCACCCGCCCCACTTTTCAGCTCAGAATAAAAAGAGCAGGTTGTCGGCCTGCTTACGTCGCTGCCGCTCGACATTTTTGGGATTTGTTCACGCCTCTTAAAAGAACCATATACCTTCGCAGTTTGTTTTAGGGCAGGCACTCGTTCGAACTAGCGACTGCTCACGTCTTTCTTAAAGAGAGACAGGGATGTCATTTGCCTTTGAAAGTCTGCATGCCGCACCTTTCAGCTCACAGGAATATGAGCATTATGTCGGCCAGGTTGTTTTGGTGCTGCTTGTAGCTTTACGCTTCTATTCCCACCTTCTAAATGTACGACATGCCTTCTCATTTCGTTTTTATATACTGGCATACATTAGTAAAACGTGTAGGCGCACCCAGCTTTCTTAAAGATACACCTCAATATTATATATTACTAACTAAACGTCCGCGCTGAGCATTTTCCTGCACTGTACAAAACAAGCAGTTTGTCGGACTGCTGCTTTGATGCCGCTTGCCGCATTTCGCTGCCGTTCTCGCTTCTGATATATACGATACATCTTCCCAATAAATTTTAATGCAAAGGCACACAGTCGTCAGAACCAGGGAGCCCACCCGCCTTTCTGGAAGAGAGCCGGCGATGTCACTACCCTTTAAACGGCTAGCGCGCCGCAGTTTTTCCGCTCAGAACAGTATGACTCGTGTCACGAGTGCGTCTGCTATGAGACGGAGCCACGAAGACGACGACGACGAAAGCTCATCCACGTGGCGCGTGCTGGAGAGTTCGTGGAACGGGTCTTGCTTGGGAACGCTGATTTGGCTGATCGGCGCTTCGCGTGAGACCACGTCTTTTTGGTTGCTTTCTTTCTAGAGGAACAAGTTCGCCTAAATAAACCTCAGTTTGTCTTTGCCCCAACTTCGCCTTCTGCACTTCTTGCAACGGAACATTGTTGGAGGAGCTGGGTGTGCCCAGCAGTCCTCATCTCATCTAGCTCCGTCAGCCCTCTTCTCATCGACACGCCTGTCCATCGCAGCAGCCGTCGCCTTCTTGGCCTAACCCCAGAATTCGGCCTCATGCCCGGGAACGCTCAGTTCCGTCAAGCTCGCGAAACGCAAACCATGGAGTCCAACAACTCACAGGTGATTTTCCAACAACCTCGGCAGCCACCCAGCTTCCATTGCGACGTGTACGAAGACGTCGGCGACTGGCTAGACCAGTACGAACGAGTCGCTTTATGCAACCTCTGGAATGCCGTCCACAAACTAAGAAACGTCTACTACTCGTTGGAGGACGGTGCCCGTATATGGTTTGAGAGCCATGAAGCGATCCTTCGAACGTTGGACGACTTCCGCCATGACATTCGCGATTCCCGAACGCATATCGTAGGGACAACGCATTGCAACTCCTTGAATCGCGCGTGCAGAAGCCAAACGAAAGCGTGGCAATGTTCGCTGAGAACATGGCGCGTCTTTTTCGCCGAGCCGATCCCGACATGTCCGAGCCGAAAAAGCTCCGGTACCTTATGCACGGAGTGAAGGAGCAGCTCTTTGCCGGACTCGTGCGAAACCCGCCACAGACTGTGCCGCACTTCGTAAAAGAAGCTAGCGCCATCGAACGAGCTCTGTGGGATCGCTGCCGCCAATACAACCGAATGTACAATGCAACTTCGGCGCACGCCGCCATTCTTTCAGCAGTCAACGAAAATTCGCTGCGTGACCTCGTCCGAAGCATTGTCCAAGAAGAACTGAGAAAGCTTACCACAAGTTTCTCGCAGCCAGCCATTGCTACCATCGCTGAGGTCGTCCGCGAAGGGATTCCTAAAGTGATTGTCCTACCTGAACCCAGCCAAGAAGTTTTACAAGTGGGCTATGCGAATTCCGTTGGTCGTTCTTCGTTTCCACGACCCTCTTTCCCAACGCAACGAAAGCCGCCTTCTGGGACATGGTCCCGCACCGAGCCAATCTTCCAGCCACCGATACGCAAGACCAACGTATGGTGCACGGCCGACCAAACACCGCTATGTTACCACTGCGGTGAGGCAGGTCACGTGTACCGTCGCTGCCCATACCGCGAGATTTGACTTGCCGGTTTTTCACCCGCCGCTCGTCGCCGTCCTCGTTTCGGGAACGACCACCTGAAATCGACGCCTATCTCGCGGCGAGGCAAGAGCCGTCTGTGAGACAGCGACCACGGTCGCCCTCGCCAGCTCGCTTGAACACTTTGTTCAATTGTCGAAGCTCTCAGGATGCGTCAAAGGGGAGGTCTCTAAGTACGCACCAGGGAAACTAGAACTAGCAACCTCTGGAGGCAAGGTTGCTGTCGATGGAAGCTGTGAACAGCCTCCAATGTCAGCGGCGCTCGATCGGCGTACGGCGGAAGAATGCGCCGATGAAGTGGTGAGCGCCGATCTTTCTGTTTTAATCGACGGGCAGGAAGTAACTGCCCTGGTGTACACTGGCGCAGATTTTTCTATAATGAGCCAAGGACTCGCAGACAAGCTCAGAAAAGTAAAAACGCCGCGGACTTGGCCACAGATTTTGATCCGCAGGCAGCGATGTAATGACGCCGACGGGCAAGTGTACAGCGAGAATCCGTAAAAGTAAGACAAATTTTGTCGGCAATTTCGTCATCCTTCCCCACTGCTGTAAAGACCTTATCTTGGAAATGGACTTTCTGCGAGAATATCACGCCATTATTATTATGCCAGAGCGCGCAGTTACATTCTCTAACAACGTCACAGCGCGAGACCTCGATTACCAACAATGGTCGTCGACCTTACGTATCGTTGATGAAGACGTCGTCTTGCCAGCGAGGTCGTGCGCCTTGGTTTCCATGAAGTGTGATGGTTCGTGGTGTGGCGAAGGGATATCTAAAGCAACAAGTGACCTTCTTTGTACCAGTGGCATCTCAATGGCACGAGGAGTAGTGCACCTAAATGATAATTGCACCGAAGTACTTCTAACAAACTTCAGCAACGAACTCCAGCAAATCTCCAAAGGAACCGCCAAAGCACGCTTTGAGAACATTGAAGAAAACTTCGAATGTCTAGCCTTACAGACCGAAACAGCGCCAGGTGGCGTGAACCCTCCATCTTCGAAATATGTCCTGATCTACCAGCCATGAAGCAACAATGCCTGTTGGAACTATTACAACAGTTTATTGATTGCATGTCTTCTACGAGCAAGGTACGACAAACGCCCCTTACGAAGCATCGGGCCCTTACCATGGAGGATGGGAGACCTGTCTCTCCCAAGGAACGAGACGCTATACGGGACCAGTTAAAACAAATGCTGGAGGACGATGTGATACAGCCATCGCAAAGCCCAGGGGCTTCTTCTGTTATTCTGGCGCGGAAGAAAGATGGTAGCCTACGCTTCTGTGTCGACTACCGCAAGCTAAACCAAGTCACCAAGAAGGATGTGTACCCGCTACCGCGAATCGATGACTCCCTTGACAGACTGCGCCACGCACGGTATTTTTCGTCGATGGATCTCAGGAGTGGTTACTGGCAGATCGAGGTCGATGAGCGGGACCAGGAGAAAACTGCATTTGTGACACCGGATGGTCTTTATGAATTTAAGGTTCTCCCTTTTGGTTTATGCTCAGCTCCAGCAACATTTCAACGGCTCATGGACACTGTCTTGACCGGCCTGAAATGGCAAACGTGCCTTGTGTACCTCGATGACGTTGTTGTCTTTTCCGCCACTTTCGAGGAGCACTTGGAAAGACTTTGCTTGGTCCTCCAGGCATTACGTTCCGCCTGACTCACACTCAAGCCGGAGAAGTGCCATTTCGGTTACGAGAAGCTCCGCTTTTAGGCCACGTCGTTAGCCACGAAGGAGTACAGCCAGACCTGACAAAATTGCAGCTGTCGCCGATTTCCCGAAACCTACGGACAAAAAAGGCGTACGCCGCTTTTTGGGACTCTGCTCATATTACCGCCGATTTATTCCAGCCTTTTCTCACATCGCAGCCCCGTTAACCCGCCTAACCCGAGATGATACCCCATTTGTGTTGAACAAGGAACAGCAAGCGGCATTTAATCAGCTGAAGCAGCGCATGCAAACACCGCTGGTTTTAGCCCATTTTAACGAAGACGCAGTGACCACCGTCCACACGGATGCAAGCAATATCAGATTAGGAGCAGTTTTAGTACAAAACAAGATGGTGCTGTAAAGGTTCTTGCTCTCCCGTGCGGAGTCGAACTACTCGGCAACAGAAAAACAATGCCTTTCGGTTGTATGGGCGGTGTTGAAATTTCGGCCTTACCTGTATAGACGGCCGTTTCAAGTCGTAAGCGACCATCGTTCACTATGCTGGTTGACGAGCTTTAGAAACTCTTCGGGGCGCCTTGCGGGCTGGAGCCTGAGGCTCCCCGAATTCGACATAACCGTTGTTTATAAATCTGGACGACAGCACTCGGATGCGGACTGTCCCTCCCTAGCTCCAGTAACGCCTGCAGACGATGAAGAACACGACATTTCGTTCTTAGGAGCGGTGAACACGGCCACCATGTCCCAGAAGCAGCGCGAAGACCCAGTACTGCAGCCACGCATCGACATCTTGGGGGACAGACAAGTAGTGTTCCGAAAGCCTTCACAAGAGGGTTGTCATCCTTCTCGTTGCGGAACAATGTGCTCTCCTTAAAGGAACTTCACCCCCAATGACAATACCCACCTCCTAGTCGTCCCCGGAACGCTACGTAATGAAATATTACAAGCGTGTCATGACGAACCCACCCGGGTCATCTAGGCTTCACTCGCACGTTGGCCAGAATCCAGGAGAAATATTATTGGCCAAGGCTTTCCGTCACCGTTAGACATTATGTCCGGACGTGCCGTGATTGTCAACGACGGAAACCGCCACCGGGACGACCAGCCGGTTTGCTTCAACCAGTTCCGATTCCTGAAAAACCTTTTGAACAAGTTGGAATGGACCTTTTGGGACCTTTTCTACTCTCATCTTCCCGGAACAAGTTCCTAGTCGTGCAACCGACTATCTCACCCGCTACGCCGAGAAAAGGCCCTTACAATGAGGAACAGCTGCAGAAGTGGCCCACTTCTTCCTCAAAAAGATCACGCTCAGACACGGCGCTCCACCGATTGTAATCACAGACCGTGGAACAGCCTTCACGGCGCAGCTCATGGAAGCTGTCATGACGCTCAGCGGGACTTCCCATAGGAAGACAACCGCATACCATCCGCAGACCAACGGTTTGACCGAGCGCATGAACAAAACGATCGCGGACATGCTCTGCATGTACGTAGATGTCGAGCATAAAACCTGGGATACCATTCTGCCGTACGTATCTTTCGGATACAACACGGCGCGACAGGAGACGACCCGAATGTCGCCCTTTGGGTTACTCTACGGTCGCGAAGTGTCGACCATGTTGGACGCTATGCTACCACATGCCGACAGCGACGACCATGTCGACACGGAAGAGTTTACACGGCGAGCGGAAGAGGCACGGCAACTTGCTCGCGTGCGCACAAGCAATCAGCAACGCCATGACGCCAACCGCTACAATCTCCGCCACAGGCACGCGGACTTCCAACATGGTGACCGTGTGTGGGTGTGGAGTCCTGTTCGTCGCCGCGGGGTCTCAGAAAAGCTGCTTAGGCGATACTTTGGGCTATACAAAGTTTTGCGTTCGCTGAGTGACGTTACGTATGAAGTTATCCCGGTCAGCACTGTACCCGCAGGACGTCGTAAACTTCAGCCTGAAACCGTTCACGTGGTGCGCATGAAACCCTACTATTCAAGATGAGCCGACGTTCACGCCGTCACACTCAGGGACTGTGCCCATTTTCTACCATTTTGTACGTGTAACTACTACCCTGAGCATCGGGACGATGCCCTTTAGAGAGGGGGGCAAATGTCACGAGTGCGTCTGCTATGAGACGGAGCCATGAAGACGACGACGACGGAAGCTCATCCACGTGGCGCGTGCAGGAGAGTTCGTGGAACGGCTCGTGCTTTGGAACGCTGATTTGGCTGATCGGCGCTTCGCGTGAGACCACGTCTTTTTAGTGGCTTTTTTTCTAGAGGCACAAGTTCGCCTAAATAAATCTCAGTTTGTCTTTGCCCCAACCTCGCCTGCTGCACTTCTTGCAATGGAACACCCGTGTGTCGGGCTCCTTGATTTGCTGCCGCTGGCAGTATTTTGCTTCCGTTGATGCCTCGGAACAGGTACGATAATCATATTCATTTACCTTTTTCTATGGAAGTCATTGTGCGTATGTTGTGGTATCTACTTCGTTTGCCGCCGTACATCCGCTCCGGCTCGTTCTCGGTGGCTACAATGCCTTGGTATGTCATCCGCGCGTTGCAATCCTTCACCCTATTTCGCTAACTACGCGTGTTTCGGCGTGGCGAAGGCGAGCAGCTGTAAACATCTCGAAGCATCATAACATGATACCAGGCGCTTCTGTACATAGGTATTGCGCGTCATACGGTCGTATTATACGGCAAAGAGGGGGAGAGTGGTAATACACGTGAAATACTGAAATATTCACCGTACGCCGAAGTAATTACCTCAACTTATTCTCTCAGTCATACTCGACGCGCTGTCAATGTTCGCGAAGATTGCCACCGCCTAACAGACTGGACTGCACCGCATTGAAAACCGACAGCGACCAAACAATTAAAATGTTCTTAGACAAACAAGAAATGTTTTTTGTGCTTAGCAAGCACCAAGCACCGTGCGAGATTTCAACAATCCAGCAGAAGCAAATTTATAATAAAAACACACACTCGACGGTTTCCTTTTTTCTTGTTTTCTTTTGTTTCTTTTTCTCTCTTCGTCCTCTTTTTCTTGTTTTTTTGCTGCCAAAACGTCGCTATGAAAACACCATTTCTGATACCCAAAATCCTTGCTACAAAAGGCGACAGTTGCGTCAATGTCATTTGTGTATAGATCAGCTCACCCAAAAGTCTAATCTGTACACCATTCGAGTGGTTTGGACATTATATAACGTTACGGAAATGGACATTACGGAATTACAAAAGTACGCCCATTTCCATACGGAAGTGGTTTTTACATTGTGTGTATTCCAGGTGTGGGTTGCTATCTTCCGCAGAAGTAACCCTCATCTGGAATACCTTAGATACTAAACTAGGTAGGCGCAATCACGCTAGCAATGTTCTTAGGGACACCAAAAGCACTCTCTTACTGTTGAAAGATCTGGCCATTCTGGTGTAGTAACTGGCCCCACCTTCCATGATTGACCAACTGTACTCTCGGCACCCAGTCTCTGGCAGCTCTAGAACACGTGACCACTGTCGCGCTCATGACAGCGATACTGAAGAGGGAGCTAGGAAGATCTGGCCATGAAAAAGACGCCTCTAAGATGAATTTGGCAACATTAAAAGAACAAATTCTGTCTCTCAAGGGAGCTTAGCTGTACTATTAGAACAGCTTTCGGGTGTTATTTGGGATATCTTTGGGCTACGTGAGGTCAGAGGATCAGGAGAATGCGTCGTAGAACAGTATACCGGGCGTTTTTTGTGCTATCACATACCTCATGAAAAGAAAAAGCACGGGGTGGGATTCTTCCCTCACAGAAAATTACCACAGAGGTAGGAAAAGTATAGTGCTAACTAAATGGTCGGAGTAGTAGTGATGAAGCTGAACAAGCGATACTGGTTAAATATTGTAAAGCTTTTCCACCAACAGCTACCTACGACAAAAATGTGGCGGATAGTTTCAACGAAGTCGTCTAATAAGCAGTAAATAAGGTACAAAATAGTTAAGAGTTGTAATGAAACACTCAACGCAACAGTAGGCGATAGCCGAGTAGGAGAAAAATCAGTTCGAAATTTTGGATTGGGAGATCGAAACAGTCGAAGAGTTACACTGGTTTTATTTGCGGAGAGAAATAATCTTAGGAATTAGTAATGAACACATTCTTCCGCAACTGAAGCAGTTTAAAAGGGGCATTGATCCAGATGGGATGGCAAAAAAACAAAATTGACTTCATTTTAGGTGACAACTAAGATATTGTGCATGACGAGGATGTCCTAGGCAAGATTCGGCGCCGTGATCATAATTTGGTTAGGCTAAAGTTGAGGTTGAATCTAAAGAGGCAGAGAAAGAAACTAGAACACAGCAATACATCCAGCATCAAGTCAGTGAGACACACAAAGCAGTTTCTAATAACAATTACAGTCAAATTACGCTTTTATGGGGTGGGAAGCAGGACGGTGTTAACACCGTAAATGAAATCCTAAGAAGAACAATCACAAGTCAGCAGCGCCAATTGTCAGCGCAACATGTAGCAAAAAAGCTGGCAAATTCACTTTGCAACCAAACATAAGAACATGAGAGTGTCGAGTATGGTGGTCCTAGGTAAATTACCGGAGCTCTAAAATGGATTTACAGAAGTTAAACAATTGACATTCCTGGATGCAACAAGGCAGTCATAAGAGCAAACTACAGAAATACGAGGAATTTTGAAGACTGCAAGGAGGAAGCGGACTATTTCGGAGACAAGCTAAATGAATGGTCTTAGAGATGAACCGAGTAACTTTACCCACAATATTTTTATTTATTTATTTATTTATTTATATTTTTATTTATTTATTTATTTATTTATTTATTTATTTATTTATTTATTTATTTATTTATTTATTTATTATGTTTTATTTATTTATTACACCTCAAAAAGCCTAGGGCGGGGTGTTACATAAAGGATGGGTATTTTTAGAGGGTGGCTTTGCTGAGCGTTTTGAACAAAATGGGGCTGGAGTGGTGCACGACGTGTGCCTGAAACTCATTGTTCTCTTTCGCTGTCTCCACAAAAGAATGACCGAAGATGACCATTTGTAAGGGCAATGCGCACGGTAATCTGGGTTCTGGTGTTTAGCGGGGATTATATGCGATGCCCGGGAATGATAACAGATGCGGCAGAAAATACGTGAAATAATTTTTAGAGGCCAGTGTAGCAGGTTTGCACTGCAATTCAAGTTTGGGACAACATGCTTCGATCTTTAAGTTTGCCAGAATTGAGCGACGTGCGTAATCCTAATTTATACACACAGCTGCTTATTCTGAAGAACTTTTAACGTTTGGGATTTGTAAGAGTTGTTTGGGTCCCAGAGTGCGCAAGCTTATTCAGTTTTCGGACGAACTAATGTTAGCTATGCTAAACGTTTAACAGAATGGTACGGAGTCGCAGATTTTTTCTGACGTACCTTAGAACATACATTGTTTGTTTCGTTACAAATGTGTGTTGTTCGACGAGCCATTCAGATCTTGTATTAATATAGCACATAAATAGCTGTAGGAATTCAAGGGAGGATATTCAAGATTATGCCAGAGATTAGAGAAAAATAGCAGAACGATTCTACACCAGGATATACGCCAGTGACGTTTGACCAGGCGAAACTTCTGAGACTGCAAGTAGTGAAACAGGAAACTGATAAGGCCCTTAAAACCATAAAAAAGACAAAGCCACAGGTGATGACGGCATAACCATAGAGGTTTTAATTGAGCATAGTAATATAATACTACAAACGCGCTTATCGCCTCTCAGACTGTTTAAGGACTTTAAACTTACCTAAAGCCTAGAAAAACGTCAGCATACTGTTATGTCAGCAGAAGGGAGATGCCAACGATGCCAAGAACTATAAACCCACCAGCGTACTCTCTATTGTATATACGTTATTTACGATAACGTATATTGTATATACGTTATCACATCCCCGTCAAAGCCAAGTAATAGAAAAATGCTCAGAATGTTATAAGACGCTTTACATGATATTGGTCCTGTCGTTTATGGATAACCATTTGATCCAGTGTACACCGCGGAAGTGGAGGACTAACTAAAGGATGAAACAGTAGAGATCTACCCACAACTACTCTACGACATAGATGAGGAATGCAGGCAAGCAAACACGACACATATGAGGAATGACAATTTTAGGCAAGCCAAGGGAAAAAATCTCGATCTGAAAGCAAGTTGGCAACAAGGAGACAGAATGTCGTAAAATATCTTCAGAGCATATCTAGAGAAGGTATTCAAGGAGACTGACTGGGAAAAAATTATTTACTGAAAAACGGATAATGCTGAAGCAATTGCAGGTTTTAAAACGACATAGCCTTTCTTAGTGAATCTGCTGAACAACTACAAAAAATAATTGATTATCTACACTCACAGTGCTGCGCAATTAGCTGAAGATAACTATGAATAATTCGAAATTACCGATCAATGAATTTGCTGAACTCGTTTTTTTCAGCATAGGTATTAAAACCCTGGAACAAGTTGAAGCATATAACTAAATTTGCCACGTGGTCAGTCCTTGCCCAACAATAGGAAGGAAATGAAGAGCAGAATAGGATTGGGTGCTGGTACATTCAGAAAGCACTCAAAACGCATGAGAAATAAGCTAAATCTACCACTAAGCAGAAAGGTGTACAATCTATGCTTTCTTCCGGTAATTAAATACCGAGGGGAAGCCTGGGGCCTTGCTCAACAACTTGAAAGCGAACTTCTATTACTCCACACGTGCCATAGAGCGGATAATAATGGTAAAAAAACTCTTATGAAACAGCAAACGAGCATCCGGAAAAAAGAAGGAAATTCGAATAGAAGATGTCATAGCTAAAATTAGAGAAAAATAGATTGACTTGGGCTGGCCATCTACAACTATGAACGGGAAACACGTTAATCATGATGGCAACACAATGAACACGTATTGACTTAGCTAGAAGATCAGTGCTATTTTGAGATGGATAAAAGATCCAATAAAGTTTGGGGGCATAGAATAGACTTTTGAAGCGCAGACAAAAGCGGGTGGAAGTCAATCGGAGAGGTGTTCGGGCTGCATCGGATCTAAAGATGCTGTTTAAGATGATAGTAATAAGGATAAATTTCTGTTTGCCCTCTTCTCTCGAAAACAATCTATATAATTTCGAATAAATAGTAATCATGTTTATTTTGAAGCCGTTGCCTCTATTCAATACTTTATTTTGGTGAGGGCAAACTCCAAAATACTTACTCTAAAATAAGAGGAGAGACCAAGGGCCGCGACACCCCTGTGATATGGTGGTGGCTCTATTTTACAAGATGCTGGATTGTGAAGCAGCTCGAGGGATATCTGCTCACGAGTAATGACGGGTACCGATGATGATAATAGAATCGGTACCACGATGATGATTGTAAAGATTCATCATATTCCCCGGCCACAACAAAGGCTTGGTGAGTCCACGTCGAGTGAGTACCTCAAGTATGTTCCTGTCAGGTGCGGTGGGGCAATCAGAAGGCGAAACTCCCCGAGGGGCCGTCTTCTGAGCACGTGCCGGGAGTGCCGGTGCAGACGATGCAGCCAGCCGAAATTCGTAAACAATCTTTGAAGGTTTTGTACTCAGATGTGAGTTATTCTAATGCATATTCCCCGGTGTTTAAACAGTTTTTCAGATACTTCTGCTTCTTTCTGGAACTTGGTACATTGATAATTCGGGTGCAGATATCAGATGCTTTCTGTTTCTTTAAAGCATTGTTTCCGTGAACTTTCTTTCGTACACTCGATTTTCTGGTAGGTTCAGTGTGAATCATCTTGGGATATCTCTTGAAAACGGCAGGATGCCGCTTTTCAGCGTTGTGCATCGCTTTTCCTTTTTGTGTCTTGCCTTGCGCTTAAATTTCTCCTGGATCGAAATTCATGGTCTCCCGCTTGATATATTCCCCATACGGAGATTCTGCCGGTGTCATGAGATTCGATGACCTGCCGCCTGTCTTGTTCCTCGACATCTCGGCAGATTCTTTTAATGCTCGCGAGAGTAAGGCGCCTTGAGTTTGAAGGTCTAGTGCAGGCATTAAGGTGTCGCACTGTCAAGCCCTGTTTGCAATTGGAAATCTGAATGAGGTTATCTTTCTGGTAAATCGCATGGTTCGTAACACTGCTCAGTCATTGTAAAAAGCTTATTGATGTTGGTTCATTAATGCATGTATCCATGATTTGGCACTGTTCGATGGTGTCACTCCTTCACTCCCGCAATCCGTAGTGCAATCGGTTCCTAACATGCATAATTTCATCTTCATTATCGATGTTCGTAGCACATTCCTGGTCTAAGTGCCCCATATCAACCGACTGTTCGATTTCTATATTCAAAAATCTCAATTCAACTTGAGTTTTTGTAGCTGGCGCAGAAAGCTGGTCAACACATCGCGAAAATGACTGATCTGTATGGGAAAGTCTAACGTTGCTTTCGCGTCTCGGCACAGTTCTCGAGCGATTAACCGCGTTTTTTCTCTTTGCATATTTAGTTCGCCAGGGCAGATCGTAGGCAGAGGAATCCTTTGTTCCTGCCTCAAAGGTGCGGAGTCTTCCACTGCGCGAAAAGCAGCAAAGTTCTCTTCACTGTTCAGAATATCTCTGCCAGAGGTCATCGGTGAATATCGTCGCACATGAGGAGTCATCGTCGTCTCGTCCGCCCATCGCGTTGTTCGGCTTTGGGTTGCGCCACCACTGATCTGTCCATCTCCATGGTCTGCCGTTGGTATCTAGAGGTCCTTCTTCTAATAGGCCAAAGTTCGGATGACTCCGAATCGCAGAGGGCATTCTTCCCGGGGTTATCGGCATCATATAAAATAAGACGAGAGACCAAGTACCGCGACCTCCCGGTGATGCGTTGGTCGTGTTATTTTACCAGATGGTGGCTGGATAAAGGCGAACCAGCTCTAGGGAGAGCTGCTCACGAGTAATGACGGGCACCGATGATGGTAACTGAATGGGGGCCCCGATAATAATTATGATGAGTATGATAGCCCAAAATGATTTTAAGTGTGCAGGAAATTGACATAATTCTGTTTTATACGAAGGTTCTAACACATAGGCTGAAGTCATTTATTCTTACATGCAACCGTCGGTACACCTACCCTCCATGCTGGCTGTGCCCAGGACTTTTTTGTTTGTATTGCTCGGACCCCTTTAGGTTTATTCATGCAGCCAGGATAAACCGAGCTATAAAATTATTTGTAAGATATACTTCTTACCTGGAATATTCGAAAAGTGTACGGGACTGCCCACATCTATTTAACAAAATCTTGTTGTATAAAGTGTGTACTCACCACGAATAAAGCCAAAAATATTAGCATCCTCGGCTGCATGATGTCGAAGTGTCTATAATAAAAACAAATTTGTTTTAGTAAAAAGTTTAAACATTGTCTCACCTACCGCTCCCGTCACCCGAAGAAATGCCTAAATCTAGTTTATATGAGTTCAAAAGGGTATTTTCATCTGATTTCTTTTGTTGTGCCACCAATATCACCTGAGATAACCACGCTGATGCTTCTTTGGGCTTTCCTCGCCCCTATCATATCTTACACCGGAACTTTTGCATTACGGGGATTACGTCCCGCGGTCCTCGCCTCAATCCTTGAACAAATGGTGCCGTGAGCAGCATAGAAATACTACACAGTTGAAGCATAAAGTGTGTGGACTGCCATTAACGATGGCGTGGGTGACACGGCCGCGGTAACACTGGACGGCTGCTCCTGACCATTGACCGCAAGCGTCAGCAAGAAAACTTCAGGAATTGAGGACGAGCCAAACGTGCATGTACCGAATACCAAGCCCTCAACCATTTTACAGATTTTTGACGGACGTCTCGTGGAAAGCAGTGAAAGTCAACGACAATGGCTTCGGCCTTCCACCTTACCGATTTTGGCGAAAGCCTTGCGGAGAGCAACGGACAAATGCTTCGATTCAACCGACAATGACCGTTCCGAACGACCTACGACACTAACGACGCCGAGCGCGGGCATGGAGTCTCTGTACGAACGACAAACGCTCAGCAGAAACGACACAATTGCAGTGCATAAGGACATTAGGACAGAGATGAATGCGAAGCCCTATCAATTGTTAAGGTGATTTTGCTCAAAAAAAGCCTAATAAAAAAACACGTGATTTTAAAGAAGCTGGATAACAGGGTTGAAGAACTTGTCCACCGGGATGATTTAGAGAAAGAATGTGAAGCATCTTATCAATTCGTAGATTCTATCCTTCTGACAAAATTTAGAATGGACCGATTGTTCCCGGAATTGCCACAGCACTCCTTCAATGACACTGTAAAAAAAAGCCCCGGAGGAACAGGACGGTCCCCTAAACATAAACAAATCGGCTTTGCAGAACGGTGACCTTCTAAAAAGAAACAGTGATTTGACGATGCCTTTGAAAGCAGATCATCAGAAACCAACAGTCACTTAACCAGCTGCTTTCTTACAAAGAATTATCGTATCAACTGGCGAAGTAGAGGAAGCCACTTCTGTCGATTGCTGAGATAATTCACTCGCAACCATGACGTTTACCGAACTAGTCATAAGGGTAACGGCAACGCAGTGGGGGCGTCTGACCAGTCGTCTTCGTGCAGTCTTTCTGAGGCGGGGTGACCAGCGCACCAAGAACGACTTAATGAAGGCCCACAAAAACCGCATGTTACCTAATTGGCGCATCATAAATATCGACACCCCAAAGGAAACCTAGGCTCACCGATGGAGACACCTGATAGATGTCATCACAGCAGCACAGCTTCCACGGGGATTGTGTTGTCCAACGCACAACGAGCAGGTACAAGTACCACAAAGACGGCTCCATGGAACTACATAAAAAATTGCTGACTAATCAGGACAATGAGGAAGAAAGGGAAAGCACCGCGTAAAAGGATCGCTGCTCGCATAACAAGAGCCAACCGATACCAGATATCCTCCAAGCAAAGAAATGTGATCCGACGCACATGCCACGAGACGCCTGCATGAGCACTGGCACTGGCCATCCAGGACAGAGGACGGTCGAGGCAAGCCACTTACCATGGCCCGATTCCACAAACCGCAGGTATCACCGACGCACCAAGCATCGATGGAAGCAAAAGTAGGGACTAGCACGGGGCGGCCGCAACGGGCAGGATATCGCTTGGTATCATGAACTGCTTAACGAACTTGAACTTCCGCTTGTTGGGTGCGACAAACGCAGTAACGCGGAACGACCGCTGAACACTGTTTAATTTCAGCATCTTTCTTTGCTAATTGAGCGCCCGGGAGGATGTTGCAAATATTAGAGAAAGAACAGGTGGCTATCGGCAGCTGCCCCCCAATATCACCATCATTGTGCAGTTCCCTTCGCCATTAAAGAATCACCCACGTCCCGCGGTCCTCGCCTCGATCCTTTAACAATCCCAAGGTTAAAAAAAGCAACGGCTATGTTGTGGTCTCCCTTCCATGGCGTTTAACTAGCCATCAGCTAAGCGCCTCGCGCTACGCGGCACCCGTGCCGCCCGGCGTTATTAATGACCCCCCAGCTCCGCGCCCTGCATCCGCGAAATAAGGTCGACCGAGTCGACGAAATTGAGAGGCGAAAAGGCGACTGTGAAACTGCCAAGGCAAAGCGAAACGAACGACAGTAGAAGGTGGAGATGAAAAAAAAATGAGTTGTTGTACAGGGTGGAGACACACTTTGCACCGTCCCGTGCGGTTGCTATTAGGTTGAAGTGCTCAACACAGCTGTTTTCGCTTCCCGTAACATCCAGCAACGTGAATGAGATAAGATAATTCAAACTTTGCGAGTAAATTCTGTTGCGGCGAAAATTGTAGCGCGATGGACTTGCAACAGTGACTTGAAGAGGCGGCCAGCGAGTGAGCCAAAATGGCGATGCCAACGGGTACGTCTCTTCACCCTTGAGACGGACGCGCGCGCATAAGAGAAACCGTAGAAAACAAAAGAGTGGAGTGACAATACAGCTTTGAAATACGCAGAGAAATAGGGATGGAGAGCGTCGTCAGGGCAAGAATCTTGGCTCCAGCTGGCGGAAAAAGCGGCTGTTCGGCCATCGCCATGGGGTTGCGTCGTGTGGTTTTGCGTTCGTAGGCGACTCGACGGGAGCATCAAATTCATGGTCCACCTACCTCGCGAACTTCGACTTTTCGCGGTGGTCGCGTTCACGTACTGATGCCGCCTGGTGCCGTCGTTGATTAACTCCCGCTCACGAGTACCTGACTGCTTGCTTGCGCGTGTTCATGAAGTGGTCTGGCGCGCCTGCGGACCATTGCAGATCATGCACCGTCAAAGCTGGTTATGAATAAAGAAGGGCGGGACGAGGCGTCGAAGTTGTGCAAAATATGGGAAAAACGCGGGCTTATCTACGCGAGTGAACGGCGTATCAAGCGAACCGCTTGCACCCGAGTGTCATATCATCGAGGTTTTGAAAAGATTGTTTCATTGAGGAGTTTGCCGCGACCGCGGTGATCTATCGTAAGAAGGGGCTAGTCGTAATTCTGGCCGACGTATCAGCGTGGTTCCACTGTAGTTAGCATAGTAAATTTGAGATTTGCGAGAAAGCTTGCGGGACACTTATAATCGCTATTTATTATAACTAGTTTCTCCTTTCGCGTTTTGTAATTCTTGATAAAACACAACCGAATAAGTATTCAATTTAGAAAACTGAGTTCTATTATAGCAAGCAGTGTGCAATAGGTAGTGTTTGTTTAGTTGCCAGATGTCTGTTTGTGGTCTCTACATTTTCGTGCTCTGCAAACAAACCTTTAACGTATGTTTGCCTTAGGCCACTAAATTCTGTCGTGTCCGGGTTACCCAGGTGTCGCAGAGGAACGATTTAATCAAACCGTGTGAAGGAAGCGCGCAATGGGCACGAAGCGGCGCCTAAACAAGTTGAAAACAACCGTCGCTAAAGCACATTACAAAGCCGGGTCGCGCCGCTGCACCTACAGGCGTGAGCACGCGGGAAACGCTCGGTAAATTCCACACTCCATCTACACTGTGCTCCTTGATTGAAAACCGCCCTTCGCGCCTAAGCAGCGGTTGGAGCTTCTTCTCCCGCACGCCACGAAAGAACTGTTGGCTGGTAGAGGTAAAAAGCCTTGATTTAGAATATTTCAAAATAAAGAAATTCAACCCTGTACTGCTTGTTTTAACTACATTATTTTAGGCGGCTTTTCGAGAAGCTGCCGTAATAAAACAAGTGATAACGGCGGCCCTCTGCATACCATCGTCTTCATCAACAGCCTACTGAGGCCCACTCCTCGGCAAGATATCCTCCCATTGCCTTCCAACAGCTCCTGGCCTGCGCCGCTCATGTCCAGTGTTGGCCACCAAATTTCGGTATTTCATTTCACCGTCGTGTTCTTAACATTCGCCTCATTCTAGACCCATCTTTTGGTATTCACTCTCTTCAGATAATTGTCCATCGTTTACTGGTACGCCCCACTATGCGCCAGCTGAAGTCCCTGCGTTTTTTCTTACTTAGGCAAAATATCATCTACTGGAATTTTTTACCTTTTTTATGAAGCTCGTGTTCTGTGGCTAAGTGTTACTACTATCAATATTTGTTCCATGGCACGCTGGCCAAACTAAATTTGCTTCTAGTAGTTCAGTAAGGAGCCAAGTTTCACTTGTCTACGTCATCACCGAAAGTACGTAATGGTTGTATATTTTTTGGAAAGTGAGAGTAGTAGTTTATTTCTTTTAATTTCTGAGTGCTTGCCAAGTGGTCTGTAAGCCATACCTATTCTACGCCGGATTTCCCGGTCGTAATACGGGCTACGCATAACCATCATTCAGTGGTAACTATAGCCTTGTTCTTCTAGCGTATCGCCTCCTAATCTGAATAGGGCGCTTACAGCATGCTTTTGCCTACTAATTGTAGATTTATTCATATTTATTTAAAACAAACGACATTCTTGTTTGTCCCAAAACCATGCTTCTTGCTTGTACTTCTTTAATCAATTTTTTAAGTTATTCTGAAAGCTCACTCAGCAATAGTTTCCAAGTCAAGCATTCTAATACCAGACATGCTGTACGCAGTTTAGGTGAAATGGTGTCCTCCTGTCATACTGCCTTTTGGATTGGAAATATATCGCTTTTCTTGGAAATAGGTATCATGCTCGCGCATTCCTTATATATGTCATCTGAAAGTCCTATGTAGGTCTATCCTATTCTCTGATGCTTAGGTGCTTTCAGCGCATGGCTGCGGTTTACACTTTGTCAAATAATCTTTTATAGTCTATAAATGCCATGTAAAGGGGTTTAGTTCACTCTGCGAAATATTCTGTCACTTGATTAACAACACGGCTTTTATCCGTGGTTGACTACAATTTCCTAAACACGACCTGCTCCTTGGGTTGTTGGTAATCCAGGGTGTCTCCATTGCTGTAAATATAACATTGGTAAACAGCTTATAAACAACTGAGAGTAGGCTAATGACTCTGTAATTCTTCAGGTCCTTGGTCTCTCCATTCCTATATATCAGAATAAAGTTGGCATTTTTTCAAGGTATCGATATGTTTTGAGCCCTTTGGCATTCTGAAAATAGTGCAGAAATCTTTTCCAGTAATATATTTCCTCCCTCCTTCAAGAAATCCATCGTAATGCGATCGTCGCCAGGAGCTTTTCCTCTTTTATTTTCCTTGAGAGCCCTTCGTAGTTCCTCTTAAGTGACTAGTGGTACATCACACCGTAGGTTTGTACTCTCAGTAGTGTCCCTCGATTTAACGTCGCTGACATACAGTCTGCGGTAGAATAGTTCAGGTGCCTTGAATATCTTGTCTATGTTGTGCGTAATGTTATCCTGTTTGACTTTTAGTACGTACATTACATCTTTGCCGATGGCAAGATTCCTTTTAGTTGCTTTCAAACTCAATCTTATTGGCTGTCATCCCTCGTTCACTGCAGTGTTATATGCCCGAATGTCGTTTGTTGGAATTTTGGTAATTTGAACAGCTTTGTAACTAAACTTTATCAACCGCACTACACATCTTCCTGTTCCTACGTTTGGTGATTAGATCCTGCGTTTTCTTTGTTAGTCTTACCATTTTTTTCCTACATACTGGTTCTCCCACAGTTGGGGCGAATTCTTTCATCCCATTGTTAGGCTGAAATTTATCGTGTCAACGCTATCGTCGTTCTCATTTATCTTGTCAACGCTATCGTCGTTCGCCAGTTGGTTTGGAGAGGTATTTTAAACTCCTCCGCCCTGGTTCTGCCTTACTCCATGCAGGCTTTCTAAGTTTCCAAGAGGTATCTTCTTACTCTTTTTAAATTCAGGCTTACAGTTACCTAACCATCCTAAGATCGCTGTTTGGAAGCTTACTTGGAACCTCTAGGCCTGCACAATACTTTTTTATTAGTTATTTCGAATACTGTTTCCCCTTATCGTGCTGGTACAGGTGCGAAGATTGGCACATTTTGTCAGCACATCAAGCAATAAAACAAATAAGGACATCACGAGAGGTAGATTTCCAACTTTCGTTCAAATGATTGTACAGGCATTGCGTCATCAAAAATCTGCGCATCAAGGGTGTTCCAATCTTCTCTTGTCATAGCAAGGTAATATATTTAAAAACAATTATTCCAATATTATAAGGCGTAAAAACATGAGGGGTTCACACGGGCTGAAGGAATAAATAGCGCGACAGATCTAAACTTCATTTCTCAGTAGACAGCTGGTGCAAAATCTTCAGACGGGCGATTTTTTTACGTGTTGCCAGTGTCGATAAATTTGCTTAGCGAGCAAGGTGGTTAAGGGCTGTGTTTTGCGATACTCTGAAAATATAAACCGTACCAGGTCTGTGAATGCGTTCGAAGTGATTAATCTGATATTGCTGGTGAAGATCACATGTAACACTAGCATATTCCAAAGAGGAACATACAGCAGCTGTGTACGCCTTATGTTGAACTCCATGCACTTGTTTCGTTCTTTTCTTTTCAAAAATCCAATTTTTGTATGAGTAGGTGCACATATGTTATTTACATGACCCTTCAAAATTAGGTTATTTGAAATGGTGCCACCAAGATAGTTCAGCTTTGTCGTGCGGGCTATTTGCTTGTTCCCTAAAAAGTAATATTACTCAGTGGCATCTTCTTTTTGGACATGGTCATACACGTGGTCTGTTCAGAATTAATTTCCACATTCCATTCGAAGCACCAATCGCGAATTACTTCCAAAAATATTTTAAATAATTTTTGATCATCTCTTGAATTCACTGGGCACTACAATTGTCCACAAATAAAGGAACTTCAACACTGATATCTGCATGCTTGGCTATATCGTTATAATAAATCAAGAATAATGTTGGCCCCTGCACATATCCTCGCACTACACCAGAAAAAAACAGTAAAGTTCGGGCGTGCAGAGCACTACTTTAATAAATTGCAGACTATTTGACAAATACTCTTGAATGCAATTATTAACTTGTCCCTAGACCGTAATGTCTTAACGCTTGCTGACAAGTTTCCTGTGGCGCACCTTATCAAATGACTTTGACATATCAATTGAAATTACGTAAACTTTCACTTTCTAGTTGACTGCTTCAGCGAAGCGATAGACAGTTTTAAACAGTTGCGTCACAGCTGATACACTTCTTCGAAAGCTATCTTCCTGACTGTTTAAAAGAATATTATTTTCTATGTAGTGTACTAACATGAATTTGTACTAACCTGGGGTATCATTGAAAATAAAGTCCAAGCAGGACTTGAGCATCAGGATTTTTTCGCGTGCATTTCCTATTCTCTCGTCTGTAGAAGAGTGTATTCTCAGATATGCTTTCTCGGATATGCTTCTCAGAGTGAACTTTCTCAGATATGCTTCTTATGGACAACTGCGTTTTACTCAACCATCACAATTATAGACTGCGCTGCTCCTTTTTTTCTGATTCCACATCCTCGTAGAAAATGTCTTCATCATCGTGGCTATTGATTGGTACATAGACTCGTACTATCTTTAACCTCTAACGCTTATTTAGCTTTATTACAACGTCTGCTACTCTTGTTAATACTGAAGAATTTTTCCACGCTGCCTAGTTATTCATTAGGCTTAAAAATCGCACTCCATGCTCCTTTTTCTTGTGGAGTCCTATGTAGCACAACATATGCCAGCCAGTAAGCTCAATGAAGCCTTCTCCGGTCTTGATTTCGTTGTACCCTATAATATACAACCTCATGTCCAAGTGCTCCTCTAGTAGTAGAGCTAAGCTTCGCTCACAAGACAGGCTTTGTGCGTTTAACATTGCTAGGGTCAAGTTCCAAAGGTGGCCGATCCAGACCAAGAGATTCTTAGCACGCTCTGCTATAGCGCTGGCCTGACCACCACCGTGGTCAGGTGGTCTACAGCTTCGGAGACATTAGGCCGAAATTTGCTTTGGCAAGTTATAGGAGGTGTCGCCCGACTTTACACAAAAATAGCCAAATTTTTTTTAGTTGAATGAGTGCTCTTTGTGTACAAAATGCCTTCCCAGCATGGTTGAACCTGCTTCTCTGGTATACGGGATGATGGTTGCTTTAGGAGCAGTTAGTAATCCATACCTGTGTTTGTTGTGCTCGGAGAGCAAAGCTATAAGTAAGCAAAGCTATACTTTAAGAGATTTGAATCCGGGTCCAGTAGCACCGGTCAACTGGTGCGGAACGCCTGGCACCCGTCTCTGTGACTTCAAAACTATGAATCCATTGTATGCTTTCGCCAGTGCATCTGACACTAGTAGCCAATATATGCACTGTTAAGGACCCATATCACGTTCGCAATGATGTAAGCAGTGTGCGCTCTCGGTACGTTAAAAACAAACAAAACCAATAGGTGTAGCTACACCTCAAAGCACTTGTGTCCCCGCACAGCGTGGGTAGTCGTCTGGAAATGAACGCGTGGTTACCGACTGTCTGGTTTCAAAACGCTGGTTATAGTGTATGCTCTAGCTACTGCATCTGAGGCTAGGAGCCAACGTCTGAGCTGTGAAGTCCAGTATCCCGATCGCGGTGCTGTAAGCAGTGTGCGCTCTTGATGGGAAAAGCTCAACAGGGAAAAATTTGATTCACGATAGTTCGGTAGGGGTTGTTGTGGCTCCAGACAGATGAGAGCGACGCTAATCCGAAACGTTTTCATAAAATTACTAGGCCTAGCCAGCAATATAAAACATGTAGGAGGGCAGATGGCGCGCCAACGTTTGAGCATGGCCCAAAAACTGCAGAAATGGGCAATAAAGGTGTGGGTACGTAAAGCTTGCGCACGAGATTTAGAGGCGAAAGCGTGGAAAACAAGGAAAATTAGCGAGCATCGACCGAACTGTGCCGATCTACTCTACAGCAGCAAGGCTTCTATAGGTTCACGCTTCTTTCGCATAAAATTGCATTTTGTCGTCACCAAAGTGCCTTCTGTCGTCATCGTTGCTAAAGACTGTCCCGAGCGGCGCCTGCAAACCGTGTACAATGCCAAGAAACCTGTAAGCAAGTCCACATTTATTGAACCCTGATGATCACGTTCCCCATGTCCTGGATCCCGATGCAACCAGGGACCTCATCGCTCGAGCTCACTACCGATCCGAAATAATGATCGTGGGCCACAACACGCGCGGTCAACCACCATACAATGCACGCCCAGCTCGGCACGCAGACGAGATCGGACCCCAGCGACCCAACGCAAGCGACAAAGAGATTAATGCTCTACCAGCAACTCAGTTCGTAGGGGCTCCGCGCACAAAGATCCACCCAAGGAAGACTCCAAGAAAGATAGCTTGGTTGAGTAGCGGACTTCAGAGGTGATAAAAAGTATGGTGCACTCATAACTCAATTACGAGCTGAGAACGTAGCTCTGATACAGGCACTTGCACAACTGCGGGAGTTTTTAGGAAAACCAGCAGCCAAACCCCTTGTATCCTCCCCAACAACTTTGCCCGCAACAACGTCTGTGTAATACTCAATGAGGTCACATAGCCACTCGCATGGGCTCAAGAGCCTGCCTCCCCCTACGCCAGGTCTCTCCCAGAGGATCCAGCAAGTGACGTGCGTATGGCAAAACAAGCAAGAATCACTTGGCAGTGATGATTTTTATATAATTAATCATTTCAAGCCCTGAGCTGGTCGACACCGCTAGACGTGGGCCCCTGACGGACTGCACCGGTTTCCGAAAAATGATATCGTGGCGCCGTGCAGAGGACACCGCAGATCCGACTGAGGAAGATCAACATTCCGCATGAATAGCCCAACTTACTCACGACCAGGCCACCTATACTACTAACATAAAGTGCAATATCGACAATCCCTGCCTAGACACGCACGTTCTACACATTTTGGAAGCTAGACGCAGCCTGCAAAAGCGGTCGAAAAAGCAGTGGCACCATAAAAAACTCCGCATCCGCATTGCGCAGCTCTTTGAAACGGTGGCCTTTTACGCACGCGAACTGTGACATGAGAGTTGGATGTCCCTTCGTGACGCCATGGCGAACCACGTGAGCACGTCAAAAGGTTTGAAAAGTCCTCGTTACCTCCTGGACCCTCCTTTTCGAAGACAACGCCGTCAAACGAACTACGGGCCTTCTTGCAGAATCACTCAACAGAAAGACCACAATGGATCGCCCAACCACGCACTGGATCAAAACATCCTCATCTCGGAGGTACGAACGGCACTGTCCCACATACGGAAAAATACCACGCCTCGTCGTAATGGAATTCCCACGGAGCTACTAGCCAACCTTAATAACGACTCCTTTGGGTCCCTCGCCACGTGCCTCCGTCTTAATCGGCGACAGGTCAAGGTCCCTGCAGAATGGAAGTTCGCCTACATTCACCTTATTTTCAAACCAAATAAGCCCCTCCCATTGACAACCTACTACCAATATAGCTAACATACTGCGTCGGTAATCACATAGAGCATATCACCCTCGCTCGCCTCTAGCGTCAGCTAGACGATCAAGACCTCATACCAACCTCTAAATTTGGATTCAGATCCCACCTCTCCATTAAGGACTTTCCCCTCAAGATGAAAGAACAAGTAATGACCCTGGCCACCCTACCCTCCCCCACGGCAATGCTGGCTTTGGAATTTAAGTGGGACTTTGGCAATGGGTCCCACTCAGTCATTATGACCCACCTGCGAGAGCTGCATTGCGGGCAATGTATTTTCGCTTACGTGCGAGAGTTTCTCACTAACAGGCATGCGGCGCTCCACGTTGGTAAAGTCCTACCCCATCAACAAGGCGTAGAGAGCAACTCCACAAGCAGCAGTGTTCTCCCCAATGCTGTTTAATATCACCCTAATAAAACTGCCACAGTGCTTTGCGCCTCTTCCAAACACCAAGCCTCGGCTTTATGGCGACAATGTGACAAGTTGGATGGGCACAGGATTGTGTGTGACATGAAAGATCGCCTTCAAGAAGCGGCCGATGTGTTCACTGAGTACGCCAAATCCTGCGGACTCTTGTGTTCCGCGCAAAAGTCTGAGCTTCTCATGGTCGACCAGGGAGACCCAAGCGCGAGGCACCTCCACCGGTCGAAATACACCTCGAGGGCCACCCTATCCACCTCACTCGTCAAATTAAGATACTTGAGATGTTCTTCCAGCAAGATAAGCGCAACTCCCCCCTCATAACCCGGCTAAACCACACTACCGGTCAGATGTCTCATATGCTGCAACGAATCATCACGAAGTTTCACGGCTTTGGGGAGAATGCCGCGCTACGTGTCGTGCACGCCTTCATTATTTCCCGCTTCACTTACGCAGACCCATTCGCTAAGCTCAACAAGAACAAAAAAAGAGTCTAGACAAAAATTAAAATATCACACCAGCGCACACTGCGCCTTTCCAAAAACACATTCACCTTGCTACTCCTTCATCTCGGTATCCGCAATACGTTGTCTGAAATAGTTGGAAATCCCTTGAAACAATACCGATGGCTTTCTTTCACCAAGGCGGGCCGCCAGGACCGCTCTTGACTTGGAATAAATACACCAGGCCCCGATGGCCGACTTCTTGAACCCTCTCCCCGGCCTATTCAAGAACTCATTAAAGTACAACCCTTGCTGTGTATCATGCACTCTGAACACCCAATTGGACGGCGTAAGGCTAACGCGGAAGCCATCTTACGACCGCACAGTCAAGATGCTGACGCGGTCTTCACAAAAGTGCAGAACACACGTCCTACCGAGCGTTCCTCTTGGCAATACGCCCCGCGCAAGGAGGACAGGATAGAACTGTCTCTGTCAAAACACCCTCATCAGCTCAAGCTGAAGAGGCGGCAATCCCACTTGCCCTCTCCTCTACCCAGGCTACTTGTGCAGTGACAGACAGCCAACAGGCCTGCCGGCACTGGCCGGCCGGAATGATTCACAATACGGTCCACGCAATGCCACTCCGCCACCTTCTGCAGTGACAGATCCAGATCATATGGACTCTGGCCCATCTGGGAGCGAAAAGCAACGAGGCGGCGCATGACCTCGCGTAATAAATAACACGCTGCATGAGGAGCGAAGAGAGCGCCACGTCAGATAGTTTTACTACCCCCTGACGTACACAGAAATAACACAACACCTAGGTCTGGCGCTACGTACCTCCCTCCCCTCGCCAACACATATCTATTGAGCAGGCACACCACTACCGTGGCTTGCAAACGAACACCATTCTCCCACCTCAGCCACTGCCAACAAATTACGTCCCCTAGCCGCCCCTTTTGTGGAGCAGACTGCACTCTTTTCTACATGGATGCTGGATGCCCCTCTTATCATCTCCCCAAAACGAATCTGTTTCTACCTCCCTAGCTCTCGAGGCGCGCCATGTTGATCTCATGCCTGTCCGACCAGCTTAGGCTGGTGGAATGGGCTTTAGCGACTAGCACGGCACATGGGTTCATGTACTGAGGACTTCACCTCCTGAATGTTTCATCCAACTTTTGCTAACAATAAATGTATATCCTCCTCCGTCTATTGGAGGAACGGGAACTAGCTAGTACGCGATGAGCTAACAGTAAGATTTAAAGATGAAGTGAGTTATGTGGTGTACAGCCCCGGACGACAGACTGTGCGGCACACGAACGTTGCAGTTACGTAATCGGTTAATTCCAACGTAACAAAGGATGATACAAAATCATTTGGCTCGCAAGTAGGCATGTTTTATTTATTGCCACAGAGAGAGGGGTGGCACAGGGCGATAGTGTGGGGATGTCATTTCACGTGGGTAAGGGCGCGCAGTACAGCAAAGCATATCAGGATATCTCTGCAGAACCGATATTCAGCTCTAACCGACGAAACAGAGTTTAGGAAAAGCAAGCGAGCGGCAATCTTACCCGCCTTATCACGGAGTGTGCAGTAGAAGTTGCTGGTAAGATTGCTATACAGGATACTTTTAAGCGTTCCCATGAGACAACATATTTACAACATATTTAATTAGGAAACGTCCAAGCAAGACAATCTCCAATGCAGCTTCGAGAATAGAATTAGCGTAACACAGCTGACATATCAGGATATCTCTGGGCAGGACTCAGCATGACATGGACAGGATTCAGCATGCTGTAAAAAACGGACGTAGCCCCAAAGAATTGAAGATGCGTCTATGCATTCGGAAAATTCAGGTGTAGGCACCTAAAGACAAGCAATGCATTGTCGCTACAAAAATGGAAGAAATAGCTATAGTAGCCAAGGAATTTTCTAAATATCTCTAGAGTAGCCGTGGTATTCAGGTCAATACCGAGCGAGGAAATATTTCAGCAAATGTAGACATCCCACCAGTAACGACAGAAGAAATAAAGAAGGTATAAAAGAAATACAACGGGTAAATCACTTGACATCAGCAGATACCAGCAGACCTCTTGAAGGACAGCAAATAAATTGCACTAGAGAACTGGCAAACCTGTATACCTAAGGCCTAATGACCCCGAATCTGCTGGAATCTTGGAAGGAAGCCAACATCATCCAAATCCATAAGGAACGTAAGATGAAGGACTTTAAACCTTACAGGCCGATCAGCTTTTTCTCTCTCGTCTACAAGGTAGGTATGAAAGTAACCGCTAACAATTTCTGCCACCTTAGCTTTCACTCAACGTAAAGAAAAACAAGGTTTCGTAAAGGCTATTCAACAATAGATCATATACACTATCAATCAGGTAATAGACAAATGCGCGGAGCATACGAATCCCATATATATTGCAGCGAACCATGCATTGGGTTTGTTTATTTGGGTTTTGCTTTTACCGCCCGGCTGCGCCGGTCTGTGTTATCTCTCTGCCAAGGGAAGCGCGTGTTCCGTTCTTTCTTTCTGTGCCGCATGTGTTATCTGTTCTGATAGGGATAGCATCCCGATCTAACGTGAACAGCCCGGAATAATCTTCCTGGATCTACAATGTTCTCGATGCGAATCGGCGGTTCGAGAACCACGCGCGCCGAAAGATAAAAAGCCTGCAGAGCAGACGCCGGGCTATTCGATTCTGCGACGCTCGCTGACGCAAGTCACTTTGTTGGCCGCTGCTTCGCCGCCTCTGTATTCTTTTGAGTTGTTAGGGGAGCACAAGTTCGCTCCAATAAACGTGTTTCTCGTGCAAGACAACTGCGTCGTCCTTGGCTTTGTGACATCTGGTGGAGGTGCTGGGTACTCACCCTTTACGCTCTCTACGACATCTGGAAGCCGCCAAGCCAGCCCAACCAGTAACTTGGAGGCTCACTTATAGTGTTTAACTTAAATTGCGCACTAATTAGCGGGCAATGGAACGTAAGATGACGGGTGCAACGTTACGAGACAAGTCAGCGGACTAGGTCAGGGGACAAACGGCTGATAAGGACCCCTTATTAGATATTAAGAAGGAATGGGTGGGGTATAACCTTTGTTCATTAGGGGAACAGAGTGGATTCCTAAAGAAGGCAAGCGTGGCTGGGGGCAGCCGAAAGCTAGACGGGCAGAAAAGATCAAGAATTTTGCGGGAATAATATTGGTTGCAGTTAGCAACAAACCACGATAATTGAAGATCTTTGGGAGAGGCCTGTGCCCAGCCGCGGGCCTAGATCGTATGATGATTATGGTGGCGACTGCTTTGTCACTAGCTCTGTTCACAAAAAAACTACTTTGTTTCACACGTTACCCACCGGGCACATTCACGATGCATTTGAAAGGTGTTGATCACAACGACGTATACCTCTATTGTGGAGTAAAAGATGCAATGAAAGTTCGTCTGGTCAGGCATTGTAAGAAGAAAGAGTAATGAAGTCACTGAATACGCCAAAAAAGTGTCAAGACATTTTGGAACGTCATTATACTTCTAATTTGGTCAGTAACTGCACTACTCTTTGTTCTTACTATTCCGTAGCTCGAAATCTCAAGGAATAAAGGTATTTAAGTGAAAGTTTGCAAGTTTGATAAATCCGTATAATACTGGCCATTAATGAAGCTTCCTTCTAATATCAGAAATAAGTTCGGGGAGGTTGAAAGCGACGTAGGTTTATTCTACGCTAACACAAAAGCTGTAGTGCCCTTGCGGGCTGACGTATGCGCTAGTATTCTACTATGTGCGCGTCCGCTTTCGCCCTCTCAATGATTCCGGTGGCCCATCTTCGCTAATAGATTTCCGAACGCATCGCACCGACCGTTTGTGGAGTCAAGGTGGTTTCGTGGTTTTGGTGATAAAGCACACAGTCGGTCACACGAAAAATGCCGTCAACAGTGCGCTAAAAGCCCTCTTGGTGGCCCGAAAATTCTTCAACAGTTGTCAGCGTAATAGGTGAATTCTATTGTCTACACTAAGTCAAACTCAGCATTAACGTCCACTTTGTTCCAATCTGTGGCGGTCTACACAAAATAAAATATTGGGACACGTCTTTCTTCAGTACGTCCTCCGGAAAAAATTCGAAGAAGGGGGAAGGGGTAGTGTAGTATCTGGGCAGGCCTGCACACCCAGTGGCATCATTTACTGTATATTTTCTCGCTGTTTCGTGTATGTTCCCGGTATCTGAATATATTGGTGCTTCGGAATTATTTGTATAACCAATAATGTATTCTCAATATTGCTATGATTCTGGCCACTGGTCTCAGAGAACCATTTGCGGTAGCGGATTTTTATGGGTACGTGTGGCATATTCTCCGCCGCCGCCACCATTCGGTTGCGCAGACGGTTACGTGTGCACTGTTAGTTACGTCGCAGTAGCAGCTATGTTCACTTTCCCGCCTTCCTCTCTAGATTCAGAGAATCCAGACTGAAATCAAACCTGAAATTTAAATACATCAACATTCTGCTCTCTGCCGCCCGGCGTGGGCTCTTTTTTCGGCGTCCTTCTGGGTGGCCAGTGGCGATGACCAAATAGAATTATTATAAACTTATCCCTGCGTAGTTTTTGTTTTGTCTCGTATCTTGTGTATTTACCGAGAAATTTTCCCACACCACTTATGTGTGGCCCTTTAGTTAGAGCGTTTCACAGAAAAGTAAAATCCAAGTTACGTCCCATTGACTACCGCATGATTGAAGACCGCAGCCAAGGCTGATAGTCAGCCTGATTGTGCCAAAATATTCCTACAATTTTGTTACTTTTATTCAGAAAATTTTAATGCCACAACGGACTCAACTCACAGTCAAGCGTTTTCTATGCTTATTCGATATTTTCAATTCGGCAGTGGGACGTCGAAAACTAGGGTATGCAAAAAGCACACCCAATTTTTCGACACCCTCATTCTTTCACAAATCTTTAATTTTTATATGCGGCGAAACTTTTTGCGAGACAGAAATGCAGTTTAGCTATCTATAATGACTAGCCTTTTGAAAAGAATTAGGGCTCATATTTCTTCATAATCTCTTAACAAAAGATGCTAAGTTTTAAAACATTGCTCAATATGTGTCCCCATCACTGGATGAAACTGTTTTTGTGAACATAAAGAAAGAAACACGGTAAAACAAAGGTAGGTATTTTAACCAGACTATGGCCTAGTAGGCTATCCTGCATGCGGAAAAAGGGGTGCAATGGTGAAAAGAAGAAAACAGAACAAGAAGGGGAAAGGTAAGTTCAGTGTGTAAAGAGGTGTGACCAGCGTCAGGATACCATAGACGATAGAACATTGAGAACATACAAATTGCAAACAAATTCCGAGAATAGTGCACTAATACATCACCATTCTGATGCGCTTTCAGAGATGACAGTTCGTTTATTTTTGAAGAAACCTAAACTTCTATATTTTGATGTTTTGATCGTTCTTCGTTTATTTCTACATACAAACCATACTTTACTTATTCTTTCATAATTGTAAATGTCTTAGTATTGGGGAGTATTTATTGCGATGCTAGCATACGTCTTATTACATAAGTCCCACTTTCTTACAAGCTGTTTCTAGTTTTTCCATTCTTTGAGTTTTTTCATCGTCGCCTGATTTTTATGTAATATACTTTTTGTATTAGCCTTTTCTTTTATTTCTTCCGCGTTTTTTTGACGATTCCTAATATAACAAAACTTACTTCATCAAACAGAATACATCAGGCGGTCTGAATCCTTTTCAAGCCGTTGTCAATTTGCCGCGTAAGAGACAGATTTTGCTGTTGCAACTCTTGCGACCGTATCTTTAGCACTCCTGCTTGCCAATATGGGCAACTTTGTTTTGGCAGTTTAATGTACTTTTATGGGGAGAAGCTAGTATGAAATGCATGTTCGCTGGTGTTGTCACGTTCCGGCTGTATTTTGGGGTAAAAATGTATATCGCAAATTTAAAACAAAGGTTTTTAGTTACGCATAAAAGAAAGTCTGGCCCACGCTGCAAGATAAAGCACGTGTGGATTGTGCGTGTAATTTCTGTATTAGGTGAGCCGCCTATTTGTATCCTTATTTTCGTCTCCCAGACATATTTGTCGCTTGGGTGCTCCTCGAGAGTGTTTTAAGGGCTACACAAGTATACGTGTTTCATCTTCACATGAAGGATTAGGTCTCCGTGAAAGACGAGGACCAAGTCTAGGGTGACAGTACAGCGCTCGTGCTGTCAGCCTCGCCTTTCACACAGTCTTTCTTTGTTGGTTCAATATAATATTTAAGGTGGCGACGCTTCGCAGGCCATGAGAGGTAACATTATGGTGGACTCTGGAATTAGTTTGACCTTATGGGGATGTTTAATATGCGCCGAAATATGCAACACCTCGGCAGTCTCGCTTATCGCCTCCTATTTTTTCTTTGTAATAGATCAACTTGATCGGAAGCAGGTTGTATCCTGTGCTTCATCTTCGTGGTCGTTCAAAGTTTATGTATTGCTTTAGAAAGCATCATGCATGTCTGCCTGTTTATATGTAAACAGGAGCGTCTCGAGGAACAAAGCGGGGTAAGATTTTGAGTGGCTGTTGATTCCGGAATTGGAGGGCTTCAGGAGCGGATGAGCTAAAGGGGGCTGAGGTTGCTGGCACAAATCTAGTCTACCAGCCTACGAGCGCTTTCAGGCATGTGAGAGTCGGCTCTCGCACACTACCGGTGCTCGGTTTAACATTTGGCCGCGATTTTCTGCAATAACGCTAACACGTGGAGCGAAGTATTAAAAATAGAGATGGATACTGTCGGATTCGCCGATGCAATGCTGGAGCAGTGGCGACACACGTGGAAGGGCACTTGCAGTCTTCGAGCAAGCTCGCATACAGCCGTCTGGAACGCCTCTTCAAAAACCCTTACTCTAAATTTGTTTTCATAGATAACTAACGGCAAATTTGCGAACGTTGCAAGCAGTCATTGTTCTGTGCAGCTTTATTTCGCATACAAGCTTTCGTGCCGTACAACCCGGTACGTTTGCAATAGTTTTGCAATAGCGTCCCACCTATTTCGACACACGGACGGCTCTGACCGGAACTCTGTACGCGAAGGTCTGCGGGTCTGCGCAGCACGCTGTCGCACGCGATAAACTGTGTGTCCTTCCTTTCCAGAGAGAGAAAGGATAAGCTTTATAAAGCATTGGCGGCATAACTTTTTGAAGCCAGCGCAAGCAGCCAAGGTAAAATAAAAAAACTACTAAATCCGTGCCTTGGTTGCTGTGCCGCAGAGCCTCCCCAAGCCCAGGCTCGGAGATTCGCACCGAATAAAATCAGCCCGCGTTAACTCGGATCTAGGCCGCTCGTTCAAAATCAGAGGACGGCTCGTGTCCCCAACCTCGCTCCGCCAAATGAACAGTCGCTACTGCAAACAAAAAAACTAATACATAATTTCTGGGCCCTAACGTGGAGCTGTCCCGACACCCTTTTTTTCATGGTGCCTGGGTGACTTGCACCCTTATGTGAAACCCTTCCTCAACTCGAACCTTTGCTGGAGCAGAAATTTTAAAGCAGGTTTTGGTCTCATAAAGTAACCTCCACTCGACGGTCAAAACAATGAAGGACCCGCTTCATGGTTTAGAACAGCCACTAAAAAAGGTATTGTCTGTACTACCTCAAAGCAGTCATAGTATTGTTTTGTAGATGCCTATGCGTCTGTCGGCTCGAACCGGCTCAGCTCATTCGCCTCTTTTCCAGAGTTCGTGGAATATCTACTCCGCTTTGACGAAGCATTGCATCAAGGTGTGAAGCATTACCGCGCCGTGGATGTACCCTCTCATTCTTGAATAAAACCAGCGCGAACTCAGTCGAATGCGAAGGAAGTGTACCACAAGGAGAGCCGCTGGTCTAACAACTACATTTTATTATCACAAAGGGTGAATGTAAATACTGAACACAAACAATAAAGTAATAAAAAGACAATGCTCATGGGCGAAACAAGTTTGCAGAGGTCACGTTGATACAAGTAGATGTCCGCATGTTACAATCAAGGCACACGCAGATACGCAATCTCTTTAGGATGGAGACACATGCTTGTTTTGCTTAAACACTTCTCACCTCCTTCTCCTATGTGGAATTCCTCCATTATTTCGTGGGTTGTTTAATTGACAGAAAGATAGAGCAGGGAAGTGAGAAGAAAGGTGTTAGTTGTGGTGTCAACCACTAGAACCGGTTAGTCGCATGCGCAACGGGAGTTATGTGCAGCATTCCTATGCTTTGGGGCCGAACCTATGTTGAGTAAACTGGCCGCTGTATCAACGTGCGTTTGAGAGAACATGAATTGTCATTCCAAGGCCCCGTATCATCCCATCTTCGCATTGCGCTGAGTGCAGCCAATGCGAACCTAATTTTCTTGCCACTAACATTTCATTCAGGCACCGCATTCAAACAACCCACGAAATCATGGAGGCGTTCCACATAGCAGAAGGAGGTAATAAGTGTGTAAGCCAAACAGGCATATGTGTCTCCATCCTAAAGAGATTGCGTATCTGCGTGTGCCTTGATTGTAACTTGTGGCATCGACTTGTATCAACGTGACCTTTGCAAACATGTTTCGCCCATTCTCATTGTCTTTTTATTAATTTATTGTTTGAGTTCAGTATTTATATTCACCCTTCCTGATATTAAAATTTAGTTGTTAGCATGGCGGCTGTCCTTGTGGTACACTTCCTTCGTCTTCGTCTCAGTTCGCGCTGGTTTTATCCAAGAATGTCTTTCCAACTATCCCAGCTTGCAACCCTCCTGTAGCCTCTCAGTGGATGAGGCACCGATTAAATCCTATCGAGAACCTTTGCGCAGGCGAATGCGTGTCGTGGTACCGCTTTACCAGAGTGACGGTGCTAGAGGCCCTGGTGTGCCTACACCTTACGGTAAACACCAGCAACCTCGTCCACCTATTCCCTTCAGCGTTGCAACTGCTGGTTACGCTGCGTTTTTACTGTGCCGGGATATACAATGTTGCGACGGGTGACCACGTCAACGTGTCAGAGCCCACAGTCAATCGTGTCGTGAGCCCTGTGTTGGAGTTCATTGCTGTGTGCGTAATTCGGAGTGTTGCGACGTTTTCTGGAATGAGGGATGAGCTGCTACTCATCTGTGCGGACTTGTCTTTATACTCGCAATGACAGCGTTGTCGTTTTTATGTACGGTGCGCCGTCACGTTGTATCTAAGATGCTACACTAAGCGATGACACGGCTACTGTAACCTGCTCAAATTGCGAATAAAGCAGGCTATCGCCCTAAGCGAGCCAGCGTGCGTGCCGTCTGCTCCAACGGCTGATCTCTCCTTTATTTCTTTATCCAGTTTCCTGTGCTGCAAGGTTCCGCCGCTCTCCAAGTGTCCTCGATTCGTGCTCGTACGCTACCTCCAGCAAGCGTACGCCCGAACGGAGACACAGGGGATGTGTGAAGCAGCATTTACAAAACAAACAAGATTTATGGTATGCTACCGAAGTATGTTGGCATTGTCCGGTTGTGTCCACCCAGCTCATGCGATTTTAGTGGTGAGTTTAATCATGAAAACCATACTTGCCTAAAATGTCTGTATTATTACCCACAGAAAATAAAATTGTTGTGAAGCTATAATGTTAGGCGTACTTCAATTTTCGGGATACAAATTTTCAATAACCTCACCGCCACGAGAATTTCACTCATCCTCCGGAACAGCAATTCTTGCGGTTTCTCGAAATGGAGACTTTTTTCGGAAGGTTGGCAGCACCACATTTATACAATACGCTAAGGCCGCGAGTAGAGCAGTGTGCATATCCTGCACTCTGCCGAGTAGCGCAAACACATTGAGTGGAGTAGGTATTGAAATTACTGTGTTTGTAACCTTACCAGACGCCCAGTGTTCGTGGTAGTAAAGGAAATTGTAAAGGAGGCATTTTGGGGTCGGACACCGCCTCTCGGACAGATATTGAAATTCAGAGACGTCTAACGGAACTTTTAGAAGCTCTGTAATACTGTAAATGCTAGAAACATTTTCCTCCACGGCTTCTATTAGGCACAAAAGCCACTTTCATGGCTCTTCACGTACGCGGTAAGTCCACCAACAAGGTACACTAGGAATAAAAGTTTTTAAATTACCCGCAAAGAAAACAAGAACAGCGTCACGCTGAGGACGCGTTGCTAAGGCGTAGTTTCTGCAATCAACATTTCACCTATCGTGACTGAACACTTAAAAGCAAAGCAATAAAGTGGCTACAGGGAACACAAGACAGGACTTGGAAGAATTCCGAATATAACGTGGTGCTACCCCGCTTGGTGCAGCTTTCTCTGCACCTGTTCATAAAAAGGTTGCTCTCGACTGCCTCATAAAACACATGCCTTTCACTGACATGGAGCCATTCGTATTTTCGAGAGGCACGGATAAAACAATATGCCGCAGTAATATTGGCAATATTATAACCCGCAATTATTCAAAGTGAGTGGTTTGCTGTGTTTGAAACTCAGGTTGCCATGCCGGGCTACAAGTGGCCATCACAGGAGCATGTAAGAAACATATTCCTGCGCCACAGCTTTGTCTCACCCTGAAGTACTGTATCGACATGCAGATCTGCAGTGTCAATCGATCGATTGAATAATCATTAATTGCTTAAATATTTATTCAGTAATTATACACCGTTAGGTAATAATTAAAAATATGTATTGCAAGTTTATATTTCAGTGCTCCATGGTTCCATTAAATAATTATAAGGAATTATAATTTATTGATTCATTGAATAACTGATTGATTGATTGATTGATTGATTGATTGATTGATTGATTGATTGATTGATTGATTGATTGATTGACTGATTGATTGATTGATTGATTGATTGATTGATTGATTGATTGATTGATTGATTGATTGATTGATTGATTGATTGATTGATTGATTGTAGGGTTTAATGCGCCGACGCAACGCAGGTGATGAGCCGCGCCGTAGTGGGGGATTATTTTAACCAACTAAGGATCTTTAACCTGCCCCGAAATCTCGTACACACGGGCGCTTTTGCTTTTCGCCTCCATCAGAAAAGCGGCCGCCGCGGCTGAGGATCAAATGCGCGACCTCGGGCTCGCCAAGCGCTACAGCATCAGCGTTGTAAACCAGAACACGTCATCGGGAGGGAGCGGAGTACGTCTCTATCTCACTAGACGTGTGCGCCTGACGGTCAACGGAGGGCTTTCTGGCGGTCCAGGCAACGCTCGTAGACACGACTTCATGGCTCGCACGTCTCTGCTCAGTTTCACTTGCATGACCCGGAGTCACAGCTGCTCGGATCCCACCCGAGTACGCCACAGCCTTGCTTTAGTTGCGCATCGCTAACAAGGAGGGGTGTACGTCTATGTACAATTTCACTTGCGATAACCATTTTTATTTCATTTTCACTTTCGTCTCCGTGCGAAACATAACGCTTCAACATTAATAAACTCCTTTGCATTTCGCGGGTGGGTGACTAAGCAGGACAATGACTATAAAAATCTTGACGATAGCCCAAAAAGCTTTTCAAAAAATCTTTTAACGAGTTCCATCAAAGGGAACAATTTCGAGTTGGGTGAGCCACCCTCAAAGTGCAGCTTACCGTAAAAAAACAACGTTCGGCAGATCTGTGCTATCAAAGAATGTATTTTATATGGTAATAACTTATTGCTACTTGCATAAAAAATTGTTCGTCCAAGCAAATATTTCGCCGTAAATTTTAATGAGAAGTTCCAATATAACTGCAGTTTAAAAGTACGCTTAGAGAGCCTTGCGTGGTATTGCTTTGTATGCTACCAGTCGCTGTCTTTTCAGGCTATGTTTAGCCGAATTTTTGAGCAGACTTCATATATTAACTGTGGTGGTACCTGGTGAATTTGGTTCCATGACATAGTTTACGAAGAATGCTTCGCCATGAATAGTAACTGCGAATTATTTTCCTGCCGCAAACTAGGTACCAAAATAACACCGCTTAGAGGTTTGCGTTCATAGCACCTACTTGGTGCTATACTCTTTTGTTCTATACTGTTTTCCTATCATGGTGGCCTTTTCTCTTTCTGTGGACTAATCCACGCTGTTCCCAGGAAATCAAACCCTGCGTATGCCACTCTTTCTTGCACAAAATTCTCTGCCTGAAAACACAGTTACCTATAATATAAACCCAGCAATACAGGCGCCAGTCTGGTGTCAGTATGTTTGTTTGAATTACGTAAATGATTTCATCATGATAACTGCAGTCGTACTGCCGCTGTCAAAAAATGTATTCCTGAAGAAAAGGAAGGTGTAACCGATAAAATTATTTTCACCCAATTTTGAGGCAGGACGGGGGACACGACCGTGTTTGTCCTCAGCTTTGTTTTTCTGATGCAATTTGGAAGGGCGTCAGTGTGTTGGGAAGTAAAATGCCGTTATATTCGTTGTTTAATCATTCTCTTTCCTAAACTATATTGTACTTCCTGTTAGCCCTTTGTGTTACCTGTACCTGCATCAGCAATATCCAGAAATGGTCGTCCCGGCTTTATTACAGGACCCAACGCCGCTGAAGTCGTACGAAATTGCTGCGCCGTCGCTGCATATATGCTCAAGAGCCCCGCTGATATCGAAGGAGTGTTTAGTGTGGTCTGTCAGCATTTCGAAGCTCAGCACGAGACGAGGAAAAACTCGCAGCGCGGAATTATCAGAAAGCATGTATCCACCTTTTCGAGGCAGCCAGGCTTTATAGAAACTCTGCCCACATAGAATAAGGCTAAGCAGTTTATATATAACTGAGGCTGGTGAAGGACTTATTTCAGCATCTTGTCTATACAGAGCAAGCAATCGACGTGATGCAGATTATACACGACACCACCGGACTAATGCTTCCCGTGTTGCAAAACACCGAAGTTTTTCTTGCGGTAGGCACACTTCTTTGCAAACAGGCAGCTACGGACCTACGGCGTAGCACGGAGACTGGATTCGCAAGCACGTAGGCTAATTTTTTATGAGTTATTCTCTATACTCGTGGTTTAAAGCTTCCATGTTTTCACCTGCAATAGCCGACATACCGAAAGATACGTTCTGCTGTTCTCAAAAAAGCGCCTCTTTCTAAAGGCAGCACAGCGCCTGTACCCTCGTGACTGTACATTCTGAAGAAGGGCCACAAAGGATGATGTTTGAAATATCACGCTAAATGAAAATGCCCAACTACACAATATTCCTCAATTAATTGCAGGTTAGACTTTTATTGACGTTTTAGAGGGAACTTGGGCAGGCGCAGTAAATCCGCTGACATATTGGAAAGTGAACCATAGCCTCTTATTCTTGTTTTCCAACCATGCGAGGGCAGTTTTCACTGTAAAACGAACGTAAGCGGACGAAGAACTTGTGTTTTCTACGACATCCCCGAATATGACCGAAAATAATATTCTGCTGTGAACCGCTTCTTCCGAGGAGTTAATTACTGTCAAGCTAACAAATACGTGGACGCAACGGTTTTCTATACCTTTTTGTTTTGAGAACTGGCCATTGAATCAGCTGTCCTTCACACTGCGTGTTTTCAAAACTAAACGCGAAGCGACCATTTTGTTGGGAAATGTCGAGAACATGAACTTTAGAACATAAAAATTGATGTTCTGCATTTAAAGAGTGAGTGAGTGAATAAACTTTATGTAGACGAGCTTCAGTCGCTGATTGCTGGGCGCCTCCAAGGTGGGTGCCTCCTCTATTCCGGGAAGTCCTGGTCCGCGCTGGCTGCCCTAGCCCTCTCCACCAGGCTACACTGGACTAAGAGGTGGGAGCTAACCAGCTGGCCCGCCCGCTGGTCGTACATTGGGAGAGGATTTAGGGTACGGGATGGGGTTTTCTGACACTCCCGTACAAAGTGGTAGAGGATGCCGGTTATGGACAGAAATTACACGGTCAGTAGTAGAGTTTCGGGTACATGGCGTGGAAGATAGTGGGGTGAGGATAGGAATTTGTGTGAAGTCGGCGAAAGGAAGTCGCCTCTGCTCTGGAATAATGGGGATGTGGTGGAGCGAAGAGTCGTCGTTTGTAGCGGTAATGGGCGAGGATGTCCGAGTATGAATTAAGAGTATCGGGCGTGAAAGAGGGAAGGGGCTGCATGAATTCGCTTTCTAGCGAAACCTGCCCGTGGGTATCAACGTAGATAGCGCCGTGTGCCGCCTCGTTCCCCTCGAACGACTCGTGTTCGGGGGCGACATGATGTATATTTCTGAGAGCTGGCGCACATTTCGACAAATTTTTAAGGCCATGGGTGTTATGCGACCTACCAGGAAGTTGTGGCTGAAGGCTTGTGAGTCTCATTAGAGTGAGGTACTCGTTTTGAGAGGTGGTGGCTACAGCAATGGCAAGTTCTGCTGCTGACTGAAGAGATGTCGGGATCTGCAGCGGTCGTCAGTTCTGCACCGTTGGCGCCGGTGACCCTCACGGCATAGGTGGGTTCTTGGTGGTATGCAAAGGCATCCATGTAACGAGTACAGGGAGAGTTGCGGAAGCGATTTCTAAAGGCTCGTATCCGGGATTCTCGGCGTGATTTTTTATAAATGGGATGCATATTTCTAGGAATGAGTACGACATTGATGTACTGCTGGATGGTTAGAGGTATCAGCTGCCGGTGGTCGCATTTTGGGGAGGCCTGTCCCCGAGCCGGGTCAGTGCAGCCCTGGCGGTTGGCTTGAGCTTAAGTCGAGTAAATTTGGAGATGCGATGCGCTTCTTCCAGTTCCTCTCATACGAGCTGTACAAAATTTCTTGTTGCTCTTTTTGGAGGCAGTCCAAGGGTGGTGTTGTAGGCGTGACGTATGGCGATGTTTACCTTTTCTTTCTCTGCGGGCCGAATGCAGTGTCTCGTACATAATCCGTGTAATGAGGAGGGCGTAAGTGATGCGCTGGATTTCAGCTTCATGTCGCCCAAAGCGCTGATGGGAGGTTCTGCGAATGAAGTGAATGATGAGCTGTTCAAGAGTCCATTGCAAGCGAAGTATAGTCTGGGCGCCTGAGTCATAATTTGGTATGGTGAGGCCTAATATGCTTGGTGTGGGATATTTGGAACGTGTTGCTCATTAATTTTAAGTTCTGGATCTTGTATACAATGTGGACGGTTCTTATATGTTCTTTTCCACATGGTTAGAAGTGCAGATTTTTCCGGGGAACACTCGAGCCCTCGGGTATCCATTTGTTGTTGGATGACCGGAATGGCTGTTTGAAGTGCGTCTTGGTGGTCGCCCGGAGATCAAGTGGGGACCCAGTGAGTTAGGCTGTCCGCGTATATTGTGTGGCAAATGTTCGGGATGGCTTTTAGTGGGAGTGGTGAGATATTCGTGATGAGGTAGAAGATTATTGGGGACCTAGCGACCCCTGCGGAGTGGCCTATGGCAGGGTTTGAAATGCGTTAGATCGGCGCTGCCCGATGGCACTGTTGCTCTCCGCTGGGTTGGAAAGGAGACGAAACATTAGAATGTGCACTCGCCACAGTTTGTAGATGCGATTCCTTGAAGAATGGCGTGGTAAGAAATGTTGTCGAATGCCCCCTTAAATATGAGGGTTAAGATGGACCGCTTCCTGTGGCTATTAAGGACGTCCGGCAGTTCTTCCTTAAGCTGCAGTATTATGTCTTGGTTTGAAGAACACAAAAATTTATTGCCGAACACAAAAATCACGCTGTTCGTTGGAAAACGGTAAACATGCAAAAAATAAAATACGTAGCGAGCGAATTTTCTCACCCATTTGGCAGGAACTTGTACTGCTCTATACATTTCACCAAGCTGTTATCATTGACGTCACCAGTTACAAGTGTGGGGCCAGCAGCTATTAAACTTTCCAGAGATTTCAGGGAGCTTAACGCTAGCAGGTTTACACCGACTTTTGTTTGGCCAGAGAGCACGAGACCAAGATTATTTCACAAGGGGCAGTTGTGCCTTTACTGAACCACTTCTCACAAAGCTGTCCATCGTTCCTCACAGGTAATCAGAGCTTACAGACGAGCTGTGTGAAGTTTCATTAGGTGAAGAGGAGACACTTAAGTGGCCACCCTTCCAAGCTGCTTCTTCTTAGGTACGGCGACTGGGGTAGCAAAGATCACTGACTGGCAAGGACTACGCTCCCATGTTAGAGGTAAAACAGACAAAAAGTAGAAGGCAGCAATAACCGGGCCACTACATTCGTGGGAGAAATCAGGCACTATACGAAGAAACTCAGCCGCTCGGATCACAGTCCAGTGATCGACCCACACCTTCTTCATTTATGTTATTTGAGGTACAGCCTTCCTCTCAGATGGAAGGTGCAGAGGTACAAAAAGAGGCTCCGAACGCGAGCAGCCTGACTTAACAAAGAGGCAGTGGAGTACGCGGCCGATCCCTTCAGACAGACCTGGCTTGAGATGTGCGATGCTTTTCCAGAAAGAAAAAGTACATCCAATACGTAGAACATGATCCTCTACCTAATTGGCCACACCATGGAAAGTAAGACGATGCAAGTAATCATTTACCAATTCGCTGCCACACAAGAAGACCTGATACGGAAGTTACAGCGAAGATTGTTCCGCCTATACCGAAGGTGCAGCCTCAAGATTACGGGGCTTCCCTTTGCAGGTCTCGAGATCCCAATAATACTGTGACAATTATCAACCCGTCACAATTTCACCCGAATTGCAATCGGCTTTGCTCTACATCCGCCAAAACACGTCCCCTGGCAAGAAGCGAGTGTCGAGCAAGACCGTAACAAACCTAGATGATGGCTCCATGTTTGCCTTGACCACCTATATATACAAGTATTGGAAGTAGTGAGGGGTGCAAAGAAGCATAGATTCAAATCCTTCCAAAACCATGCCAAACACCTTTCACAAATAACGTCCGCCCCATCACCTGCACTTCGTGCATCAAAAAGCTCACGAAATACATAGTCCTTAACCATCTACAAAAGTTTCTCGAAATGACAGACCGAATGCCTCAATGAAGATTGGAATTTTGCCCGAGCCTCTCAGCTCAGGGCGTACTACTGCAGCTGAAGAGACAGATATTTGGGGCAACCAATCGAACTGTGCCAAAAGAAATCTTGGCTTAAGACAAAGGGTTCGTTCCAAATTGAAAAAAAAAAACACAAAGCAATCTTTGCAAAATCTTGGCATCCTGAGTGCGGCGAAAAGACATTATAATACTTCAACACTAGCACTGCCATTACTTAAATTAGTGGCCTCCAGACAACCCAACAATGCAGGAGTCATTGTAAATCACAAGCTGCAGTGCTATCGCCGCTACCTTTCTACATTGCCATGATAGGCCTTCGCGAACAATTAGGCAAAATAACCCAGAATAACCATACCCTTTGAAGGGAAGATATCACGAGCTGAGTAGCCAAGGGTTTTTCCGTCGTCATGCAGACAAGCTACGAAGGGAAGCGGCAGTCGTCCACAACTGTGCCAGCCGATGCGGTTTACCTTGTGCCCCGGAAAAGTCCTAACTCATCATACTACCAACATGCCGCCGTACCATTACGATAACATGAAAATATGGCTTGATGGTAGGCTCATCAAAATGACGTCCCCAGTCAGGATATTAGAAAAAATGTACCAGGAAAACTTCAAAAACACCCCTCTCATCAACACGTTTCAAGAAGCGACTGCTCAAACTGTCCGGGTGCTGCGTAGGATAGCGAACTGGAGCCATGGATTTAACGAAAACGACGTGGTTTGTTTTGTGAAGGCCTTCGTAGTCTCCAGAATTGTACACGTTACTTCTTCTGCGGTTCGGGGGCATCGGAGCGGGAGAATCTAAATTCACTGCTTAGAAAGGCCTCTAAACAAGCCGTGGCACTTCCTAAGAGCGCCTGTACGGTTCGCCTGACGGCGTTGGGCATGAAGAACACCATCAAAAAGTAATACATGAAAAGGGAGGCTCGGGCAATCTTAACAGGAAGGAAAACGCTAGCTATGCTTGGATGCACAGCGCCGCCCACCATTGAAAACGCCGTGCAGACTACACCTGACATAGATACCCTAGCCCTTAGAAGAATACCCCGAAATATGTCCCCATAACGTCATGATAGGAGATGCATAGCAAGAGCTATTGCTTCAAAAACAATGGAGGCCAATACCACATCATCTCAACAGATGCTGCAGTATACGCAAGCTAAAGGGTAAGATCCTCCGTCTTTACCTCACAAACCGACCTTATTTCAAATCAGACGCTTCGGCGTCTAGGGCTGAGAAGGCTGAAGGGACGGTTATCGCACTTGCCCTCACCCAGACAAAGCGCAAATGATTTATTACGGACAGTCAAACCGCCGGTACATCACACCAAGCACGTAGGATTTCAAGAGAACCGCTTCGGGTTTTCCTCTAACGACCCCACAAAACCAAGTCACAATTGTGTGGACCCCAGCCCACTCTGCTCATTGTGGCCTCCAAACGGCGCATGTTCTGGCTCGAGAACTCACCCAACGGGCAGCCCAAGAAAAGTTGCAGGGCAATTGGCAACAATTTATCACACGCGCCAAAATAAGACAATATTGCCGAGTTGAGAGACAGCTGTATCCACCAGTCACCGATCAGGCAACGAAACAACAGGAAGTCGTCCTGGAACAAATACATACTAATACCTACCCACACCCATGAAGACAAGATGCCCTCCAGCTTATTTTTACGATCCCCTATGTATTCGTTGTCAAGCCCCAGGCACACTGTACCATACTGTTTGGGAATTTCGACCAAATCCAGTACGTCTTCCCATTCCCATCCCCTCACAGGAGCAGTGGGACAGTACACCTGTGAGCTCCCGTCTTTAAATGCAGCTTTTTCTAGCTGATAGGGCGAAAACATTGGCCGTGCTAGTGAAGTCTTGGACTCAAGACCCGGCCACAAATGTGCTGACTACAACTCTGAATGAAGGTGTCTCTCTCTCTCTCCCTCTCTCTTTCTCTCGCTCTCGCTTTATCTATCTATCTATCTATCTATCTATCTATCTATCTATCTATCTATCTATCTATCTATCTATCTATCTATCTATCTATCTATCTATCTATCTATCTATCTGTCTGTCTGTCTGTCTGTCTGTCTGTCTGTCTGTCTGTCTGTCTAACTCTCTCTCTCTCTCTCTCTCTCTCTCTCTCTCTCTCTATCTTCTTTTTTACTTTATTTCTCTCCCTCTTCGTACACACTGTCCCTCCAAAGATGTAAGCCCCTTTTATTGTCAATGCATGTCTTCTCCTGTCTCCTTCGGTCTCCTCCAGTCTCGCACGATCTCAGAAACAGCTAAGCAATAGAGACGAAGAAACCAGAGACTGCCTGGGTCTCCCTGTTGTGTCCAATAAGACCGCGTCCCAACTTGTGAAGTGTTGGTTTGACGCACATGGATGAATATGAACGGGCCTTAACTCTAGCATTTCCATTCTCCGGAGATTCCAAAATGGGACAAATAGCTTCTGTCTTTGTCAGTACCGAAGCTTGGTGACCACCTGTTTGATAAAGCTTTTGTCCCAATAGCCTGGGTAGGGTGTGTTCAGCAAAGAAGCTGCCTTTAATTACGGCAGCTTGGGGATGTAAAAGAATAAGTAACAACTAGACTAGTTGGTATTGGATTTGAAACATCTCGGTGGTAGCGCACTTAGGCACGGACAATAAGAAAAGAGACCACATACGGCAGCCCTGACTCACAGCTGATTGTTTAGCAGAACAGACACCCATTAAAATACTACAACGTAAACCCATGTGACCAGACATCGCACATACCTCACAATCCATCGTGTTATTTTCATAACGTGACAGCCACAAAAACTGCAATCTATAAAGGCGCGTGTTTTTTTATTTACGCTAGACAACATTCAATTAAATTAAACTTGCTTTCGTGTAAATAAATCAAAGGCACAGTAATGCATCACATTCTCTTTTTTACCAGTATTATATGCCTCGATAATATCAGGTGTCAATTTGTTCCTGTGCCCAGAAAATATCACCGTTTCCCCGAACCCAGGCTCGTATTTGCCCTCTGATGCATGCTGACCCACGTGTGAGTAGTTGTCCCCTGCTAAAGACCATTTATGTTCTAACAACCTAACATTATCACCTACTTGTGTGTCCAATATACACATGACCACATGCAAATGATATACGGTACACAACGCAGGTTTGGTATGGTACAAAAGCATACACATGCTTCGCCCCGCCACCATTTCCCGCGCCACTGACGCCATTGAGATTTCTATCGACAGATCCAAAACATTTGCTTAGTTTATGTGGTGCTAAAAAGACAACCGTCACACCAAAGTGGAATGCTATGTACAAGTCACGGATACCAGTGCTGGAAACATCGCAAGAACAAGGGATACAATTGCCAAGCCACTCGACAAGCTCATCATTGTTGCGTAGAACAAATGGATTGCTCACGCAAATTCTTTTGCAAATAACTGGAAACTGCACTGTGCCACGTGTCTCTTTCTGTTCCTATCGCATGGAATGGGATTTTTTGTTTATGTGTTTTTCCGGCAAAAAACTCATCCACATGTGAAGGCTTAACCTTTTTTCACTTTACACTAACTTTTCAAATTCCTTAAACAAGGCAATTGCGGTTTGGTTCAGCTTTGGTGGTTTTAGAATCATCACTCTGATAATTTGGTTACAGCTGTGCATGCCTTTTCGTAAAAGGTCGCCTTTGCAGCAACAACAAAGAACTATTTCTTATCCGACGTCAAGATACGAAGCGCTGTACTAACAGCGTAGTCCACAGGTGACTTCACCCTTGTAAGCTTTGAGGCAGTGCTTCATTCGAGCACAATCCGAGGAGGATCCTTCACGTTTCACCACAGGGTACGTAGATTCTGTTAGCTGTACACTAGACACTGAATGAATGCGTAGAAGTGTGAAGTCAATTGTGGACAACGCCGTACGTAGGAGCCTTCGTATCTTGACATTGGATAAGGAAACATTAGTTGATGTTGATCCAGAGGCTACCTTACTGGAAAAGGCATTCGCAGCTGTAAGCAAAATCTTCGGAGGAACGAATCTAAAAGAGCAGAAAATGAAAGAAACCGCCATTGCGTTGTTCCAGAAATATCATCTGAAAAAGTTAGTGCCAAGTGTCAAGAAGGCTAAGGCCGTATATCTAGAAATGTTCTTTGCCGCAAAAAAGGCATAAACCGCAAATACCGTTTTGTCCGATATTAACAGAAAGAGGAACGTGCCGGAGGGCAGTTTCTGGTTACTTGCAAAAGCACTTGCAGACGCTATGTGTGAGTGATTCATTTGTTCTATGCACCTCTGATATCCTTGTCGAGTGGCTTGCAAATCATAACTCTGGTTCTTGCACTGTTTTAAGTGCGAATGCACTTTATAAGCGACCCCAAACCTTCCACCGCCGGCGGCGGCGTCCGCAGTCCTCCTCTCCCTAGCAACGGCGTGGAGCGGAGAGGAGCGTCGGTAGCAACGGCGCGGTGACGTCACTTTACCATGTGACCGCGCTAGCTCCGCCTCCTCGCCGTGGCTGCGCGGGTGCGCGCCGCTCCCCGCACCGCTCTTCGCGCCGTGACGTCATGGTATGATGTCACAGCGCGCCTCCTCTCCCCAGCAGCTGCCGCGCGCCTCTCTCTCCACCGTGACGTCACACTCTCTCCTCTCCCCCTCGCTCGGCTGCAGCTGCCGTGCGCCGCTGTCCCTCTCCCCTTGCGCTCGCCTCCTCTCTCAGCCACCTGGCTCGGCACGCTCGGCGCGGCGTACCCCCCTATATATGCAGCGATAAACTGCCAGACCTCCGTGGGTCGGCTCGCGCGCGCTCACGGGCGCATGCCAACGGATTTTAACTTTACTCCCCCTCATAGCATCACCCCGTGCATTCGCACTTAACCATGTTCACCCTCGGGGAAATGCTTGGGAGTTTTTTAGTGTTGCTGTATGCAACTTGTTCTGTAACATTCCACATGATGAATTGATGAAAAGTGTTAACCTTTTGAGCGCAAACGACAATGATCAGCTGAACGTTTGTAATTGTGCTGGTATTATTCCGTACTTTTCTAGGGATTTTGTCATTTTACATGAACTCAATGTTGGAGAACTGGAAAGGAAAGTTGTTCCTTAAACGCTCTGTTGTGCGCATCGGCTCGAATGTTGCACCTGTACTGGTCGACATTTTCCTAGGAAGAGTAGAGAAATGCATCCAAAGAAACATGACCAGTATAGTCAGAAACGTGTTCCGATAGGTACATAATATTTTCATTCAATCCTGTTATGTGGATAAAACTGTTCGGGATATAGTTCAGTTGTTCGCAGACTTTGGTTTAGGTTTATAGTTCATTCTAAGGTACCCCTACAAATTAAGGCACAGTTCCTCGACATCCAGTTAGAAGTAAAACATTATCACATGGGTAAATGTACCCGCCTTGTTTTGAGAAGCCGCTCTCCAACCATAATTAAGTATACTCGGAACAGAATAATACGGATATTGCCTTCTCTTGTTTGGGGGCGGCACTCTTTAAGTCCGGTGTTGATTTAAACAGCTACAAGGGTTAGAAGATGCCGGGTTCCAAGGGACGTCGTTCCTCTTACGATGCAGACGCTGATAAAACCGGTAAAGATTTACCGCACCCGCAATGCGTGACGAAATGACACCAGCACAGAAAACATTTCCTGCAGTACTCGCACATGTTAAATAATGTGTGCCATGGTTTGAATAATGTTGCGGGTCGCTGTGTTGTGACGGTTGTCTTGGAAGCATCCAATAAACTTGGCAAGTTTGTGGACCTGTCGACAGAAAGCTCAAAGGTATGTCACGTGGTGTCGGAAAGGGATGCGGGGTTAAGCATGGGTCACGTTTTGTACAATGCAAAACGTGTCGTCCACCTTGTACCATTTACATGTGGCCATGTGTATATTTCGCGGACAAGAGAGAGAACAGTCTTTAATGAAAACTGGCGATGTCAGCCCAGCTAAGATGCCTGGCTTGCTACGCCAGATGAATGCGATGACGATGATAATTATAATGATGAAGAGGAATACATATGATTTTAACTAATTACAAAGTCTGATCAAGACTTGTGTCTTTTAGGTATGCCAATAAGGCTTTTGTTGCACGAGCGACACGTTTGGAAGAGTTCTAAGGACCTAATACGTCCCTCAGTTCTAGTTTTGTGGACAGCGGCCGGCCCAGGGACACTGCGAGAGACACTCTTTGTGTAGTAAAGCGCACACAGTCACATATTAGGTGTTGGAGGTCTTCACGCACACCACACAGTGGGCACAGAGGCGAGGAGGACTGACTGATTTTGTAGCAGCAGTATCGCGTGTAGGCGACGTTCAACCGCATGCGGTGCAGTACTGCTTCATCATGCTTAGACAGTCCCGGTGGCATCTTAAAATTACAATGCAGGTCGATAGAGTAGAGGGACGCGTAATGGCGGGATGCGTCTGCCCAAAGCGATCGCTGCATGCTCCATGCCACACTAGATGCAAGGGATGAAGCATCTTTGCGAGAAAATGGCACCGGTATTTTTGATCCGCATTGGTCATGCGCTTTGGATGCTGCAACGTCCGCCCTCACATTTCCAGTTATCCCGCAATGGGCAGGGAGCCACTGAAGTGCTATTTGATGGTGCGCTTGCAGAGCTTGAAGATGTAAAGCTTGTACATCAAGCACAGGCTGATCTTTGGGGAAAGACGCCAGACATTGCAGTGCAGCCCGAGAGTTCGTGAAAATGGCCCACGCGCGTGCCGGCCATTTCCGGGCCATCTCAAAACGACGTGGTGGTCAGGTCGACTCCTGAGGAATTGAAGATGGTAGAAATGCGCCTTATTCCAAAGCCTGGAAGGCCACCCAGCACAGAAAATCTCCGCCCCACCTTCCTAACCTTGGGTTTGACGAAGCTATAGCAAGTGCGGATTTCGGAGTCACCTCTTTACGTTGGACAACCTTCTTCAACTGAAAGAAGAGGACTTGTTTCATTGCCCCGGGACCACTCAAAAGCCATACTAGCCCTAGGTCTAAAATGTGCATTCGATAATGTCAGCCACACAGCCATACTCAAACAGATAAACGGCCTATAGAACTGCTGTAAATGTACCGACGCCTACGTTCGAGACTTCCTTGACGGCCGAAAAGCTATTCTCAAGTTGGGCGACCTGGCGTCAGATCCCGTTTTCCTGGGCAACAAGGGCACAACCCACGGTGCCGTCCTGTCCCTCTTGCTATTTAACATAGCCCTCATTATTCTCCCTCCGCTCCTGACTGCTATTCGCCGCGAGATCGACATGTAGGTGGCGTCAGCGTCGCGCTGCTAGTGTGGATGCTCCGCTGAGCGACCCGTAAGAATGCACACTGTGGGCGCACTTCGTACCTTTTTCCCGCCGTAAGTGACCATAAAAGGCGCAAACAAGAGTGGTATCCAGTAGTTCGGTTTGTCAACGTTCAATGTATAGCATGGAAGCAGGAGTAAGTTTCCATATCTATTCCAAAAAAGCGGCGACCCATCGGGAATCTCAGAATGGCCGTAATTGTGACAATGAACTTGTACGCTGTGGCTCGTAGCAAGCTCAATTTTTCCAGACTATGGCTTTGAACCTTCAATAAAAGCATAAGCAGAAATAAATCATCAAGCCCTGATCTCTGAAATTCAGTTTACAATGGCAATCTCAATCGCTTTCACTGGTAGCATGACGCATTCTTGCATTTGTGGGATGCCCTGAAATGGTCACACCACCTACCTGCCCCGACATTCTTTCTAAGAGCTTACGAAATTTTTGTGTGTTCGAAACGCAACATAAATTTACAGAATTTTGATCACATATATAAATATAACCCCTCTAACGGGTCTTTGAAATAAAATTTTAGCGACTCTGAAAGAAGGTTTATGAATAACGGTGTCGGATCGCGTATGTACGGCTTTCGTCGAAAGTGAACTTGCCAATTGAATTTTCAAAGCACGCAGTACAAGCAACATCTCATGTTTAGCTAGACTTGCAAAGTCACAAGCAGGTTTACAGTGTGCTAACCAAGCTTCCGGGACCTCACTGTCAGCACAAATGTTCTGTTACGGCTGCTCTTCTGATCATTTGCGTTCCTTTTGAAATCTAACAGGTGCATGCAACAGCGAGATGTGTTTGCATTCTTGCGTATAAGGTCGCTTACGAACCCTAAAGATGGCAAATAAAGTTGCGCTGTTGCAGATGTAGTAAAACGTTTCCTTTATATTTCTCGTTGCGAATCAGCGCAACGGGTTCCCGGTAACTACTTAGTTTTGTAAACTGAACATTAGCATTTGTCTTAGCATTTAATTCTTGAGGATTGGTTAAAAAAATGCAAGGATAAAAGTTTTCTGTGCATTTCGTTTCTTTTTTTCTGGAGGGGGTGGGTGGTCTGTCACTTTGCAAGAGCAGCGGGAAGAGAACGCATGTAACGCGAAAAGCCAAACGTTGGTTATCAGTATTACTTACAATGAAAAGCACGCTAGGCGTCCTGTTCCGTAGCGGTGAAAAAGCAGTACTTCAACACGTATTTTTAGAACTGATTAACCGCCCTTTGGTGCGAGATTGTCCGGGAATTGTGGTTCGCCTTTTTAAAAATTGTATTGAAAGGAAGCATTGTGGGAAAAGAAAAAAAACCAGCGAGTCATGGCACACACCCTTCACACATGTGGGCAACAACCTGCATTATATTAAGCAATTTTTTTTCTTTCTTCAAACTTAGGTCCAGCTTAAGAGGTTAAGACGTGAGCACAATAGACATTTGGTTATGCTGAGTGAGACACATTTCTGGACAAGGTGATTTATGTCGGGATTTGAAAATGTTATATATGAAAGTGACACACGAGATGCCACATGACCGGCGCAAACTCACAACCGCTTAATTATACCGCGAAATCCCTCCTAAATACTCTTGCGCATCCATAGATACGTAGTTTAAATAATACGTACAATTAGCAACTCAATGTAAACAACGAGTGTCCAAAAATGGTATTTATTTTAGAAAAGGTACGGGGAGAACACGATCACTCAGGCGCTTGCGGGTGTAAAATACGTCCCCGGTAAGGTATGGGGGATAGCCCAAGGGTCGTGGGCAGTGTAATGGGTTTTTAGTTGTTTCTTCTTTCTATAAGGAAACAGCGTTATTTTAGAAGGATGTGGAAAATGCACGGGTATGTACAGGTCTTGTGGCTTCTTGCCCGTTTCGCGTACTAAACTTTTATTCTTTAATTAATCACCACGCCACCTTCAAAAAGCCCAGTTCGGCGTTTCCGAAACGGCAGACGGCTGCACTCAACAATACGAAAAGTGCAATGTGTGGAAGCAATGTTTATAACACGTTTCACACTGAAGCGGTGACCACGGCGAAGATGTTTCGTGGAATTAAACCAGCGCATTAACCCGCAACGACCGCTGCTCATTGCGTTTCTAAAGGAAATGCGGAAGCAGAGGTAACTATGCCATTGCTTATAGTCAAACGAGTACACATATTGGTTGTTTTGTCGTGTGCAGCACGCGTCTGGCGCCGCGCGCAACGTGAACAAGGATACGACGCGAGAGCACCATCCACACTAGGAGCGGTTCGTCCCGCCGCCGCCAGGGGCCGACTGTGTTCGCGCTCGTGGAGAATACCAGGCATACGGCGTGGATTATATTCAGACGATATCATCATTACTTCCATATTTAGATCAGTAGGGGACCTGAATATTCTACCACGGGCGGTTGACACAGCCATCCAATACGCACGTCACTCTGGCCCATAATGCTCGCCGCACAAGTCGGAGCTGCTGCTGATTGTTTCATCAAGGCAGAAACCGTCTCCTGGGCCGCCAATCATCAATCTACCTATTAATGGCCATATGGTTGCACCGACTCCACAATTGAGAATCTTTGGCATGCATTTCCAAGCAGATCGCTGCAATACCCAACTTCTCAACAGACGTAAGAACACCAAGGAGAAAGTCTCCCACATGATCCGGAATATTAGTGCCAAGACGAGCGGTATGCGAGAGTAGGATGCACTAAAGGTGCTTCAAGCCTTCGTCGTATCTTGGCTCACTTACTCCATCCCCTACGCCATACTCGCCAAGGCAGAAAGGAAAAGCTGGAAGCGATGATACGCAAGGCGTGCAAAGTAGCGTTAGGACTACCTGTTACCACCTCAACGCAGAAGCTCTTGCGGTTTGGAGCCCAAAATACCTTAGATGAACTATTCGAAGCCGACCATTTGAGACAACTCTTACGTCTTAGCTCTACTCCTACGGGTAGAGCCATTCTGCCTAAACTGCGCCTGCTCTCTCCTCTGCAACATCTGCAGGCCGATGCAACTCAACTTCGCCATGACATTCGCAAGTTCATTGATGTGGCCACACTGCACGTAACATGCATCGGACACCTCACGAAGATATTAGAGAAGCTCGAGCGAAAAAACTCCTTAATCAACACGGCAGAAACTCTGCCACAGTCAACACTGACGCTGCTTCCTATCGAGGGTGAAGAGCTATGACAGCTGTCGTTTGTACGACCAAAAACCTCGTTACATGTGCATCAATGGCCACCATCCACTTTCTGTAGGCCGAGAAAGCGGCCATCTCACCAGCCATTGCGCAAACCTCTGCCGAAATAGTTATCCTAGACAGCCAACCAGCACGTACAGCCTTTTCCAGCAATTGCATATCATGAGCTGCCTGAAAAATTCTTCTCCAGCATTCTCCTAGACATCCCGTAACATTTATTTAGGCTCCAGCCCACTCCAACATGTCTGGCAGCCAAGCTGTCCATCAACGTGCCCGTAAGTTGACCCACTAGGTTATCCAGGAGTTCGGCGAGCAGTGGCAGGTCTGTCCCCTCTTGTCATTCCACGAGATCACCCAGCATTACCACCAGAAACGAACAATATATCCCCCAGCCCACAAGAGGATCACTAAAGAACGAGAGCGCCACCTCCGAGGTATCAAACAAACACACTTTCCTACCTCACTAGAGCTCTCTTTATGGCCCCCACCATGTACTCCTCGCAATGCCGCTTTGCAAGGCTCCGGGCACGATCTACCATATCATATGGGACTGTGATAAGAACCCTTCTACCCCCTGCCCTTCCCCTCCCCTGAGAACTGAGAGAGCACTTTCAGGATCAGATCCTGACGACCAGCGTTTTCTAGTGAAGAGAACGCAAGAAGCCGGACGGAATCAATGGTTCCTGGAATGACGACTCTCCCCCAGGGCTGACTTATTTTGGACACCCTTATTCCTCCGGCTCCTCCGCTGGTTCGTGGCAATAGCGACGCGAATGGAGGAGTGTTCATAATTATCCGAGCCTTTGTTATGCCGCCCGATGCTCTTTTTAATTCGAGGGCGTTGCTCAAGTCATAGTTCGAACTGATGGAAAGCAATGAATGCATTAGAAAACAACCCAATTGTTCACTGTAGTTTCACGGCTGCAGTTACAACGCAAATTACGAGCAAGGCCTCATTCTTTGAAGTCGTTGTACCCATGGTGTGTATCACGTAAAGAGGGCCACCAAATGTGAGCCTAGGCACTCAAACTGTCTGGACGCTAGTAGTCTCTCTTCCGACAGAGGAGCGTCTTGCAAAATTTGCTGGTGAATCGCTGGCAGAGGAAGCAAGCAGGTACCACCTCCTTCTCCTCTGGATGACCACGAATAACCCAACACGAATAACCCAAAAAGGGTAGAGGTTACTGGGCGACACTTTTCGGGACGCCTCAGTGGAGGACGCGACCGTTCGCTTCAACAACAGTTACCGTTGTGAAGGTATGCCGCCTATTTATTACGACCGGATGATTTTCTTCTTGTGACGGTTTTATCACCTCAAGCCCACCACTTAGCCAAAAAGTCGATTTTCGTCTAAGAATGGGTGCAGGTTATGCAGGAAAGATTGTCTACCGATACGTTGGTTACGGCATTGTTGATGGACCTCAATGGTGCAAGCTTCAATATGGGTGTGTCCAAACCAGAAAAGCGCCGTTCTGTTGGTTTCTAAAACAATTATCGTGGCCGGGAACAACCCTTCGGTATGTTCACAATGTTCTACTAACAGGTGGCCCCTTGCTGGGAAATACGTCGCCTTTTGCTGACCGGGAAATCTCTCTTGCCAGAAAAGGAGCTCTGAATTTTCCCATGTCTCTAGAAGCACCACTAAAAGTTGAGTCGTCTGCATCTGATAGTGAGTGTATGGTCTGATCTCCACAGGCATCTCTCACATCGCATTGGTAGACAATTATGACATCGAAGTGCATCGTCTGCAGAGATTAGTAAAGCAAATCTTATTTTAGGAAGGGCTGCTTCAGAGGTAGGACAACGTGATCAGAAGTCGTACCCAAGTACTTCATTACAGTGGCACACTTCATGGTGCATCGCAGAGCTCTGGGCGAAGATTCACTCACTACCAAACTGGGATTTCTTTTGACACACCTACGCATCCTAAAGGGGCACGGACACTCAACGACTGTCCCTCCAAAGGAACGAACCTCACGAAAAAGTTACTTTCGGTTCTACTTTGGTTTTGGTGGTTTCCCATGGAGACTAACTAGGACATCAAAAGGCACTGCTGCGACTAAACATTTACGAGCCAGATCAGGACGCTTTCAAACAACTCTGTTTTAAGATCTTTCCTACCGACTTCACGCAATGCACATTCGAATGAATAATGAAGAGAGGGCCATTTAGGTCAACTTCGAATCCATTGATGCTCATGCCGCGTATGCACTATCGCCTGAACAGGGTAAGCGAGGACGACCGCACCTGCCTTGAAAACAGCTGAAGTGACTTCATGTTGACGACGTGCTTATAACATCGGTGACCAACAAGGGATTGACATTTTGTTACAGATTGAAATCTGTATTGGCTAACGCTTTTATGAATCTACGTGAATTGAAATGTAATGACAGGCAGATTCAGACGTACTTTCAGGGGAGTTAAGCGGACGTCGACGGACCAGCGACTTCGGTAATCGTTGTTGGGAATTTTTTGGAATACAGAGGACGACTGTTTCGATTTATCGTCCAGAGCAGTCACATAGTATTTGGCTTCGGTCACGTCGGCCTATGCACGCTCTTTGTTGAAGATGTCTGCAAGGAACTCAGATCCATTTCGAGATAACACACTATTGACTGATCAAGGTAAGATTGTTTAAACAACTGTGGATCAGGCAATGGGCATAGCATGCGGACCTAGCTCACTGCAGTGGTGGCTATAAAGTGAAAATTCTGTTGCGCCAATTTTACTGCAGCTCACTTTGCTTCTGCTCATAGGGCTCTTGAGAAAAGGACTTAGCGGAGGGGTAACAACTGCGGAAATTCATGTCTTCATAAACGCCAGCTTTAAAGCATACGGAACCGCACATACGTCAAAGCTACAGATGCCAGTGACTGTGTATCTTTTTTCATTATTGGCAAATATCGAGAAGCAGTAACGAAATCCTTGAATTGCCCGAAATTGAACTGACGAGTGCCAAGGTACGAGAGAGAGTGGTAAATTACGTGCTGACATCGCGGGATAACGTCTCTTGTCTCTGTGATGTGGGCGGTTTCTACGGTTGTGCGTTATGGAATTCGACAGCAGCTGGATAAACCAGCGTGGTCACTTTTGGGGAAAATCTGCCTGTTTTATGGTTTTTTTCTTTAACACACTCCCTTCTGTAATGTATTACCTTGAGTGTACCAATAAATAAATAAATTAACGAATTTCTGCCGTAGCTCAAACATTAATACACGTACTCTAGACAGCCCATGAAGCTCTAGATAGTGCCAACACATGATTAAACTACATGCTCATGAATTGCGACACCTCCCGATGGAGTTGTAGCCACGTTGAAATATGAAAGGCTGCGCGTTGACTCTGAACTTGGCAGGTGAGGTTGACACTTCGTCTTTTCAATTATCAAAGGAAAATTCCAAAATTGTGCTATTCGAAGACCTTTACTAAGCTCACTCATGGTCGTTGTGAGGCCTCAACAGTTCCACTGCACCATATTTGCAGCTTAGGCATAGCGAAAAAACTCTAACGAAGCTGGCCTCCTAACACAGACACCAAGTTATTTAGCGGGTGCATCACAAACTCTGCGAGCGCTTCATAGTGGAATGTGGAAGGCACTGACTTTTCCTGGTGTAAGCTAGGCGTCGAGAAACTCGGCCGTGTAAACTGTCGGACAGAGATAAAACACAGTAACAACGAGGGCCGCATACACGCGTCCTGTCCTCAGTTTGTCACCCGTTGTTACTGCGCTTGTTTTCTATGCGAATATTAACCAACACACCAAACATTTTACCTTTTGGCTGCAAAGGCCTAGTTCCCTGGAGGCTGACGTTGCGGGCGAATAATTTCCCGAGCATCGTGCTGGGGGAGCTTTCTGACATCAGCTTTTCAAGCTGCTTGAACGAGACCAACAGTCCCGTTCTAGCACCTTGTGGTAACCAGATATACCGTGCCAGTTTAGTTGTGTTTACTTTTGGTGTTGGAGCAGCGATGGAGCCCGTCAAGGTACGTGGGCTCGGACTACTCTGAAGGCCCTAGGGCGACGCCCTGAATTGCATCTTCGCTATTATCCACGAAATACTCAAAACGGCTGAACGTGTGAATTCTATTGGGCCCAGACTCATATCGCCGCGCGTGTCGTATAGCGCGAAGGACTTTATTATGGTCGGACATTTCTTGGGCATAATTTCAGGGTCATCAGCAGTATTTTCAGATCTGGTAACTTGTGGCCAAACAGGTGGCTTTTCGAGACTTCTTATAAGAAAATTCCAGTGTGGCGAGATGGCTACTTTATGGCTTCATTGAGCCCTGGAGATATATATTTCAGGCTCCTTCTGAGTCCCCACATTCCCTTATACCAGTGTGGTGCATTTCAGACGTCGCGAAAAATTGAACAAACTAATCAGAGGAAACTTTTAGGAGGAGCAATTGATCTGGCAATGGCTAGAATAGGTTCAACCTAACAGGTCACTCATACAGACCACGGTAAAGCACCACGTACCTGGACAAATCTAAATTCGTCTTCGGCGTTTATATCTCGTACTTTTTGCCAAATAAAAAGCTTCAGCGCGACCACGCAATGCCATCAGGTTCACCTGCGACGATTCATTGGTTTTCCAGAGCATGGGATTGCATGCTTAGTGGTTGACAGTGCGTATGATGATGTATATTCGTCAGGAGAGTGTAAACAGGCAGAAAATCAGGTACAACATGGTGTGCAGCCTACTCCCTTTCTAAATCGTTCCTAATATTTGAGCGCTTTAAGTAAACTCGCAAATATACACTTTTTGTGTAAGGTAATAAACCCCTGTGGCCTTTGGGCACCGCAGCAAACCAATAAAAATTGTGGTGCGGTTTTGTACCTCTCGGAATTCGTTTTTTCAGCGTAGGTAATTAAAAATCATGCGCTCTTCCGTCTAACTACCACAGTGGCTGAATGCGAAGTTCTTTTGCGATGAATTCTTTAGGTGGTCTATCTTAGACTGCGAAGAATGTGGGTCCTCTGCAGTACCGCATCACGGTTTAGTAATGCCCAAAGCAACTCTCGGGTGTGCACTCGGGAGTAGGCCGAAAGAGTGGGATTGGGGTTTACTGCTTGAAGCGGTACTGGCTGCTTGGTGTTCAGTGAGCATTTTTTTGCAATTTTTATAGTGTTTGCGCTTTGAGTTGTTGAACCCCAATATCTGACGTTGGGTCTGAAGTGCTAGACCCAAAAAATGGTAGGTAGCACTAACCCCTTGTGGGTAACAGTGCTACGGCGCGCATTGCTGCGCCATTTTTCTCATTACGGATTCTTGGGTAGCCCCCTCAGTTTTCCAAAACGCTTTCGCCATGTCCCAATGGAGAAATTGGATAGACGCTGGCTGTATTACGCGAGGGACCCAGGTTCCCTATTGGTCAGGGGACGCGTATTTTTTTGCTAATTTCACCTACGATCATTTATCATCATCATCAGTAAAAGTTCGGTTTCTCTTGGGGCGTATTGGTTCACAGTGGCACCAGTGAGAACAATAAGGCTTTGATTTTGAACTACTGACTACCATTGACTTGCTTAAAATGGTGTTTTTTCGGATTCATTTCAAACAATTACTTAAAGGGGCGCCTTTTTTGGCAATTTCCGGCAATTTCCCGGCGACTTGTTTTCTGAAAACATGGCTACCTGTCTTCACCTGTGGCGGTGCGGATGACTGAGTAGCTGGTACTTCCCATGCACTGGGAGCCAGTACATCGGATCCAGATAATGGGCATGAAGAACTACTATCTCCCTCACAAAAATTGGTAACAGTGCACCACTCCGCTGCTACATCCATGCGGAAGAAGTATGCAGACATTGTAAATGGGTTGTTCCGGCGGCTCCATTGGGCCACGCAAAGTAATTTCACTTCTACACGGTGCAAATTTTGCTGCGAATCCGCTGCTGCGGCGCCGCCAGGGCGGCAGAATGATCTCTTTTCGTTTTTTCCTACTCTGACACATCGGTATCTGCCAAGCAGCGTTCACAGCAGAAGTTGACTGTTTAAAACTTTTGGCTATTTGCCAGAGCAACGAGAATAGATCCTTTTGCAGCACAAGCGCCGCGACAACTGCGCATTCAATGCGAAATTCGGAGCCATGATGAAAAACATCCTTAACAAGACACATGCGGCAGAGCCGATGTAACCGATAAGCAGGACCATGTGCGTGGCAAGGTGGATGCTGTCGCGGAGGATTTACGACTTCTCTCTGGGGCTATACCACAAACGACACATCGCCGGATGCGACTTCCCTGCAAGAAGAACGTTTGTGTAGGGATCTACCTTTCAGTTCGAGAGGAATATGACTCAAGTATCATAGTCGCTGTTAAGTCTCTAGAAACTGAATCCATACTGATATCGTGTTGGTGCAAATGTGGTAGACGTACCCCGCCAATCTCGAGGTTTCAAGGCGGAGTTACAGCGTCTCTTTCAATTGCTTTGCGGCAAGTGGAGGGATGTTAAAGCCACGCCAGATTTGACGGCATCTGTGTACATCAAGGAGTGCCGGTTCCGTAAAGCCATGTGCAATGACGGTAGCTGCACGGGGTGGAGTGGCTTGTTGTGGTGCACTTCGCTCGCATGACTTTTGAAGGGACGGGTTTCTGCCCGATGAACCCCCCTCCTTGGCCGAAGGCAAAGATGAGTCGCCAGTAGTAACTTCGCGGTTCCCAAATCTGACACAGTGGATAAACTGCATGGTACAGCTAGAGATGGCGCGAGTGGTGGGGATAAATTCATTGGTAAAGAGTTATACAGAATCATGTGTGGAGTATCATCTGCAGCAGCAAAGGTGTCCTCCGGTTGTATTGACGATTGTGTTAGCTCAGCAGCGCACCGCCGTACATGCCAATTGCACTGAAAATGGGGTGCATAGTTTACGTGCTGAAAAGCAGGTACTTAAGCAGAGGGAAGCATTGGGATGTCACCACTTTTCTTGTTGCATGCCCGTGGCGGGGCCAGACACGTTGAAGTATGGATCAAAGTCACTGCAATGGATAACCTGCTGCTAATTACGAATTGAGGAAAAACAACGAGCCTAGAATGAACCCGGAATTAACCGCACCTTCCTCATTCTCCTAAAATCAATGTTTGAATCATAACAACCGCACTTACATTAACAAAAATAGCAGTTTGCTTTTGTCTCATGCATTGCTCCTTTCTTAAGCCATACATTTCTCCGAAACCACGAACGAATTGATGCTGGTTGCCTCGATGGCACCACTGCTTAAAAAGTGGTCCGGTTTGTCGACGAGTTTTTTACGGTAGGGCAATATATGTCTGACCGGCCACTTTTTATTCTCACTTCTCACATCTCGAGTACAGCACTTGAGATACTCTTCTTTATACCGCTTCTCTTTGTCAGACTATGGCTGGCGATATATTGATCTGGGCTCACATTACACAGAGAAGTGGTTATAAACGCAGGCAGATTTCCTGGAAGTACGAAATGGTCTGCAACACACATCTGTGCTAATCAACTCCGCTTCAGCGCAATGTACAATCTATACTGATTCATCGTCACCTCTTTTATATTTTTGAAAACTTCAGCTGGACATTGATATCCTATATACACCTAGTGTCCATTATGTACAGAGAACAAAGTAGCCGCATTGACTTGTCATACCGCAAACGCAACAGCCCCACCGCTTTGCAGGCTTCAGATGGTCGTAAAAACACAGCGCGTGTGCAATATCCCGCTGATCTTGGACCTTCCTCAGTGGCTATTCGAATACCCAGTTCACCGTGGGCGCTATTACACACCCCTTCGCACGAATCTTCCTTGTTGGTTCTCCGCCAAGATAAGGTCCTGCTCCGACATCTTCACCCAGTGGTGGCCCTCACGCCGGCTGTTGCGGGAACCTGGTCACCTCAGTACTAGAATAGGAGACAGCTGGGCGAGTTGGAAGGGGTTCATATTCAAAGTTTAACTGCGCGAAAGACGGATACAAGAAAGGACATTGGCGAGCGCAGTGTGCTCGTCCATGTTTTTTCTTGTATCCGTCTTTCGCGCAGTTAAAATATGAATATGAGCACCTCAGTACTGTGCGGCGTTTGACGTGGTTCTTTTTAGTGTCACTGTTCAGGATATTTATTATGAAGGCGAATGAGACGATTGTAAATGAGCACAGTAAAAAACTAGTCACACGAAAACAGTACAGACGTTTTAAGAAAAAACTTACCAACTCTTCTTGGGCAGATGTAGGCTTTAAAAAAATATTAGTAGAAAAGCGAAAAATAGCGTGCGCATACACGGTGTCGTTTTCGGTAATGAATGCCAATGTCATCTAGTAAAACGGAGCGAAAAAGGAGGTTTACTGCGTTCATGTAAGACACGCTTAATTGGAGCGCAATACTTCCTACTGGCGTCTCTTGAAGGTAATAATTCTAAAAAAACAAACGCCACATATGAAACCGCGGTTAGTAAGCCATCTTCAAAAACTTGACTGCGATAATTCTACTACTACCAAAAACTCGAGGATTGCGCAGGACTCCGCAATTATTGGAAACATATCTGGAGGAATATTCTTACTAGATGGGGATTAAGTTTCAAAGTTTAGGAAATAGTGACTGGGGAAGTACGTGCAAGCTTCCACAAGAGTTGCCTTCGATTACTAGAAAAGTGGCAGCTATCCGTTCGAAAGCCATGTATGTACAAGGTCTAACAAGAACCGACAGTGCGCCTTGAATCATACTTACTTTTCAACGTGCTCTTGGGGGTAAGGCGACAATTCCTGCACATGCAACAGATGCTGTTAACTTTTTATAATACTTTTTTGGACAGAAAAAAAATGATTTTACGACTAATTATCAAGTTCAAGTCCACCACAACCTTCATTTCACATTTTTTCACTTGATAGCAAAAAGGTCTTAGCTATAGTAAAAAAAAACTTAAGATATCCCAATATAAAAAAGCACCCTAAACACTAACTTCTCCCGACGAATCGGGTTTAAAGAATAAAACAAAAGCATACCGGCTATTTCATAGCTCCCGACAGAGCATTTGACCTCTGCATTCTTTTTCCCATCTGCTGTATAACAAAAGCTTTTGTTTTTGATATAAGCGCAGCCATGCCAGTAAAAACGTCGTCTTTTATTTACGGTAAGTGGGCGTTGCCGGTAAAAAAGAAGGAAGGCGGAACGAGGGGTAGGACGGCCACTAAAATGCGACCTCGAACCGCTGGCGTGCGGGCGCCTGTGGATGGATTTTGCTTCCGGAAAAAAATAATACTACTCGTTGTCTCAACGAATTCAGTACAGGCGCGGGCACGAGTAAGTCAAAAAGGCCTGTGACAAAACGACAAAATCAGTCAGGCGGACCTTTGCAAATGATGAATAAATTTTTCTCCATCTTATGCTGGTCTGCATCAAATTTATTCACTTTTATTTTCACTGACTGAATGTTTGTAATATAAATCAAGAAAACAGTTTTTTTGCAACACTAAAATGCTTTTCATTTCCCCTAAATACTCCATGAAATAAAAAGATGGTTTTGCACCTTTAAAATGTGACTATAAAGAACCACACAAAGATTTCGGCAAGCAAAAAAAAGTAAAAATCTGATGTGGTGTATATTTGAAAGAAGATAATTACTAACCAAAGCGAAAAAATGGCAACTCTGAACAATGTGGGTTAACCGTTGGGTAGTGCGAAGAAAACAGCAAAAGCAAAATGTTCAACAGTCTACAGTTTCAAAGTTTCAAAGTTTAGGAAATAATAACTGGGGAAGTACGTGCAAGCTTCCACAAGAGCTGCCTTCGATTACTAGGAAAGTGGCAGCTATTCGTTCGAAAGCCATGTATGTACAGCGTTTAACAAGAACCGACAGTGCGCTTTCAATCACACTTACTTTTTAATGTGCTCTTGGCGGTAGGCGATAATTTCTGCACATCAACAGATGCTGTTACCTTTTTATAATACTGTTTTGGACAGAAAAAAAAATGATTTTATGACTAAATATCGAGTTCAAGTCCACCACAACGTTCAGTTCACATTTTTTACTTGATAGCAAAAAAGGTTTAACAATATAACAAAAAATTAACATATCCAAATGAAAAAAAGCACCCTAAAACACTAACTCCACCCGACGAATCGCGTTGAAACAACAAAACAAAAGCATACCTGCTATTTCATAGCTCCCGACAGAGCATTTGACCTCTGCATTGTTTTTCCCATCTGCTGTATAACAAAAGCTTTTGTTTTTTATATGAACGCAGCCATGCCAGTAAAACGTCGTCTTTTATTTACGGTAAGTGGGCGTTGCCTGTAAAAAAGAAGGAAGGCGGAACGAGGGAATGGACGGCCACTAAAATGCGGCCTCGCACCGTTGGCGTGCGGGCGCCTGTGGATGAATTTTGCTTCCTGAAAAAAATAATACTACTCGTTGCCTCAACGAATTCAGTACAGGCACGGGCCCGAGTAAATCAAAAAGGCCTGTGGGGTTCTGCCCGGCAGTTGGGTGCACCTCATATAGACAAATATTGGTCAATGTTGTTTATAGATAATGGAAAAAGCATGAAATAAAAATAAGGCAAAAAAAGACACGTGTTAACACGTTGACAACCGAGTTTACACCTACCACTATTACCGAGTACCATAGTATTGAATGCGTTTCTTTCCTGCGAACTCAAAAGTTGGAGAACGACGAATGCCACGATTGAAATGACTCGGATTGAATGGGGCCTGGTGCTGTAAAAGGAAACAGAGGAAAGAATGCCTTGTTGTGCGATGAAGGGACTGAGAATAAATGGACGAGCAACGCAACGTCATTTAAATGTAACCTTAATATAAGGCGTCGCTTGAAACGCTCCCCATTGCGTTTAACCCCATCTGTCGCAAACTGTAGACGCGACGTCCAAAACGAGCTTCACAGGAAACCCCATGCCGGCACAAAACTGTTCCAAAAATTTAACTCAAGGTTTTACCTATTTTCTTTAGCTTCAGAGGATGAGTATAATAGTGGTACGGCTGTGCAAACAACTTTTGTTAAGTTCACACAAAACATCGCTGGAAAGAAAACAACTGTTATAATACCGCGCAGAGGTCTTTGCTGTCAAACCACTGCTACAGTGCAGTTTAGACAAATTTGGTGTTTTTTTAGGATGCTTTCAAAAGTGTGCGGTTAAAGCAAACTTTTATAAATTTTTGAACATAGTATCCTGTGGAAACACGCGGCAAGTGTCCTTTTCGGGCTTCAAGCGTTGCCAGTGTGTCGTCGTTGCCCGCATGAGTAAATCAGAGTGAATGGAGAGAAAACACGCGAGAAAGGTACGTCGCCTGCAGCTTTTTGAAATTTTTTATGTAGAGGCGGCAAACTGGTATAGGATGCACGTTGCAACATTTATTCCTAAGACCGAGACGCACGAAGTGTTAAACTCATATTTATTCTGACTGAAAACGAGACAGTCAAACATTTAATTTAATATTGAGCCTTAGGACGTTCATACCGCTTAGAAAAGTGCAGATTGCGGATTCCCGCTCAAAATTCCAGTCTTCTCGTTTTTGTTTCAGGTATTCATCCCTAGGGTCGTAGCGACCTGGACCAAGACGCACAATAATAACGTATCAACAAGAATTACAATTGTGGGTACAAAATGGCTTCGGCTTCGCTCAGCGAACCTTGGATAGTCAAAGCAAAAGCTTTAACCTGTTGATGTAGCTGTTTTGCCGACCGTGGCTCAAAGCTTTTTGGTCCCGTCCTATGACCACAGAAGGAGGCCCGACCTCGCTTTCATTCAGGGGGAACTCAGCGTTTCTCTTCGCCAGGCCCAAGACGATTCACGTAGCCCGAGACGACCCCGAGGCGTATGCGTCAGGTGACTGCGGCGTTGGTCGACCGACTATCAGCTGACCGTCCGCATCCGCCAAGCCCGCCATTGCGAGTGGAGCAAAATGACGAAAAACGGGGCCTCCTGCGGTGCGCCTACAGAGGGCACGGCGAGTAACGTGACACACTTCAAGGGTGCGACGAAGGGGTGTTTCTGTGGTCAAAATGTGAGCTTGTGCATCCAGGGTAAAAGAGCTGGATTAAAGAGCGATGTACGAAAGGGGAACCACACCATGTCTGCTTGAGCGGTGCCTTCAAACCACGCAACATCGGCAATCGCTAAGTTGGCTCGGCGCTAGCGACGATGCCAACCTTGTTGCTAGGGTAATGTGAAATTAAAATGGTGTAGGCTTGCTCTCCCTGCCAGACATTGCAAACGGACAGCTTCCTGATGCGCTCCGTGAGCGCCTTTTTCTTGGGGCATAAGCTATTCACCAAGTTCAGGTCGTGTATGCCGCAAAAATGGTTAAATAATGAATGACGAAGACAATAGGCCAATTCTGTTGCATGAACACAAGAACGATGGGCTGCCGATGCTGCCGAAAAAGGCAGCATGCAGTAATACAGACGTGGTTTGGACTAAAGCACTCAAAGCTCCTTCAGCACTGTGAGCGAGAGAAACCCCGTATTTTCAAACGGGAAGAGGTCATGCATTTCTAGCAGGACTATGCAAGCTCACAACAAGACGCAGAGAGATTCTAACTAATTCTAAACTATGTATGTTCCCATAATAATAAAATACTTCTCTACCGACCACTGTGTGCTTCGTATAACCAAACAGTATTGCCTCATTGCTTCCTCCTAGCGTCAGGGTGAAATCTCACGTTTTAGCTCTGCGATTTAGCTTACGTGGATCCCACCGCTGCCACCATGTGTGACGCTCTTAAATTGGTTTGTCACAAAGTCATAATAAGATGAGTCCAAGCAGAGCTTGGAGGAAATGAGACACACTGAGATGGGTGAAAAACATTAACAATTAGTTTAAAGGGGTGCCTCAGTGGGGCCGGCTTCCTGACCAGGTTAAGCGGAATCGTCGTGGGTTGCACGGAGGCCAATCGTCGACGGGACGCCGACGGGGCAAGTGGGTCACGGGGCCAGGAGATGGAGGCAGTGCGGGGCTGGTGGCTTGAAAGGTCTTCGCGGTGAATCCGAGAGCAGAAACGGGAGGCAGTACCGGACTCGTAGTTCGGCGAGCTCGAGCTGTAGGCCGCAGTCAGGAAGGGGAGGCGGGGCAGGACCGGTAGCTTGGCGGGCTCGAGGTGTAGACCGGGCATAATACGCTGGCAGTGAGTGGGCTTCTGGGAGGGAAGCGCTTTCGGATTGCTCCTACGGCTGCGTCCGAATGGCAAGACGGTCGCTCTAAGTCTAACCACGACCCTCTTCGTTCGCTTCTCGTTATCTCCTGCTCCTCCTACGTCCGAGCAGCGGCGGAGAAAAGGGGGAAAAGGGCCGTCTTCAAGCGGCGTGCACGACGCGGTGGTCTGTGCACCTGCCAAGGACGCGTCGAGCGGAGGGAAGCCTGGCTCACTCCGACGCAAAATGAACCATGTGTTCTTAACGATCGGTCGCGCGTTCCCATGGCAAAACTTCCTGCGGCCAAAGTTCTTCAATCTGCTTCGCTTGGGAGTAGTACGGGCACAGACACGACCGTCACACTTGCATTCTTCTCACAAACGTTTATGCTGTGCAGTGAAACTAGACTGAGTCGTGCTGATGTTCGGCAGTCATCGTATAATTGATGTTTTTCAATGGTTTGAATGATCAACCTCCTCTAATAATATGATTTCTTTACTGAGATGTAGCTTTATATCACACGTTATAAATTGATGTTTAAAAATAGGGGGGCCAAAATAGTTCCAGACAATTATCAGCTGGCGTTGTCCTTCAAAGGAACATCTCATAGAAGTGAGCCTGGATAGCACGAATGATTCATTCCATAATGGTATGTCATGCTGCGCAATATCTGGCTCCACACCTGCTGTACCAATTGTGAACACAGGCTGAAGCACCGTTCTTGAATTGTAAAAAAAGCTCCTCTAGATTAGGGAGCCAAGTAAACACGTAAGATACGCTTTGGCTGAAAGGGGTGTAATAAGGCAATCGTCTTCTGGGGTGCTTCAAAAAAGGGTACTCCTGCGACAACAGAATTGGAGCACCCAAAGGGGTGTAAAACATTCAGTTATAAGGGTACTCCTGCGGCGACAAGTTACATGCACCATTTTGGTAGTAAAAATGTCTACCATTGATCCTGCTAGGGTAAGCAACATCTACTCTAGGAACGGGGCCAGGTAGCCGGACTTCTAGTTTTAAATATAACAATATTCACCTTCAAGATATACAAATGCTGATGTGTAGTTCTAACAACGAAAGCCTTCTACCTGACACGTGAAAATTGACATTAAATTACCCTTGCGCAGACGAGATCAATTTCGAAACCTAAGGAAGGTCAAGAACGAACCAAAGCAACATAATAGACGTACATTGCGCCTGAAATCATTTTCTCATTAATAATTGCACTGACGTAGCATTTTATTATACAATTTACCATATTTCCTCCTACGATGATCTCAGAGGAAATAAACTGAATTGTGAAGAACTGATGCATATTGAGTGGTAATACTGGAAAATAAAACTGCAGTATGCACGGCTTTGTATAGCGCTAAGGATAGATGGCATAGGATAAACCAATACAGGTGAGGTAAGCACGAGTTTACAATGAAAGAGGATGGAATTGTAGCGGCCTCTTCGTCGTCAAAGCACGCGCTCACTATCATCACCATGGGCCACTGTTCCAGCGTCAGCAGCGTGTGGCCACTACACGCACGACCAGCCACGCGCCAGAGAACACCCAGGCCTCTGCTCTGCTCGGCCTAACCCACGGGCGCTCCCCGGCTCCGGGGCTTCTGCTGCCTTCAAATGCTCCTCTGATATAAATGTAGGGTCAGCCCCACGACCATGTCGGCGCCTATATTAACTTGCAGAATAGGAGGCGCCGATGTGGTCGTGGGGCTGACCTACATTTATTTGCAGAGGAGAATTCGAAGGCAGCAGAAGCCCTGCAAGCCGGGGAGCGCCCGTGGAATGCGGCCGAGCAACGCAGAGGCCTGGGCGTTCTCTGGCCCGTGGCTGGTCGTGCATGTCGAGGGCGCGCGCTGCTGACGCTGGCACAGGGGCCCATGGTGATGACAGTGGGGAATGCTTTTACGACAAAGAGGCCGCTACAGAGTAATTGAAAACGAGGGTTTACGTTAATTAAGGTGTGATGCCGCACAGCGGCCCAACTTCGGAAGGTATACCCTTCCGAAGTTGTTGAATGGACTTGCATTTATTGACTTTGATATTGACTCAGTACAAAATCTATGCTGTTTAACTTGTTTGTTCGGAAAGACTATGATGTTTGGGAATAGTTCCTTGCTGTGTTTGTGCGGTTTTTTGCGTATATTTTTTTGTCACTATTGCCTTCACGTCCGTATATTCACTTATTGATTCGCTATCTATTTTAGTTTTGAACGTATTGTATTTTCCGTGCTAGTTTTGTTTGTCACCCACAAGTGATGTCTATGTATCGCTTTTTTTTGTTTTCCCCGCCGCTGTTGTTTCTGTGGTTTCTGTTGACCATGAAGGATGTAGGGCTCCGTCAATTTGCTGAGTGCAGCTTTTTACCCTATCTTCCACCATAACGGTGTACGTTTATGGAAATAAATTTCAACTTCAACTTCAACTGATGAAGTAGTTTGAGGTATGTGTAGGTGTGATATGAGAGATTAGAATGGTTTAGGGTAATAAAAATAAATGAGAAACAATATGGGTTTAGTTTAAACTAACGTTAATAAGAATGAAATATTTGGCTTAATATAGAGTGTAGTATCATGAAATTGATAGGGGAGACATCATAGTGGAATAAGAAGAATAACAAATATTTAAATGCCTGGCTGCTGTGTCGACGCGTATCTCAATAGTAAAATTAAAACTGATACTCTCAGATTTTGCCCTTAAAGCACCCAAGCCGAATTAGGTGTCCACAAATATTTATATGGAAATATACGCGTATGAAAAGAAAGTAGAACATGTGCACAAGCGCACTTTAAATAAAACTACGGGTATTGTAGTAGGTCTCTGATGTATCGCGTATTAATTTGTGCCTTAGGCCTTGTATGGTAAATGATGTAAAATGTCTTTTATTAAAGCGGGGAGGGTAAAAAGATTGAGTACAAGGTGGCAATTAAGATAGATATGTATAATAGCGCGTTCACATTCCATATATGGAAAAATATGAAGCCATGTCACTGACAATTTTCGATGGCAGCCGCAAACAACAATCGATTATCGAACTAATGGCCCCGTTTTCACAAACGTTATTCAAAATTCTGTTGAGTAGCTTCAAAACCTTTTTTCAGTTATGGAAGCACAACTTAGGCTGACATTCTTGCTACTTAAAAAAGTACATTCTCCGAAAATGCTCGAGCTAAGCAAAGACTGCCACATTTTCTGCTGCTACAGCTGACAATTTCAAACATTCATTTTGAAAATCGTCAGGAAATTTTCTGGAATACCTCTTTCGTTCAGTGACATTTGAACCCTTTAAATGATTATTCGTGTTTTCATTGCAATAAAATATTTTACCAGCCTTATGCTCTTAGTAGCGATGTATATTCTCCAGATGGCATACGAAAATTTTGAAATATGAAGGTGTCAACATAAATCTGTACTAGTCCAACTACTCAAATAACAATAGAACGGACAAACACCGGCACCAGAGTTGGTTGTCTAGCCTTAGTCCGCGGTCCAGCCTTAGACATTCTTCTATTCTGCTCCTATTTTAGTGCAAAAGACAACAATTCAAAGATTTTATTTCGTCACAAGTATGAGGAGGCCGGCTGTGCCTAAAAGTAGCAATAGCGTGACAGAGGCTTCAGTCTCGTTTGATACACTACAATGACGAACGAATCGTCACAGCCTCGAAAATCTATAGTTTGAGTAATAGAAACACAAGCAAAATGTGGAGCACCAAACAATAAATAACCATAGGGGAAAGAAACAATACAAAACATTACACTTAATAGGAATAACCTAAAAATAAATTAAAACTGAACCATCCGAGCAGAACTATGATTGAGTTTTAAAGATTGACACCACTACAAAACCAGCGCATTAAAGGGGCAAGTCTAAATATTTTCGACCGTTCCACCTATTGAAGCATAAATTTTAACTTACAAGATATACTTTTACCGATGTTTTAATTAGTGTTTATTGTATCTGAAATCAATCTGGTCGCCATCTTGTCTAGTATGTGTTGCCTTAAAATAAATACAACTACCTGGCATTCTTTGCTTGTAATTTTGGTGTATTGAATTTGGCGCACCTGAAAGAGTACATACTTCTAGTGTCGTTTTATCTCCCATGATTATTTCCTTTCTAAATAGTACGTAAAATTTTATATAATAAATTTAGTCCGCCTTTACCCTACTGTATTGAATAAATATTGGATACGGTCTTAGGCAGGCATAATGTTTGTGAAAACTGGCAAATATAAGAACTCTGTTCTCTAAGACAATCCTCCGTTTCCTATTTTTTCTTTTTGTTGTTCCCTCTCATAATCTTCCGTAAGAAAGCCTAGAATAAACAAGAGCGTTATAAAGCTGTTTTTCAGCCATAGAAGGTAGTAAATGCCTTATCTATAGAGAACGCCATTGTTTTTCGAAGTTCATTACCTCAGCTTTCTTTATGAGGCTGCAAAGATAATTCATCTATTCTTACTCCTTAAGAAATTCTGTTCTTTGAATTGGCTGATCATGTTTCCCGATATTCAATATCCATGTCCCAAAGGACAACCTTTTATTGATGTAGCAAAGATATTGGTTGACTTCGATGCGTTTTTTTTTTGCGTTATCTTTGTGCAACCTGTTTGACATTTCTATATATCTATTTACTTTATACTGGAGTTCGCTTGCACTGCTATCACTGAAAAATTTATTTGTTCAACTGCATACATGTCAATCTGAGTTGTACATGGTATGCTTAAAATATCATCACTAACAGATTTTATAAAACAAAGGTGGTCTCTTTTTGTTCCTTGCAGAAAGCCCTCTTTTTTTAATAATTTCTTTAAAACAGCACTAACTTCAACTAGCTACTTTCTATTACTTAAATACCTCCATAATAAACGAGCCGCGACTCCGCGTATTCATAACCTTTTAGCTTTTTTAGTAGTATTTACCCAAGCAACACAAGCATGTACGGCTAAGCATGAGCTGTCCAACTCTGGGCGGGTAATTTCTGCTCGGCCGTTGCTCCATCAGAGTGTAAAGCCCGTACTCAAAAGTGGGCCTTGGCCGTGTGCTGAAAGTTCCCTGGTGTAAGCTGAACAGCTGCTCACCTTTGACCAAAGCATCGCCAAGGGGCCTACAACCGCCATTCGGCCGCCAGACTTCTCCGCCGTCGTGCCGTTCTTTGTAGGCCGACGGCAGTTCAACCTTTAACAACTCACGGCCATTCAACTTTCACAGACGACGGCAATTCATCGTACCCAGGGGCCAGCTGTCAAACCATAGCTGCTCAACCATGGCTGAACTTTAGCCGTGCTACTTACTCGTCCGGCCGTTACACTGCAGCAGGGGTTTTAATTGTGGTGTTGCATCTGTCATCAAGCCTTAGAATAAGTACAGCCAAGCTGTTTCTACAGCCAAGTGCAGAATTTATAACCTTGTAACAGCAATCATTCGTGCTTTTAAAATTCGGAAACTGACAAAGATTCTGTTTATTACAAAATGTGGGGCAGCTTTATTCCCTGAATTGCTGCCCCTACAGTGATGCTGCTTCCAATTGATGCAACCGCTATGGTGGCCATGGACAGAGTGTAGTTGCTTTGCTCCAATGACAACCACAGCTGCCATGCTCAGGAGTGCCTGCAGCAGGGAACAAAAAGAGAAAAAGGACAAGTTTCAACACTGCACAGCCCACAGTCCCCAAATTAAGCAAGGCAGTTCGAGGCCCCTGCAGATGTTTAAACTGCAGATTTGCAATGAATCTTGCTTTAAAGGGAACCTGCAACACTCTTCGAGCAGTGGAACTAAATTGCGCGACGTTTAGATTACAATTCCAGGGATACCAGAGCCAAATATTACACATGCACGTGAAGCCGGATGCGTGGAAATGACTCTGAAAGACGCAGAAAAACCAACCGCGCTTTCAATTTTCCTCATTATGCACCCCTGGCATGGCCTAAACGACGTCATTGCAGATATGGCTGTCCTATTGGCTTCTGCTGGTCAACTTCGTGACCTATTTCTCGCATTTCCTGTTACGACCCGCCATCATCGCCGCTGTGTACCAAACTCTCCTAAGCCTGAACCTGTATGCACTGATTTGGGGTTTCGTTTGTGTTTTGAGTTCGCGGAGATTAAGTGATGGACTAAATACTCCCATGTCAACAAGACAACTTGAGAACAAACGTTCATTGCTTTAAAATGCACTACCAGCCTGATTGCGTACTTGTGATCAGGCTGCAATGCGTGCTTTTTTGTGGCACCAGACTGGAAATACCCTTACACATTGCGAACAAACGAAGAAAACTCCCAAGCCTGTGATATAGTGAAGGCACCCAAAGAAAATGTCGCGACCCAACCCACTCCAGGACAGAGCGCCCAGCTTTCGTCACGTCGTCTGCAGTCGAGTTGAGAGGGAACAATTTTGCGCGAATTCCCATCACGCGTAGTTTCGGTTACCGTGAACAGATTTTCAGAATTATTGTGGGAGGAGATTGCTAGGACAATAGAATTTAACCCACAATACATTCCAAATAGTCGATGGTAAGTGCTGCAGGGTCCCTAAGAATGCGAAAATTCCAGAAAGAACATTTAGCATGAATCTTGAGTTACCAGCACCTGTTGTCTAGTTACAAAGACTTTCCACTGCCTTTAGGGAAAGTTGGAAAGATGTTTGGCCCAAAGCCATTTTTCAAAGATACAACTGGTTTAAACGTGTGCTGGTTCAAAAAAAGCTAACCAGAACAGAGAAAATAATACAAAGTAACAATAGTCACAATGTTTTAGCAGACCAGGCACCCCAGCCTCACTGAGTCAAGATAAAGCTGAGAGTTTCTATACTTAAACTATAGTTATCATTTAAACATGATTTATCCATAACGATTACTCAAGATGCACAGCTAGGCTGTTTCCCACAGTTCAGTGGCTGCTGGCAGAACGTTTCAGTTTATACACAATTAGTCCATACTGACATGAGCTCACTGCCAATGACTTATTTGCTGGCCTAAACAACAAGCAAGAACTGTTACAAATTAATTTATACTTGCAATGATGTGCCTTATATGTAGTTAACAAACCAACTGCAACTCCAAAAAGCAACATATGCTTCAACCTAATATTTTAAAGCTAAACTGCATTACTTCATTGTGAAGAAACTTTAAACCTCTTTTTGAGCACAAGTGGCATGGCTTCAAACTGTAGACTGTTGGTTCGGGGTAAAAAGCTTATTCAGCTATTCCAATAATGCAAGCTTAGCGCAATAATAAAGAGATCTGGGCAATTGGTTCCGCGACAGTACAACGAAGGCTGTTAAAGTAATTTTTTACCGTAGAGGCACTCAGCTCTCATCAGCTAACGTGCCAGTGTACTGACCCCAAACTCGGTGTGAACAGAAATAGGGACAAAGAGTGCAAGGAGTGCAAGCTATTTAAAATGTACACTAAGCAAAACAAGTTCACCCTACTTTTTTGTGTATGGGAATGGTAACCACAACTTTACCAGTGTAGCAAGAAATGAGATGGTGAATTGCTTTTGCTTTTTCAATACAAGAAATTGACCTGAGTTAATACCTAGAGTGCTGCAAATTTTATTTCTTTGGAAAGGTGCCAAGCTCAGGCCGCATTTTTAAGTTATATATAGCAGATACTGAGTAGTGATCCACACCTTTTCTACTACAAGGCAATCCAACAGCCCCATTAACACACCTTAATGCATGTGAACAACTCCCTAAAACGTCCTTTAGCCAGAAAATGAGCCTCCATGATTCAACTTGCCTCTGTCCCTGTACAAAATTATTTTAGCTTCGCTGTCAACGTTACCGAACTGTTAAGACAACTGCACACCAACGGCATTATCTTGCTCTCCTTTTACTATTACGTCTACAAATCAACAAATCTGTCTGTCAAATGAATACATGACAAAATCAGTCAGACTGACCTTTGCAAATGATGAATAAATTTTTCTCAATATGATGCTGGTCTGCATCAAGTTTGTTCACTTCTAATTGCACTCACTGAATGTTTGTATTATAAATCAAGAAACCAGTTTTTGGTGCAACAATAAAAATGCTTTTCCTTTTCCCTAAATACTCCATCAAATAAGCTGATGGTTTTGCACTTTTATAGTGTGCCTAAAAAGAAGCACAAATAGATTTTGGCCAGCAAAAAAAGTAAAAATCTGATCTTGGGTATATATGTAAGAAGATAATTACTAAGGAAAACGAAAAAATGGCAACTCTGAACAAATGTGGGTTAACCGCTGGGCAGTACAAAGAAAACCGCAAAAGCAAATGTTTAGTGGAAAGTCTGCTATGGTGATGCAGCTGCAAGAATATTAATATTTACCTGCAATTTCCATACATGAAGTTAAGCTGCAGTTTTAGGTCAACGTGATGGAGAAGGCACTAAACCCATGTAGTTCACTCCATTAGTGGCAATGAGTCAATGATTTCTGAGAAGCCTAGTTATTTACACTACCACTTTACCTCAACTTGGTTAAACTCAGAGGCTCAATTATTTAATATATGTACTGACCCCGTATGTACTTTAGGTGTTTTGGTCGCCAAAATGAATAACCTAACGTGTAACGGGATGACTTGAACAAGCTGCCCGCATGTGTCCCCACTTTTATTCGGGCTGAGTGGATCTAGTACCAAGCAGAGTTTTATGAGTGGTAAATTCTGTGGTCCTGATATTACACAAACAAAGCAACAACAACAAAGCGTAGTCTCAAGTTCAGAACTGCTAATGCTTACAACAGACGCACATTAAAGGGGTCGTGAAGAGATTTTCCAAAAAAGTTGTGTTGTGTAGGTACTTATATCTGTGGAACCTTAATAAACAATGCATAACCGTTCTGCTGCCCGATATCGGCGAATAGGAAAAAAATGCAGTGAATGTTTAACCGAGGCTTTATACCTCAAATCGTGAAGTGACGTCTTGGTAAGAAGCCAATCACAGTTCCCCCTTGTCTGCATATGTCGGCACAGAGTGGCCTCGCAAAGGGTCAGATAACTCTGCACCCTAATGAACTTCACCTTGGAACTGATCAGGAGATGTCTGGTCTCTGATGCGGCTGATTAACATGGTCGAGCTTTCAGTTAAGAATGCGGGCGAGTGACGCAGCTAGAGGTAAACAGGTAGAAAGTAAATGGGTATTTGTAAACAGTTTACGCTGTTTCAGACGAGTCTAAACTGCAGATGTCTGTCTGACGTAGCCTGTATTGTGAGTTGCGCGAACATGAAACCTCCCACCGGAGGAGATAAATAACCAAAAGCTTAAAATCAGAATTTACTACCAACACGTTCATCGAAGGAACTTCGAGTAGAGAAAACTTAAAGCCAAACCGTCATTTACTCATCAAGCACAAATATAACTAGCGAGAAGCAGGGACACAGCGCTTAGTCCCACCATCACGCAGTTCAATTGCTTTGATGTTTCCTGCAATAAACATTGCTGTTAACGCTGTTTCGCTTACTGGATATATCGCCTTTGGATCACTGCAGAAATGCTCAACCATAGGCTGGCGGTGAAAGCTCTAAGTTGACTCTAATTTATGAAAACACAGCTAAGTGCTGGGTTACAAATGTGAAGCGGCTTTTATGCTGCAGTTTTCTGTCACGCGTTCTTGCGTCGATAAGGTACTGGGTATAAAGTGTCTGACATAAATGCAGGCTAGCTGTAACGTTGGGCTGGCCCTGCGGCCTCAAGTTCAAATCGCACTTGGGGCACTTTTTTTTGCTTTGACGATTTTTTGCCATTTGATAGAAAATTAGGTACGATTCCAAAGAGAATGCAGCAAAACGTGAACTTCAGCAGGGAAACTGGCTACAAGTTGCACAAACAGCCAGTAGGTCTGAGTTATGGCCTCTAGAGGAGGCTATGTCTGAGTTCTGCTACAATGGGTTCCACACAACAGAAGCGGTCGCGACAGCGATCGCGTAGATAGAAAACATGTTTTGTAACGAATAAAGGGCGCATTATTTTTAAAATATTGGGTTTGCGGTTGTAGAGAACAATATACACACAGAGCATTTTATCTTTTGACTGTTTTCACTTTGACGTCACTGCTAGTTGCACTGCCGACTGGCGATGCACGCATGGTCGCTTGCGATGCACCTCAAAACAAGAATTTAGAAGTTGTCGCCTGATTTCCAGAAGCAATGAACTATGAAAATATTATGAATTTATGTTCTTAAAAGGTCATTCATGCCGACAAAATTAAACAAATATTTTCTGTTCATAACCCCTTTACATTTCCGTGACCTTCCAATATGAAGACGTTCAATTTAAAACCAAACTTCACTTTCTTTCACTCTGCCCTAATCCTGCCTTTTTATATGCAGAGAATCCTGTTAGTGCCCACAATTTATTTGAGTAAAGCAGCCTATGAATATTTGCATTAGCTGTGTCTACAAATGAACGCAAAAGTGGCTTGAAACAACACTTGTAAGCACGGCAAAATATTGACATCCACAGAGAGTGAGTAGCTCACAAGGACTGGCACAGAGTATCAACTATTATGCAATGCAAGAACACAACCAGTAGAGAACATGCACATAAAATGTGATAAGAAAAGTTTCCACTCTTAATAAATACGCTATTCTGCATACTTCATCTCTCCAGTACACAGGCCTCTTTACACAATCATATTTTTTCTTATGGGTAAGCCTCCTACGTTTGCCTCAAATGCGTGTGGCTGCACTAACACCATATTTTTTTTGCGCAAAGGGGTGCTGGACTCCATATCTCCGCCAACCAGTGGAAGTCATGCCTCCACAAAGTAAGGACAGCTTCGGCCTGCAGATTGTCAGAATAAAAGAATTGGAATTCCTGCAGTCATTTGTGTAAGGGCAGCGCATAGAGAACTAAAAAAGAGAACCGAAAATGCAAAGAGTAACACTGAAAAGGAGCGGGAAAATAAAAACCGTGAATTTGTGTCACAGTTTCAAAATATGTCCCTTACCATATTAATGCTAATGAATGACAGCAGTTAAGGTGCTGTTTTCGCCACTGTTTAAGCATGCAGGAATGTCCACCCGCAGTGTAAGCAAAATAAAAGGAACCCTGCAACTTGCTTTGAGCAGTAAACAACCTACGCGATGTTTCGATTAAACGGCGAAGAATACCTGAGCCAAATATTACACGTGCACATAAAGTAGCAAGCCCGCAAATCACTGTAAAAGACGCTGAAATACCAACTGTGCTCTCTTCAACTTTTCTCATTAATTGATGCACCAGTGGCACCTCCGAAATTACGTAATTTCTGCCATGGCTGTTCTACTGGTTGTTTGCAACGCTCTGCCGTCATCGGTGCTGTGCACCAACCTCTTCTATGCCGGAACCTGTACGAACAGTCGCAGCGTTTCTTTGGTTTTGAGTGTGCACAAAGTGTGAGTGGCAAACTCAATACTTCCCTTTCAATACGACCCCTTGAAAACAAACTTTTATTGCTTCAAAAAGCCAGAGTGCGCGCCTGCGAGCAGATAGCCATGCCTCCTTTTTTATGCTCCAGACCGAAAGTACACCCCTCCTTGTTACGGAGAAAAGGAGAAGACTCCCCAGCCTGCGATATATCGAAGGCTCCCTACGGGAAACCGCGAGCCGCCCTCTTCTCTGGGAGAGAGCGTGCAGCTTTTATGCGCTGGCCCATTTGTCCGCAATGAGTTGACAGTGAATGATTATATGCGATCTCTCATTGCACGTAGCTTCAATCATAGCGAACAGATTTCCATGATTCTTGTGGGAGGTGATTGCTCGGACAATAGATTTCACCCCAAAATACCTTCTGAGTAGACGAGGGTAAGTACTGTGGGTCCCTTTGATAGGCAAGGGTGCGAGAAAACGCATACCAACGCAAGTTGCTGTGTAGGGACATTGCTTATGAGATACCTCTTTCATGTGGAAAGGTCTACATAGGGCACACTGGAAGGAGTGCGAATGTGCGATTGCGTGAACATGAACATAACCTCTCATTTGAGAACTGCACAAGTGGGCATCACCTCATCTGTAGCTCTGCAAGCGCATGCATGACGCTCTTAAAGCAAGTGAAAATTGTCCAGGTGCAGTGATACATGATGAATGGCGATACAGGAAGCTAACCACATAGGAAAGAACATATTCTATTGTGTCAGTGACATTTCAACGGGTCTTAATATGAAAGAGCGTATTAGTAGGCTGTGAAGTTTCCTTATCACATTTTTTGTGCATGCAAACGGAGGCACGCAACTTTGGCCTGCAATTATGTGTGTTCTTAAGCTGCCTAGAAGTTAGTTGCTAGTCATTGCCTGTTCTCACCAGCTACTCTCTGTGATCGTCAATATTTCGCGCCAAGTTCAATAATCTTTAAAGGAGCAATGAAGAGAAAATGCAAGTTTGTTTCATTCGAAAGATTTCGCCTTTTATAGTGCCCCCAATGCTTTTTCGGGTACAAACGACGCTATATTCACTAAAAAATTAATCAATTCAAGTTCAAATTTCAATTTTCCCGTTAAATAGTGTGTGAATCGACCAGATTTAGGGGAAATCCCCAAGGTGGAGTAAGTTTCTGTGAAAGAAAGTTTGACATCCACCTAAATGCAGCCATACGGCTACAAAGGAAAGCTATACAGCTTTCTCAGAAACTTCGCAGTTGAAGAAAAATTCGTCCTGGTCCAGGATTCGAACGTGGGACCACTGCCTAACCGGAGCAGTCGCTCTACCAACTGAGCTAACCAGAAAGCTAGTGGTTAGTAGTGCGAAAGCGAATTGATCAACAATCGAAGTGAAGGACAGGTGTTAATCGACCGGATTTAGTTGAAATCCCCAAGGTGGAGTAAGTTTCTGTGAAGGAAAGTTTTTCTTCAACTGCGAAGTTTCTGAGAAAGCTGTATAGCTTTCCTTTGTAGCCATATGGCTGCATTCAGGTGGATGTCAAACTTTCCTTGACAGAAACTTACTCCACCTTGGGGATTTCCCCTAACTCTGGTTGATTAACACCTGTCCTTCACTTCGAGTTGTTGATCAATTCGCTTTCGTGCTACTAACCACTAGCCTTCTGGTTAGCTCAGTTGGTAGAGCGACTGCTCCGGTTAGACAGTGGTCCCGAGTTCGAATTCTGGACCAGGACGAATTTTTCTTCGACTGCGAAGTTTCTGAGAAAGCTGTATAGCTTTCCTTTGTAACCGAATGTCTGCATTTAGGTAGATGTCAGTCTTTCCTTCACAAATAGTTTGTTTTCGTGGTCTGCAATGACATCACAGGAACCGACCGCTCTGCAGCAATTAGAATAACTTGATTCACGCGTCCGCCGTACGGGTGAAGAAGCGTATACGCTGGCGCCGCCATTTTGGCTCGCTCGCTCGACACCGAAGCAAGTCATTGTGTCAAAACCGCTTCAAAGTTATCACCGCAACGCGGTTTACTGGCGAAGTTTGAATCATCTGATGTTTCACGTTGCTAAGTATTGTGGAAACAAAAAGAACAACGTGTTGAGCACGTTGACCCAATTGCAGCGGCACGGAACCGCTCAAAAGGTGTCTCCACACTGCGGGGTGGTGCTGTCCTCGAGGAACCCCATTCTGAACCTTGATGGCTCCATTAAACCATGGCAAGATGTTTTCTGACTTTCGTTTGATTTTGGCCGTAATTAAACCTCGCTTGCTTTTGTTCTGGGAGAAAATATTTGTTTCCTGAAACAGTGCTCGGTCGACAAATATGGTCACGTAAGACACCATTGCTTGCGTCAATTGGCCTGTGTCGTCCGAGACAACCCAAATGCCCCGCAGTGCTCTGCAGCTAAACCAAGCATAGTGCACACAGTACCAAGAGCAGTACTCATGAGTACTTTTACGTGCACATTTGCTTTCGTAACTTCCACTGCTTGTCCGACCATTGTTATTGCTTTATAAACAATGTACCCTAAATTTAGTGGCAAATTGCTCGGTCGGCTAGCCATAAGCTCTGCCTAATTTACATCTGCTTGTGCCGCCCTTCGCCAATCGCAGAGGTGGCTCGTATGAGTTTGTAGCCTCATCATCGCGATCTTCATCATCAGTGCCACTATCATCATCTGCATCCTTTCACCACGATCATCATCAGTGGACTGGCGTCAGCACTGACACGCGCCAAGAGATCGAACACGACTGAGCGCCTGGGCGGCCGCATGTCTGCACCGCTCCCACTCCTGGCCGGGCCTACGCTCTCTTCAATAAAATGTAGGAGGCCACCGCACCCTACCGACACTGCTTCCTACAAGATCATATGTTCTGTTGCGGGAAATGAGCTGGAGGGTCCCATGGCCATTCCATGTTTTTCCTAATTATTTAGGTTATTTGAGCCAAGTCTATGTTAAGTGGTGTCAGTATGATTCTAACGAGGCAATCGTTTGAGTGAACCAAACTTGTGGTTTCTCTTCATGGCTCCTTTAATGTGCACCAACTCGCCAAACACGTCTTTTTAGGCTTGAAAGAAGGGCTGAAATAACCTTAAACACAAAGCAATCATACTCTGCTTCATGGCTATGCCAAGGAACCCACCAGTCCCTATTACCAGCAGGTATTGTTTAAAGCTAATAAACTGCACGTCAATTTCCTCGATTTTAAGATGCAGAAATCATACGCACAGATTTCGCCCACTCTCGTCCACAGCGGTGGTGGCAGGGGGATCAGTGGTAAGGAGCTCATACCAGGCACTGCAAAAAAAAACACCAGACATAATATACGGTATTTTGCGAATGAAAAATAAGCAACCAAAAGGAATAGAAAAGCAGTCAAGCATTTTACACGTCTGAGCGGGGTCACAAACTGTTACAGAATTGTAAAAACAATTCTTTTTTTACGATCTTTGCAGCGGCCATAACAATATTTGAATTTGTAAGCACCGAGAAACTAGTCTGTAAACAGGTCCTCTGACACGGCGGTTCCCCTCACAAATGTTCCAACGTAATGAGAGCATGCTTGTCAATCTTCCCACGAAAACCTGCTTGAGTTGTTCGCAACAACCACAAAGTTTCCACGGATGCCACCCATCCCTGTCACAAGTGAAGGCATCATGAACTGACAACCTTAGGTTGTCCAGTGCTTCATGTTCAGACGATATACGAAACTGCTATAAATAAGGGTTTGGCAACCCGCAGCTTATAGGGCAGTACTATGTGGCCCCTGGCACAATGGTAGAACCCATTCTCCTCTGTCACTTACTACCTGAAGGCCAACATGGCAGTTTCGACCTCAACTGGAATGAAAGCTCGTGACGTTCGTGCTGTAAATAAATATTCATTTGTACACTACTTTCAATCTCCCCCCCCCAAATTTTTTTCCCTGCAAAGCCCTCCTCCCCTCACAACCAATGTGCCCTCCGGCCACCTCCGTGACCATTGCATTAAACCCGGCTCTCTGCCCGAAATACTTGCTGACCCCTGCTATAAACTAATGTTCAGCAAAAGTTGCAAATGTTTAACCTGCCACTACTTGTTCAATTCGAAGTGAATGAAAATAAGTAAGATCTCCCCTTTGCATGCATGACGCAAGCATACAAACCCATTAAATCCTTCGTGATTTCAATGAAGGGCCCATGAAGACTTGCTAGGATTGAAACTAGGCCAAGTTGATTTTAAGTTGAAAAAGACGAGTCTGCGAAATGGGCGAGATACATAAAACAAACAAATGAGGAAAAACACAAGTGCTGTTGATTGTACTTATTTCTTTGTCTTTTGTGTTGCCAGTTTTGGGCAATTCCTTCCTTTTCACCCAAGACGACAGCAAACATTTTTTTAAAGACTGGGCAGTAGCTCATGGCTCTTGACAATTGTGTTCAATAGAAGACACTGGCGCCATCACTGAAGGATCTGTGTTTTCTTTGAAGGATCAGGCAGAGCAGGCTACCTAGGGTACGTCATGGGAGCCCTGACTCAGGCAGTTTGGGTAGAGGCACACATGGCCTTACACTGATGCCGATGTCTAAAGGGAATCCATGCTTAACTTTTTCGAGCATGCACTTATTAAAACTGACCTAAAATATGTTGTACCGAACAGCTACAGGTTAACCTTCCTGAGGGGTGTCTCCATTTACAAAGAAAGCTTTTTATGTAGTCATCTGTGCTTTGAAAGTTTCTGCCAGCACTCCTTTAAAGGGCCGATTGAAGTTTTCACTATTCCCCACACTATAATGCGGCAAGCGCCCTGCGACACAATGAAAGACAGCAGCAAAAAAATGGGCAGACAGCAAACTTGATTCCACACTATTGTGATGAAACCAAATCTTTGGAATCGCTGATCGAACTTTGCGGAGCTTCTCAGTGTTTTAAGTGCAAAATGATATAGCCATGCATGGTGTTCGCTCTTGCTTTAGGGGCTGACTCTCAGTAGAAGCAGCCAACTGAAGCTCACCTGAACCCTTAGGGAGTTCCCAGAGAATGCCAGGCGTAATTTACATGATTTGCCAATAATTTTTTCAACTTTAAAAGCTACCATGCAGTTGAAGAACCATCAAAAGAATGGTGCAACATCCCACCATTTCCAAAACAGTTTTGCTTCATTTTATGCTTCTCTCCTTATGCAACGGCTTTGTAGCTGTTTGTCATTGATGTTATCATAAAAAAATATTGTTAATTTTGACACGGAGCCCTAGAATTTCTGGCAAGAAGTCAACAAATCTGTTTTATATTCAAATATTTTGGTTGTCCCCACACCATCTCTAATTGAGGTTAATACCCTAGTTACACAGCAGAAATAACCGCAGTTATCGCAAACTGCGGTTTTGGCTCTTACAATCAAAATTCCAAGTCTGCGACAGCGGTCACTTGGTTGTCAGCTTAACAAAAATAAAATAAAAAACTTTTAACCTCACGATAATATCAAAGGCGAAGCAGTGTAGGCAAACGAACATATCGTTAAACAGATGCTTCAGATCCAAACGCGACGCACTCGTGCGCGGAGAAAAAGGGGCTTCTCCAGCAGCTTGCGGCCGGCTTGTTCTCGGGTCAGTTCGGTATTGGGAACTTCGGATCGCGGTGGATATTTGACCGGCGCTATTTCTACAGCTGCGAATTACAATCCATAGCACAATTTTTAACCTCACTAACATCCACTTTCTCGCACGTGGAAGTTCTTTCCCGTGATCAGATTTATTTCGAAGAGTGGCAACAAGCTCTTGCTGCAGTGGTCTGGGCCAGTTTGAGCCGCTTTCAGTGCCGTGCGGCCAGACGCACCGACGTGTTTGCAGGCACAGCCGACGTGCTCACGGATATGAAAACGCTGAAAACGCTTCACGATTGCCTGATTTGCCCATTTTTGGCAAACGAGCGGAATTTACAAATTTAGGCTTTCCTCATAGTTGATCTGGTGGACTGGGAAACGAGCTGCTGCTCACGGGCGGTTGTTCCGACTGCGACAGCGACACAAATAGCTTGGGGGCAGCTTTGGGGCTCCCGCTATTTGAGGCCTTGGTCTCCTGCAAACACCAGGTGATTTTTTTCGCCTCCGCTGATGCGCCACCACTTGCGTCCAAACTGACTTGTGCTATGTTCGGACACTGCGGCCGCGGCAACTGCGGTTTCCGTAACCGAAGTGAGGTGGCCATGCTCAGTTTGCGTTAACCTTGGTTAGCGGGATAATTTTGCCCGTGTAACTACGGGATAAGTGTCCCAGTCCACTGCGGGAAACTAGCAGGCGAGTTTTACTTATTCATAACCAACTGAAGTGTGTAATAAAATAGGCATGAGTACTATTTCCATCTCTTAGTTGGAAAAACAAAGCCCATGAAATGTTTATTTTGAGAACACTTATTGATACAGTTCTGTCATTATCGAGCATCACACTACATTTTCCCACCTATAATTTTATCAAATTAAAACAGTGCAACTCAGCCGTGCTGCTGTACATTGGCATTTATTCGAATAATGAATAAGATCAAAAAGGCTCATAGCAGCCACTGAGTAAATCGGTTTGTGCAAACAACGGGAAAGGACGTATTCTATCATAAAAACACAAAACCTGGACCACGTACTTATATTATTGCGTTTTCTTACAGCCTACCTACCGTTAGCTTTATTTGAGTTGTTTCAGTTACGGCGTAGTACCGCATTATCTCCTTAGTGTTGTGTAACAAATAAGGGTATTGCAAGAAGCACACTCCGCAAATTTCTGCCCATAGGTGTCCTCGCAGTATTGAACCTCCAAAAAAAGAAAAAAGAAAGCACCGCGATAAGAAACAAACACGCCCAACTATTTTGCCAAACGGCTGTGAATGGTCAGTTGCCTAGATTGTAATACTCTGCTGCCCCCAATATTGTTGAGGCCACGAACATGGCAGGGAACAAACTCAGTGCGCTCGCACGAGCTTTGCACCCACAGAAATTGCAACGTGCAGTCGTAGTTGACAAAGAAAGATGCCAAAAAAAGGCGTGTATCTGTGTCTTCGGGGTGGAGGGAAGGGCCATTTTTTTAGTTGTTCGTGTTGCTCACTAAACACACCAGCGGTTTTCTTGCAAATAAAGGTATAAAAACTAGTTTCTGCCAAAAAATGCCTGAATGCATTTGACTACTGATTGTTTAGCAGTACAGCACTTTCCAAGCTCACTGACGACCTATTTTTAAAAGGTTCACAGCACTGTAGAAAGCCACGGCTTCTTTCACTTAAAAACTATGACTGCTCTAAAAACAGCCAGGCTGCATTAAGAACTTCTCGTCCAGAAATACAGTTTCGCGAAGAACAAACTATCGCCGCAGTGTTTCACGGAGCATCATCTTTACTGCTTTCAAAACAGCGGTTTATTTGTACTGCAGAAACAAGGCTTGTTGAAATGTTTAGTTTTTTATATTAGCTTTCTCATGAAGGTTTGCAACCTCCATTTTAAGGCAGGCAGTGTAGTGTGTTTGCAATGGAAAAAAAACCTTTGGGAATATTCACGTCTGCTGCGGGGCTCACAGCAGTGGCCCATGCACTACCCCAAAGCTGGGAAGCATGCACGCAACCACCATTTGCAAGGAAAATGCCTACAAGCTCCAACAGCAAATTCTTCTGAGTAATGGCGTCACATCTAAAAATACAGTTTTTGTCTTTCGTGCAAGAAAATGCCCTTCAATTTCCTACTATCTTAACTATCTTAACTGGACCTTTACAAACCGATACCTGCCTCGACTTCTTAGAAGCTCTTGGTCAAGTTCTGTATTGTGATAATTGCTTACCTTTATTTCCTCAGCACCGATTCATTACTTCAAGCACCCCACTGACTCCAGGGACCTGCCAGGAGAAATGCACACATGGTTTTTTCCATATGGCCATAGTAAATGGCAAAAAAGCCACTGCCTCTCGAGCTAGCACAGCAGCACTGACAGGAACATTGTCAGCTTGTGCTATCCCATTCTTATTAACACTAAGCTTCTAGCCAACAAAAGAGGTTAGAAACTTGCACAGGAAAGGATACCAAAAAATGAGCAAGCCTTGTCTACGCAGTACAAGAACTTCTGAACTTGTGCTTGGTTGCTGCAATGAAGTTTCCGAGGAAGCATAAATAAATGCCGCTTACAAGACAATAACGACGAATTGCTGTCGAGTTTACATTGGCAACATTTATATCTTTGTATGATTATAGTTTGTTTCATCCGGCTGCCCCTAGTAAGGAGGTTTTTACACAGACTCGATTTGAGAGCACACATCGTGAACTTGTGCAAAAAGCTGCATCCTCCACTGTTCTCAATAATGCTATGAACTTTCTAAATATAAAGCACCGATGAGGTAAGATAGTGCCATTACCATCAAGCAGTGCTTTCTCAATTGCATTCCAGACGATTTGTCTCAGCACCAAGGTTTTGGCAAGTACAATTCTATTCAACGAGTCAGCACTATACAGCCTAACAGTGCACTAGAGAGCGCACTCATGGTGGGCAAGAACAAATTGCACGCCGGGTTTGCCCATGCTGTGCACAGGCTGCAAATGCACCGTGTCGCATGTTGTCTTTTCAGACTCATGGCCTCTGAGTGGTATATTTTGTCATGCCAGTCTTCTTCAATATAACCGCTGTGCCCACATTTTTCACGTTTTTTTCCTCCAACATGTAGGTAGGCCTGCCTTGGGTGAAAGTAACAATGTGCAAAGGCTACTTGTTTGAGCGGCACTGCACGGTTGAGTACACAAACGCAAGATCGTTATGCATTAAAAACCATACTAAGATTTAGGGGGTCCCTCAGTGATTTCGCCAATAGATCATCACGCCCAATTGAACATATTTGAATGTAGCACCTTTGCAACAATACGTGCTGTTGTACGCTATTTTTAGAGCCCAGAGTTTGATTCCCATCCCATTATCTATCGCTAATTTCTGTTCCCTGCAGGTTCGCTTGTTCATTTTATAGACGAGAAACAAACGACAATCAACCCTTTTCTAGTGCTACCGCTCAGCTGTGCGGGAAGCTGAGCGCACAGCTAATTCGTAGGGTATAGCAGTCGGGTGCAGCAATTGACTGCAAAGAGCCTGGCACAGCGAAATATAGTTCCACAAACCGCGATTTGGTTGAGAACCACACACAAAATGGTGCATTTGAAGCCTGTGTACACCATACGCAATCTTTGCATGCAACTAGCTTTTACTCGCCTTCAACCCACTTTTTGCTGCACTGTTAAACTGTGTGTTGCAAACTGTTGAAGAATGATCTGACCAATTTCCAAATCAGATTAGGGGTCCATATCAGCAACACGATACGCAGTCCAATGCGGCTGGTGGCTAGTGGCTGGGGCCGTGGCTGCTGCCGCTGTCCCCTGGAAATGCCTGACGGCTTCACACCAATCCCGGGAAAATGGTGCCACCCTGAGAGGGTTGGAAAATTGCGGTCTATAGTCAGGGCGTCAAAAATTCCCTAGTTTTTCAAAATTTCAATCAGTGCTTCAGCAAATTTTCATGACCAACAGGAGTCCATTCGTTTCTAGAAAGTCTAAAAAGGTCACATGATGCTGTCATGCTCATGTAGGCTGAACAATCAAAACAATATAGGAGGTGAACAAATATCATATATTTCTTAAATTGAATTTAAGTATATAAATACAAATATGAATGTTACAGTATTTATTCGATTATAACACGTTTTCTTTTTGCAACCTGAATTCAACCCTCGCTTACAATCGAATACCGCAACTGAAGTTGCCTAAACATTGCAATGATGCACACAATTGTCATCAATGGCTACAGTTTTGACCATTTCGCCACCTATGTCAGCAAGTTGTGCCAGAGCAGTTCGGGTTCACTACAAGCTAAGACCGACTTTTTCCGTTTCCTTGCTTTTTTTTCCGTGGTGGCTGACAGCGTGGGCACCTTTTTTTTCCACCGTACTTTAGCTTTGTGGCATAGGTAACTTTCATTGGCCTCAAGTTTTTCAACACCTCTTCAGCTTCCCTTGTTATGGCAACGTGTTGCACTCAGTATGACCCATGCTATTTTATGGCTCCAGAAAAAAGAAATTCGGCAGCTCCCCGAAGAGTTAACCTCGACCGTCTGTGGACAGCAGCTACTGCTGGAGAAACTTTTTACATGCGAACCCTGCCCAAAAAGTTTCCGAGGGCCTTGCTACAGCTGCCACGTCGAATTACAAAAGGGTGGGGCTGAGTTCATCACCAAATAGTGCAACCGCCTTTTGGTGGTCAGTGTGGAACTGATACAGCTCAAAACAAGCAATATCACTCGACAGGTGGGCTTCCTGCGAAGTTATAGTGTCAAAGGTGGGCGCCTAGCCCAAGTGTTTGAAAAATAAATGTGCTTTTCCGTAATTCTCCTGGCCTCACGTAAGCACTTTGGCTGCTTTTTTTGGCGCGACAGAAAGTTCCTTCTTGAGTTACTTTTGTGGTTTTAATTTTTCTTTCTGGGTGCGAAGAAGTCACCCCTCACGCTACTATCTTGGTCGCATTAGAATTCAGTAAACACAGTACGTGGTTGTCCTTGGTATTATTATTGGAAAGGCAAAATTCCAAATTAGCATAAACTAGGTTCTCTGTGCTTTTTTAGAGTGATTTTGATCAGAAGGGGAAGACTATAAGCAACAACGAAACGACATCTTATTTGCGCCCGATCATCAATGAGCGATATCAATTTTGAGATATCAAAAATGATGGACTGTTTCAGGTACCCCTGCTTCACATACTGACCACAAAATAAATGGACACTAAATACTGCATAGTGTAAGCACACACAAAGTAATCAGTACACAGGGGGTTGCGGCCAAATCACTAGGGAGCACTGGCTTGCTGCCCTAACATGTACCTAAGGTAGACCATGCAGGAGCACAAGCCAGTATGGTCTACTTTAGGTAAACCTACCCATCCGTACCATTGATGCATTTTATTTGCCAGGACTATGAGCAACGTTTGCCCCCTCAACCCACCAAAAGGCTCTGATAAAAATCACGTGATTACGTTACGCCGTGGGATTGATTGATTGCAGGGTTTAGCACTCTGAAGCTGCACATGGGCCATCAGGCGTGCAGTAGTGGAGGGCTCAAGATTAATTTTGAGCACAAATGAAACTTTAACTTATGCTGAATCTCGAGACCACGGTGTTTTCACTTTTCGCCTCCATCAGAAAAGCAGCCACCGCGGCCAAGATGAAACCTGCATATATGCGCTCAGCACCACACCTTTGCCACTGAGCCTAGCTGCGGGTGCATTATGGTGTCAGTGTCTCTAGCTTGCGAATACAGAAAATGCTTATTAGGTACTAACATTACCCTATAGTAATAAAAACCAAACTTCTGACTGCACCTAATTTACATTGTTTTGGAACCATTAGTTTTTTCACATCCTTCGAACACTATCAACTCAAATATACGTTCATTATAATGACCAGGCGGTTGATGCCTTCCCAGAACTACCACCCCATCAACATGTCCTGTCACTTCACTGGCCCAAAAGAATGAAATCGTGAATTCTTATGATTCCAGAAAGCGAACTTGTGATTTTGAGTAGCATGTGGCTATGCCTGATTTAAGAACAGAACCCAACATGTAAATTTTGTCTCCACATATTTAGAAGCACTGAAGACATTTTATATAGAAGAAAAAATATTTTAATTAATGAGCAACAATAAGCAAAAGATGGTAAAGAAAGCATAACGGTTCGTTTTCCTTCGA
>CM023457.1:70129189-70163258 GCA_013339765.2 Haemaphysalis longicornis
CGGTACACCATGTTTTATATACTTTCGGCCCTATGGACTCCACAGCTCAATGAACCTATAACTGCGCAGTGACGTTTCCCCGTTGGATCTTTATTATAGAAATGATGGGCTACCAACATCATGTTTCATGCCAAACCATTGCGCTCAAAATGAACTTGGGTTTTAAGAACAAGGATGTGAGAGGCCATTTGCGAAGAACCCTGTTTCGAGAGGACGCGCAACGTCTAAGAATCAATAAACATTGTGGAAACAATATAAAAAACTACCACCTAAAGGTTTTCATGGTTGAAAATTGCAACTGTTGTCCCTGCGAGTGAGCGTGCCATTTCACTGCTCTAGCAGTTGTTTTCTGGGAGCTCGTTAAACTAAAGGACCGGGTTGAACCATATATATTTAGGAACGCCCAATGTTTCACGCTAACACATAGGAATATGTCAAAATGCGCTCAAAATGGCTTTTAGACGCAAAAAAGTGTTGGTGTAAGAACATAGTTTAAGCATAGGTATATAAAGACATTCAACCACAAACGCCAAACTAAGAATTTATATCAGTGTGAAGACATAGTGAAACCTCTAAATAACATTCCCGTCATGCTCACATATAACTGTGGGGGGGTAGGAGCACCAAAAACACAAAGACCACCTGATTATACCCGGTCTTTATTATTCTAGATTTGCAAACAGTCCAGAGTCACAAACAGGCTCCAATTAGCACTCCGCTTAATAAAAAAAGAGGTACCGACACAATCTATGTAAAGGGTAACTCGATGGTGGAGGCACTGACGAAAACAATATTCGCAACACGTTTCCAATCAGTGACATGAAGGGAGGCATGCGGAAGTTTCCGTAAATATACACATTCTGTATTGAATGTGCTGACGTAAAGTGAAACTATATTTCTTTACTAATTTTTCTTGTTGCATTACTTTATTGTTGTAACACGATTTTATTGGAGTGCAGGTACCCGTAAAAGGGAGAGTATAACGTGAATGGAGAGAAAGGAGAGAGACTAAATAGCTTAAACAAGGTATCAATATAAATTGAGGAATGAAAAAAAAACATCGGCAAAGGGGTACAAAAGTATTGAGTCAGCATTTAAACCCAAGTTACGCAAAACAGATTCATTTCCATGAGCGCTTTATGTAATGTTAGCATGATCAAACCCGGTCATTGGTCGTTCTGAGCCTGTGCTCTGCTTTATGTATACATGAGCGGTCTAAAACTAAAAAAAACGCTTTACTATGGGCTTCAATTCGAACTGCGTAGAAGAATTTTATGCAAGACTTCAACAAGGGGATCTATTTATAAGCAACAGCCAATTGCAGGCGTATCAAAACACTGAAAGGTCTTTGGTAAGACCGGATTGCACGTCCAGACTGAATAGGTGTAGCAGGAACGGTGTTTTAACAAGGAGCACATTATCCTTTTTAATTTCGGTCAGTAACTGTGCCACTGACAGCTGACGAAAGCTTCCGATGAATACCCGCCATACGTGAAGGACAGGGGCGTAGGGAGGTGTGGGGCCTATGGGGCTTAAAGCATCCCCCATCTCCCCCCTCTCCCCCCCCCTCGAACGTTGTCGCACTTTCATGCACGTTGACCAAGGCAACCACCTGGGCCGAAAACCGCCCCTGAATCGTGTATAGAAACCCAGAAATTGTGTCCAGAGATGGCACTTTCTTCCTACGTGGCGGTTTCTCTCCTTGCATGCCTAAATCCTGTGCAAGACCTCTATCCAAGCGGGTGCTCTGCGAGCGGCGCGCTTCTCGACGGGGCGGAGTCCCTAATAAGAACCAACTAGGACGATTCGCGGGCGAAACCGGTGGGCTGACTGGTTCACAATCTCCTTTCAACCACGGCCGCCTACAATCGGTGCGCTAACGACTTCGGACTTCGTCTGCCCCCCCCCCCCCCCCCCGCAAACCCCCCCTTGCCTGCTGCGAAATTTACTTCGATTTTGCTGCCGCGGCACCGTTTATGCACAAAAAAACACTTCCCACGGCTGTAAAAATTGCTCGTTTTACCGCGAAATCGGCGCTGCAGCAGGGAATTCGCTGGTGAATTTGCCCCATGAAAAACGGATTCCTGTAAAACTTTACACCTTGTTACCAGTGGAACTTTTGTTGCCCCGGCTAAATATATTCTCGCTTTCTTCACACAACTGGCCATACTAAATTATGTTTTGTGTGAGCAATTTTGGTGCAATTATTCACAGTACAAGGTACTTCTACTCATATTATTCCCATCAAAAACCGATTCGTTATATCTGTCCCTAACCGTCGCATGTGTGATGTAATAAAAAGCACGTCCACAATGCGACAATAAAATAAAACCACCATCTAAAGTTGCTTGTTTTGTACTTTTTGCGTTTTTAGGTTCGGTCCGCCCTCTGCTAGTTTTAAATGAATTAGCCCTTTGCTTCCAGCTGTTTTATATCCGTGTTTTTCATTTGCAAAGGTACATCAGGCGTTTCAATTCGAATGAGCCAGATTCATAAATCGAAACTAAGTCAGATAAAGCTGCAGTGGGAACTAAAAACGCGGCAGCTTTAAAATAAAAAAAGTTGTCAAGAAAATAGATGGGCCCTGCAAACGTGTACGCATATCGTACTTCGTATCAAAAATGAGTTCTGTCATGTTGTTTCATGAATCAAAATGAGCAAAAATCATTCTCCCACTGGGAGTTTGGTTTTGGATAACCTCGTCTTACTGTTTAGCGTTACCAAAGTTCTGGTGTTTTTTTCTTTTTGGAGCTGTCTCCTGAATAACCACACAGCATTTATGAGATGGCAAAAAGATCGGTCTTCATACTTCGACGACAACATGAATGAGAGAAGTCAACAAAATGAATCTGAGAGACGTGAAACACTTATTTCATATCGTCTTCTGCGTGTGTATGGTATAGCTCTGGTTATATTCATTTTTTACTCCAGTGCTTACTGTGCTGTGTGTTTACGCCGATACGCAAATGAAACCCGAGCCGACGGCGCGCAGCCGGCGGCTCGGCCCGCCCGACGAAGGAAATACGAGGGCGCGACCCGGGGAGGGGAAGCGAAAAATAAAGGCACCCTCAGACTGAACGCCAGACGTGTCGGTTGCACGTTTCTCGCGCTCCGCGAACATTACATGGTGGCAGCGTACGTTCGAACCTGCTACGAATGCAAGCCTCCGGAGGAATTTACTTTCGCAAGCCCAAGTGAGTGGCCGCAATGGAAGCGGCGTTTTGAACGTTTTCGCATCGTGAGTGGCCTCGCCTCGAAATGCGCGGTGGAACAAGTCTACGCATTGGTCTACTTTATGGGCGACAAGGCAGAAGACATCTTTGCCTCATTCAAGTTGACAGAGGAACAGAAGAACAGCTACAACGATGTTTTGCAGGCGTTCGAGAACCACTTCGTAGTTCGAAGAAATGTCGTGTACGAAAGAGCGACATTCTGCAGAAGAGAACAGCGGGAAGGAGAAGGTGTCGAAGAGGTCGTCACTGAGCTACACCGACTGGCCAAGTTGTGCAGTTTCGGAGAACTGCATGACGAGATGATCCGGGACCGGATAGTAGTGGACATCAAGGACCGAAAGCTGTCTGAACGAATGCAGCTGGATGCGGAGCTGACCCTCGAAAAGGCCGCCAACATGGCGCGACAGTCTGAAGTCGTAAAAGAACAAGCTGCTACGCTCCACGGAGACAAGGAAGGAAACGTGGACAGAGTCGGCCAGACTCGAAAAATGACTGTACCTCCAAGAAATCGAAAGGGGTCTGCAACACGAGACAAGAAGCCGCCTGAATCCGAAGCAAAGCAGTGTATGTTCTGTCGCTACTCGCAGCACACTACAGGGAAGTGCCCTGCACAAAACGCGACGTGCACCAAGTGCCGCCAAAAAGGGACATTTTGTCCGTGTCTGCAAAGGAGGAGCATCAGTTCGCGAGATCTTCGGTAGCAACGATGAATTTCTCGGAGCCGTCTCATCCAGCTGCGACGACAGGTGGATGGCTACTGTGGACATCAATGGGTCGCCCGTCACCTTCAAAGTGGACACTAGAGCTGATGTGACTGTGATTCCTGTGAAAACGTACCGGAGATATTTCAGGGATCTTCATCTCCAGAAGCCAGACAAGGTTTTGAAGAGACCCAATGAGCGACAACTTCTTGTTTCCGGCATGATAACGGCAGACATCTCATACCGGGACACGTCGATGAAAGGAAGCATCTACGTTGTGGAAAGCTAGCGAAGAACTAGGCATTGTGAAAAGTCTTGATCAAGTCCTTATTCAGCAAAGCGAAGCTGTCAACCCACAGGGTCAGTTTCCCAAGCTGTTCTGCGGTCTTGGTAAAATTAGGCTCGCATACAAAATCAAGCTTAAAGAAGGTGCTGTACCGTTAGCGTTGACCCCTCCTCGAAACGTTGCCATACCATTAATGTCGAAGGCCAAAGCAAAACTTCGAGAGATGGTTGAGCTTGATGTTATCGAGCCAGTTGAGGAGCCAACAGAATGGTGTTCTGGAATGGTCATTGTTCAGAAACCTGACGGAGATGTACGCATATGCGTAGACTGAACTGAGCTAAACAAGTTTGTAGAGCGAGAAGTTCACCCTCTGCCTGTCAGTGAACATGTCCTTGCGCAACTTGCCGGAGCCCAGTACTTCTCCAAAGTCGACGCCAATTCAGGATTTTGGCAGTTTGAGCTTGCGGAAGAGTCTCGAAGCATGACCACGTTCATAACGCCGTTTGGCAGGTACCGGCTGAAGAGACTACCGTTCGGAATCAGTTCAGCACATGAACTCTTCCAAAGGAAGATGTCATAGTTTTTGGATAACCTGGAAGGCGTCGTGTGTAACATGGATGATATCCTGATCTACGGCAGGACACAAGCAGAGCATAACGCCCGTCTCAGAGCGGTTCTGGAAAGGTTACAGAAACATGGCGTCACGTTGAACCGTGAAAACTGCGAGTTCAATGTTCAAAGGGTAAGTTCTTGGGACACATCATTGATAACCAAGGAATTCAGGCCGACCCGTCAAAAGTGCAGGCTATCATTGACATGAGACCACCATCAAACACTCAGGAGCTGAGAAGGTTTCTCGGGATGGCAAACTACCTGATGAAGTTTGTCCCCAACACGTCAGAAATAGCTCACCACATGAACGCTCTTCTAAACGCGAAAAGCGACTGGGTATGGTTCTCAGCCCAGCAGAAAGCTTCGAACTGCTGAAGAAAAAAGCGGTCTGTAAGTCCAGTTCTATCAGTATTCGACCCAGAGAACATGACTGTAGTTTCAGCAGATGCCTCATCGTTCGGGTTAGGTGCCGTTCTGCGACAGAAGCAGAAAGATGGAGTCTATCGACCTGTAGCGTACGCATCCCGTAGCCTGTCAGAGACAGAAAGGAGGTACGCTCAGATTTTGAAAGAAGGCCTTGCTGTGACCTGGACATGTGAGAAGTTTCAGGAGTATGTTACTGGCTTACAGTTTACTATTGAAACTGACCATAAGCCGTTAGTTCCGATTTTCATGTCGAAACATTCGTCGGATATCACTCCCAGGCGACAAAGGCTAAAAATGCGCATGATGCGTTTTTCCTGTAAAATGACATATGTGCTGGGCAAGGACCTTGTTGCTGCTGACGCTCTGTCTCGACAGCCGCTACCTCACCGAGATAGCACTGAGCTTGAAGAAGAAGTTGCACGCTACGTTAGAAGCGTAATTGCCAATCTTCCGTCAACTCACAAGAGACTTGCGGAAATTCGACGAGAGCGAGCGGCAGATCCAATTTGCAGCACGTTGAGCAGCTACTGCAATGATGGATGGCCAGACCGCAAAGAGCTCCCAAAGAGCAGCACAGGTCAGACATAGCTGTTCAATATCGCCTTCTCATGAAAGGATTAAGGATTATAATTCCTGGGCCCATGCGCAAAGAAATAGTCGCGAAGATACACCAGGGACATCAAGGAATTGTTAAGTGTCGAGCAAGAGCCCGAGAGTCGGTATGGTGGCCGGGTGTATCGACAGAAATCGAAGACCTTGTTCGCCGATGTACACGGTGCGTTAAAGAACAGGGATACAGACATGAGCCGTTGATGCCATCTCAGTTTTCCGATCGACCATGGCAGAAAGTTGCCATGGGCATGTTTCACTGTGGAGGGAAGAACTACTTGCTTGTGACCGATTATTATTCAAGGTATCCCGAGATCGCCCTGCTTCCGAGTATGACAGCGCAAGAAGTTATCAAGCACGTGAAGTCTATTTTCGCAAGGCATGGCACGCCTGAGACAGTTTTCAGCGACAATGGACCTTAGTTCAAAAAACTTGATGGCTCTGCTTTCCGCCAGTTCGCGGAAGAATGGGGCTTCGAACACGTAACATCAAGCCCAAGGTTTCCGCAAAGCAATGGCTTCGTTGAGGCAGCCGGCGGATCATAAAGAGCTTACAGAAGACGTGGGACAGTTATGTTGCTGTTCAGGCGTACAGAGCCACGCCACTTGCAAATGGCTTTAGCCCTGCGGAGTTGTTAATGGGACGGCGTCTGAGAACGTCTGGTCCGGCAGTGTCTAGTTTGCTAGATCCCGCTGTTGTCGACAATACAGCGCTCCGGGCGTGGGAACTGCGCCGAGCAGCCCAGCAGAAGAGAAACCACGACAGAAGGCACGGGGCTCGGATCCTCCGTGATTTAGAGCCGGGAGAAACTGTGTGGATAAAGAACCAGAACAAGACTGGAACGGTGCTTTCATCGGCGGGGTCTCCGAGGTCTTACATCGTGGAGACAGACACAGACCAACTGAGAAGGAACCGAATCCACTTAGCCCCAGTCCCTGAAGTTGAGGTTCCACACTCATCGCATGAATCAACGCCTGGGAGAAACCCGCCAGCTTCGCAAGATGCAAGGAGACGTGAGGTGGGAGAAGCGCCGGTTTACGACGACCAAAAGCCGCCAGAAACAAATGAACCTCAGGAGAGCTCATCCGCCCCACAAGGCTACAAGTCACGGAGTGGACATGTAGTCAAGCCTGTCCAACGCTTGTAAAAGGGAAGGCTGAGAGGGGAAGATGTGCTGTGTGTTTACGCCGATACGCAAGGGAAACCCGAGCCGACGGCGCGCAGCCGGCGGCTCGGCCCGCCCGACGAAGGAAATACGAGGGCGCGACCCGGGGAGGGGAAGCGAAAAATAAAGGCACTCTCAGACTGAACGACAGACGTGTCGGTTGTACGTTTCTCGCGCTCCGCGAACATTACACTTACCTTTACATTACATAACTAAATAACCGCCGATTACTAGCCCTGGAATATCCTCCTCCCCCGTTGAGGGTACGAGCCTCTTCATTAAGGGGAAGAAGATATGAGCACCCTTCCTGTGAACCCTTTTGGGAAGTTCCTGGCAAGGCAATGTACCGCCTGCTCACTGCATACACTTTATTAATGAAACTTAATGAAACTTTATTAATGAAATCACTTTATTAATGAAACAAGACCCTTCCGCACAAAGTAGTCCTGAATTTTCTTCTGTTTAGGCAGCTTCGCTGCCTGCGACAGCACGCCCATTTCTACAGTGTGCAAGGAGTCGGAGCAGCTGAGACCGCAACCTTCCACGTTCGCGCAGAAATGACGAACAAGTGCGAGCGCATCAATCACTTCTGAGGCTGTGGGCAAAGGCTCTTCATCGTTTTCCTCGTAGCCGCTTGAGTTCGGTGCACCGTTCAACAATACTTACTACTACTACTACTACTACAGCCTGCTGACATAGTACAGCCTGCTGATATAGGCGGACAATGTCCCAAACTGCCTGTGTTCTGTCAGATGACGAAGTGGCTGGGACCTCGAACGCGGAATCCTATGCCCGCCATGTAAATACAGTCAAACCCGGTTATATCGAACACGCAAAAAAATGCCTGCCAATTCGATAGATGGCATAACTCGATATATGCATGCTGAAGAATTGGACAGCATAAAAACACCTACAGTTTATGAAATCACTTTATTAATGAAACAAGACCCTTCCGCACAAAGTAGTCCTGAATTTTCTTCTGTTTAGGCAGCTTCGCTGCCTGCGACAGCACGCCCATTTCTACAGTGTGCAAGGAGTCGGAGCAGCTGAGACCGCAACCTTCCACGTTCGCGCAGAAATGACGAACAAGTGCGAGCGCATCAATCACTTCTGAGGCTGTGGGCAAAGGCTCTTCATCGTTTTCCTCGTAGCCGCTTGAGTTCGGTGCACCGTCTGCAACGTAATCTTCGTTTTCGAGCTCACCCGTGGTCGCCACACCGTCATCCACGCTTAAGACCTCATCGGACTTTGATCCATCAACGGCCTTCGGAAACTCCGATAGCTCTGTAAACATTTCCACAACATCTGCGATTGCTTCGCCGTCTTCACTTGATTCTCGATCTTCCGAGTCGTCACCGGGAGCGCACAGGCCAGCACGCCTGAAACAATTTCGAATTGTGTCTTGGGTGACATCTGCCCAGGCCCTACTGAGCATGGAAAAGTCACCGAGTAGGTCAATCTTGAGCTATGTGCCGACACGAAGGTTCTGAAGCAGCCTCGCAATTAGGCGCTCCGGTAGCCGGCCTTAAGCGATCGTATCACTCACTGATCTAACGGTTGCAGGACTGAGGTTGTATTAGGGGGCAGAAAGCGCAGCTCGATGTTGCTGAAGCTGGCACTACAGCGGTGCGAGGAACAATTGTCCACAAGCAGGCACACTTTGCGGCCTTCGCCCACTAAATCATCATTCCATGATGATAGCCACTTGCGGAAAGGTTCCCGGTCATCCACGCTTTTGTGTTTGACCGGTATGTCACTGGAAGTAACAGTGCGTTCCGAAGGCACCGCGGGGATTTACTCTTGCCTATAACAAGGGACCGAAGTTTTTGTGATCCGTCCGCATTGGTGGCCAGCAGCACGGATACACGGGCCTTGTTTACCTTGCCGCCGTAGGATTTGTCGTCCCGACAAGCAAGCGTCTTATTCGGCAGCATTTGCCAGAACAAGGCCGTTTCATCGGCGTTGAAGATATCTTGGGGCTGGTACCTTGCAGTAATATCAGGCCAGTTTTCTTGGACCCATTTGCCCACGCTTTCGGAGTCCACAGCTCGGCTTTCGCCAGTGACCGCTCTGCCGACAATCTGGTGTCGCTCTTTAAAACGCTGCAGCCAGCCGTAGCCACAGCGAAAATCTTCCCTACCGAGGAGAAAAGCCATCTCCTTGGCCTTTCGTTCAATCATGGGGCCCGGCACCGGGCTGTTGCGCGAGCGAACGTCGACGAACCACTTGTACACGGCCGCCTCGACGTCTTAAAACACGGCCGTGCGTACGCGTCGGGCGCCGCGGGCATCGGGCCTTTTGTCTGCCTTAGCCCTGATCTCCGCCTTGTTTTTCAGTATCACGGTGAGGATGCTCCGGGGCATCTTGTGTGCCGCGGTAATGACGGACTTCTCACCACGTTCCACTCTGTTTATAATTTCCAGCTTCACGGCGAAAGGCAGGTGCTGCCGCTTCACGCTAACCATCACGGCTGCACTGTACAAGTGCAACACACGCCGACAATTCGAACACTCCGAACACAAAAAGAGCAAAAAGAACGACGCGCGCCTCTCCAGCGACGAGAGAACTGGAGTGGCAACAGCCTGTGATTGGGTGTCTGAGCAAACAGGGTGGGAGGGCCAGGATAATTTTTATGTTGGGGGTCGATGGCGGCTTCCCGACGCAGAAACAGCCCGAGAGAGAGAGAGAGAGGGAGAAAGAGCGAGGTGAAGGAGCTGCACAGGAACCGCCGGGCTAAAACACTTTTCGAGGGTGTGTCGGCGGGTTTCTTCTCCGCCGCGAGGGAAAGCCAACTTGGAGGGGGGGCATTTTTGCGCCGCTCGCGATCGATATACTGGTAGTTGCTGCTATTTCTGTTCCATGTAAGCGTAATTTTTGCTATACATTCTAATAGAATACAATCCGTGCGCAGAAATAGTTTGATATAGAGGATAATTTGATGTAAATGAGTTCGATATAGTCGGGTTTGACTGTACTGGAATTCGATCGTGCGAGGCGAGTATACCATGTGGTCTGATTTGGTTGACGAGCACTGCAAATCCGTTCCGTACAACTGGTCTTCGATGGCCGAGATGGGCTTGTGCAACCTTCTATTGATGTCTGATGCTGTGCTGCCACCCGTCCATATGGTGATGTGTCTGCATGAAGGGTGCGCCGAACGCTTTCGACGCTCGACACCGCTTCGGCAACACCTATCATCAGCGAGATCACCGAACTTTGAGGTGTGCCGATGCTACCTAATTCTCGTTCTGGTAAATTGATCTCTCCCACGTTGTAGCTCGAAAAGAAGTCTTTCATGTACTTGTAACTCCCCTCTACCATGTTGAACTTTCACACTTGCACCACGATGGCCGAGTGTCTCGGCCCAAGGCGTTTTGCAGGTATAGGCCCAGTATTACCTTGCAGCTTATTATATCGCCCGCATGGATTTTTTTGTTTCGCGGTAGCCTGCACCTTTATGCTGAAGGCTCTCCTGACGCAAGCATTGAGTAGAGATCCAGCCCGTCTTGTTCGCGTTAGTCGTGCCACCTGTTCGCAGCACGTGTCGAGGACCTTCCCTACGCACGACGGTAACGAGATATGCCGCAGGCTCTCGATGATCGGTGGTTTCTCCGGTTTGGTAATGAGTACCGTTTTAGCTTTCGTCCACGGTTTTGTTAGTTGGCCGCTCAGCCAGCACTGGTTATAATTTCGTCCGCTGTTCGATCGACGAGTCGCCGAGTTTTCTCATGGCCTTGTTCAAGGTTCCATCTGGTCCCGCTGCCGATCTGGTGGGCAGCTCCTACAGGGCCTTTGCAACCTCGGAGGTCACGATGTCCAGGTCCAGCCTGCCTTTCGGTGTTCCTGCATATTCGGGGTGTTGTTTGGCCGTCGTCTGTGGCAGTACTTGGCGCTCAGCTTCTTCGGCAGCTCTGCTCTGCCTAGGGTATTCTCGGCTTCGCGCATGACCTTTACCATGAGGTTCTGCTGTAATGACTTGGTTTTTATCTCTTCGAGCAAGTAAGATGCACCCAATGGGCGTTACCGATGTCCAGGTGAGATCACGCGTTGTTGTAATTTACATATACATTGTTTCACCGGCGTGGCGCACATGCTGGTACCCATGTGTGTCGCCATAGCAACGGGGGCATGTGGCCACTATCATTGCTGCCTACGCATCACGCGGTCCAACCGAGATCAAAACACTTACCTTCTTGAGCAACATGAGTTTATTCATTTCACTGTTGCATCACAAGTTTATTCGCACCACAAGTGTTTCTCTCCGAGGCAGAATGCGCCCTCAGCTCTCACATGGTTCCGCTACGCGTAATCGATTAACTACCCGGCGGGTATCGCGTTGCGTGTTTTTTTATGCAGTTGGTTTTGGATGCTCGTAGATGGAATTCGTTTAAAACGCCCGTTGTATACGTTGGCTGCTGCCAAAAATATTGATGTCACCCGGCTTTCGCCCTGCTGGCGTCGGCCATCGAATGCCAGCTTCCTCTCTGCAGTACCAGACTGTCAGCCACACTCCATTCCATCAAACTCCGAAGTGGTCAAAACCGCCACGGACTTCGCTCCTCGTCACAGCATGCTCGCTGACCTCCACGTTTCACCGTTCCCTATGACGCTTTTTGCCTCTCGGAAGCAGCCTGACGTCAGCCAGCTGTGCTGGAGTCATGGTGCGTGTTACAGGATAATATAGAGTGGAACTTCTTGGATGAACTGCTTTCCCAGCGACAAGCGCATGACATCAGGTGCATGGCACGAGCCCCGTGGCAAGAGCGTCTTCTTATTTTGACTGCGCTATGCGAGCGGGTGTAGTAGATTGTCCCACATCCTCCCCTTTCAAGGAAGGTTAGTGATTGAAATCCGACTGAGCCGCCTGTCTCGACCGGCTCGCCGATGCTCTGTTTCAGCTCGGGCGCCTGAGCCGCAGGAATGATGTGGACATGGGGTCGTGCCGCTTCTCCTTGGTATCGCCCTGGGGAAAGCTGTTGCCTCGACTCGTGTCGTCGCTACTTTTTCTGACAACGTCTCCTCGCGGCTGCTTCTTGGCCCTCGCTGAGGGCCCGACAGGAGAACCTCGGACTATGTTGGCAGCAACTTGTTGTTAAGGGTTTAGTCGGAGAGCTGGCTCATACGAGATGGTCTGTGCTGCTGCGCTGATGGTCTGTGCTGCCTGTGGCTTCCCCTCCCACGGCGGCAGGGGCCTCTTCGCTATGTTCCAGCATCATCTCCGTACCCGCCGCGTGTTGCCACTATAGCGCTGGTGTTTCGAAAGGACACCTCTCTGTCAGGCAGCGAGGAGACCAAAGGTTGGGCCAGCGATTCGCCTCTGTCATTGGCAATGTTGTACTACGGGTGGCTCGTTTTTCCTGGAGGGTGTTGCGGGCGTCTATCAGCAGGGCTGCCTCGCGGTTTCGTGATCGCTGAGTGAGACGAGAGGGCAAGAGGGTGATGCTGGCGCTGCGCCGGTTGTGGCCCGGAAGCTGTTGTGGGAGGTTGTGGTGTTTTCCAGCGCTCGAGCGTTGCTTGCCATGAGGGTAGCAAGGGGCTGCCGTGGAGAATTCAGGGCAGCGTCGATAGCCGGAACAGAATCGGGACCAGTAAGTACTCGGGAGGACTGTGCTCGATGTGGTGCTTCGAAGGGGGTTGTAACCGTATTTGTACCTTACTTCTTCCGTACCCAGATGGCGCTCTCGAATCAGCTATGAGAATGTTTCCCGGAACATTCCTTGAAGCTCGGCCCTGGTGTGATCGTAGAGCGGAAATAGTACAAAGACATTGTTCACTGATGGGAAAAAACCAAGATTTGTGATGGCTGGTTTTTCAAGTGTGGCTGTGCGTAGACCAAGTAGGATGTAAACATTTTCCACCCTTTCCTAGCCGTTCACCTGGAAATGAAACCTTCCTAGTAAGAAGATGTGCAGAGCCTTTCCATCCGGGCCCTGAAGCCTTCGTTCGGTGGGATTCAGAGTGACGTCCTTGAAGGCCTGTCAGAACTGTCACTCCGGGATAACAGTCTCGCCCGCTGCCGTGTCAGTTTGTACACTAAGGTCTGTGAATCGATGAGGAAAGAGACCTCCCAACTAGATGAAGCAGTCGTCGCCGTGAGGCCCAGAAAACCAAGCTCCTGCTCGATGTTTTGTAGAGCAGAAATGAGTGGCAAACAGTTGCGAAATGGCTCTTTTTTCTTGCATTTCTGGCAGATACAGCCATTAGCAGGACGTGTGGCCCTCGCGTGAAGTTTTTTCCCGCCCAAGCCGTACGATGGGAGGTTTTTTTTAGACTTTCGTGTGGTGCGCGGTTCGAGGTTACGTTGCAGCGGGGTCTTTAGCGGGTGTATTCCGTCGTGCTTTGAGCGCATCGAAGTTGACTGTTTCTTTTGGCGTGGCCAAAAGGAGTTGACTGATTCTTACAAGCGATGATTAAAACCTTCATGGAGTCTAAGCTGGGGTGAAGCGGCAGAGTTTGCGACAGTTTGTGGGTCTGTCACGGATTAACTCTTCGCGGAGCTTAGTTACAACTCTCTGCTTCTGCGTGCAGGGCTGTGGAAAAATCTTTCACGGTCTCACCATCCATCAGTGCTCGGGTGTTGAAATTGGCTCGCTCGTAGATGATGTTTCCGTGAGGTATGGCGTAGTCCTCGAAGCCCTTTCCCCGAAGTCAGGGGTCAGTCCCCGAAGTCAGGGGTCAACATGAATATGTTAAAGATGTCTTCTCCCTGGGGTCCCATGAGGTAGACCAGTGCTTCCACCGTTCATTCTTCGGGGAGATTGCTTAGCCTTGAAGCAGCCCCGTAGTGGAGCAAGTATCTCATTTGGGCCAGTGTGACGGTGAGAAACAGGTGAAGGGGTCCGGTGCCAGGATATGGAAGGAGACAGCGCCGGTCTTTTAGATGCGAAGCATCTCTTGCTGAAGGGGATGTCCTGCGGTCGTGCCCCGTCCGCAGCGCCTCTGATGATGATTCTGGCAGGATGCCTCTAGGGATCGGCCAACCAAAGAATCCATCACGAGATAGCTTCGCGCTCAACCACCATCGTCATCTTCCCTTAGGGGAACCGCTGAAGAAGGTGAAGAAGCAAAGCTGCGAAAAGGAGGTTGTGTACCCTGCTCTCAGCCGGTGCAACAACGTCAACAACCTTTACGTCACCAACACTGACGGAGACTACCGATTCTAGCACAGCGACGATAACATCGACAAGAACATGATGGACGATTTACGGTGCGTCGAGAACAACCGCCTACTCACAGTAACACAACAGTACTTGCGTGATTTTTCCACCGGTGTGGACCTGGACGCAGAATTCCCTCTGGCGCTACTAAAAACCCGATCACTCATCATAACGGCAACAGAATGGAACCGCACGGCACCCCCATGATGCTTTGCATCCTCATCAGGGTTCCCCACGGAAAGGTCGTGTAATTTTTTGTTGGCCATTGGGGATGAACCGCCTGATAAGATCGCAAGCTGGTCATTAGCCGAGATAAGGTCTGTAGGCGAGCAGAAGCGGCTGAACCAGCATATTAGCAGAGGCTTCACGACGAGGGGTATTTGGGTTTGCTGACGTGTCTTTCAGTCGGAGAGCAGGGACCAGTACATCCCTCCTCTGACACCATGTTGGATGGAATGCTTGCCCAGCGACACGCGCTTCACGTCAGTTGCATGATGCGAGGTTCGTGGCAATACCGCTTTATTCTTTTCACTACGCTAGACATGCGGGTGTAGAAGATTGTCCCATGAAACTACTCTTCTCTACATTTTTGTTGCCTTTATAATCGTTATTTTTGTATACTTTATACTCGCATAATGTTAAAATGTCGCGGGTATTATTTATCTCTGTTGATGCCTCGGTAGACATGACAGATGCGAAGGGGTACCGGGCAAGTCGGGCACCCCCACATGATGTGAGTGCAAATATTACTTTACCTGTTGACGCCACTGCCGAGACGTGGGTTAAAACGCTGCAGGCGATGCACGTTTACGTGTTTTCTGTGATATGCGGGCACAAAACGGGTACGAAGTCACAGTGACCACAGTTCGGGCGGATTTCATTGTTTTCAACCGAAGAAATTGCCCGCTAAGCTTTACCGCTAATACCACCTATATGTTGATTTCTAACCCTTTACTGCAAAGACTCAGTAATTATGGTCCGTAGAATCCCTAAATGCATATTTAACCTGGATACCTAAACACGAAGTAGAAATCGGCGGTTGTCTGGTATAGCTTGTGATACTGGCGTTTGGACACCAATGCTGATTTTTGGATATGAATATTTCAAATGCAAACCTGCGCTCAGTGACTCCCCGCAGAAATATTTCAGTCCGTAAGCGATCACCCGACGCACTCTATAGAGATACCTGGCTCAGAAGTTCTTGGTTTCACCTTCTCCGCGCCCCAGCACAAGAACAATTTTCAGCACTGGTGATCTAACCCAATACGCGGTTTCTTCTCAATTCATTTTGTGCTTGAAACCAATAGTTCGGGAGGGTGCCTTTGCCTACTTTGGCAGTGTGTAGTTATGTGATGTTTTTTTGAGATGCTCATTGTTGCTGCGGCATATCGGTATGGTCTGGGCAGCCAATTTCTGCTGTACACATTGAACTGATTTCATCTATCATTATTTGAAAAGCGCTACCTATTACTAAAAAGCCAAACGTTTTTAGTGCTGAGAATGAAACCTGGGTCTCTGGCGTTATCAAGCTGACGCCTATCCGATAGCTCCTTTCCGATACAGTCGAGACAGATTAGAATTTAGACTTTGGTTTTGACTCAGGATGCTTGGAAGAAGTGCTTCGTCTTGTGTCTCTTCATTGGTCTTTGTTTCCTAACTGACGCTTTTCCAATCAAGAACATATACTTACAAGTCCAACTGGCAGTTCTTTTAAGTGGGTCTACCAGGTCCTGTACGATTAACCATGCGAAGAACATGCTGTGTTTTGAGCTACATGAACCCTTCGGAGTAGCTTAGGCTAAGCCTGATGCCATATTATAATGCGGTTGTTTAGTCAGGCCGTCGAGAGCTACGCGTACTCGATTTTACCAAGCGGGAGCCTACCTTGGAGCGCACTCAATCTTGGGGTGGCGGCTTCTGACTCAGAAAAGGTTTACGTTTAGGCGTCAGAGCATGTTCCGGTTTATGCATAGACGGTTGTGGCAGAGTTCGCGATGGTAGCTCTGCGCTGTTGGTGGCATTGGCTTTGAGAGACTGCTCCGACGAAGCCGTGATACTAATCGTCTGTAAAACCCCAAATTAAGTTTGGTGCCCGCAAATGATGATGATGATGATGGCTTGGTGGCTGCCCTTTTGTAGCGGGGGGACATTCCTGAGGGCAAATAATCACCCTGGCGTCTCAGCCTCATGAGTTTTGTACGTCGTCTCCTTTCCTCACGCTAACAGGCGCGTCTTCGCCATTCCTTCAGTCGACGCTTCATAGTGCCGACCGGATTTGGCGCCACGTCATCAGTAACCCGCCCCGGTGGCACTCCACTAGTATCCGTGGTGGCACTCCACTAGTATCACTGGTCCATGCCCAGTGTGCCCCCCGGTGGGGGGGCACACTGGGCATGGACCATATAGATACCACAGCCTCCGCCATGGTGGTATAACTAGGGTGGTGGGAATTCAATGGTTCGCAACGCAACACAATGTGTTCTGCTGTCTCCTCTTCCTAACCACACACCGCACACATCACCTCCTCCGCATCGTACCATTTGAAACCCATTTGAGGCGTCAAGACCCGCGGCTACATTGTCGGAGGTGGCAGTGGGTGGCAAATTTCAGGCGTTTTCACACCGATTCGCGCTACCGTCGATTCTTCTCAATAATCTCATAACGGCGCTACGGCCGCTGTCAGCCGGCTGCGCAATACTTGAAAGAGGAATCCGTGGCGGCGAGGGGAAAAACCGCGGTTATTATAGTTGTAAAAGAGGGTCAGCGGTGGAGAGGGTGAGTCCCGGATCTTCCTGAGTAAATCGGCTTCACCGGAATAAAAACGGGGGTGTGAGAAATATACTGCTTCGAAGGAAAATAACATTGCGCTTCACTCACGCTCACCAATATTTCTGAGTGAATTGTCCTACGCGCACCGCCCAAGCCCACCGGATGCCCTGCTTAGTCCCGGATGGCCAGAGGTTGTGGTTGCAGTTCACGGGCTCTTTCCGCTCCAATCCCGGCGATCCGCTCCATCCGGACTATGTCGTCCAATTCCCCCTGCTTTCTTTGTGAGCACCGCTTTAAACCCACTTGGTTGGTTGTGCGAATATTCCAGGTTTTATGCGTACTACACGTTTTTGTTGCAGCTCAATGTTCCTCGTGCACGCACACCCGGCGCACATGACACATTGGGGCTGACGTCACTATCGGTGTCGGACGCGCGCTCATTGCGCTGGGACCACCATACGCGGGCACACTAAGGGCTGCGTTCCTACAAGTGAGAGCCGCTGCAACTTGGTGCCATTGATCATTGATTGTAGGGTGAGGATGCCCGGACACGACGCAGGCAATGGGGCGCGCCGTTGAAAAGGGCTCCGGACTGATTTTGAGCACTTGGGGATCTTTTTTGTGTGCCGAAATCAACCTTGCTCCATCCACAAGCCAACCTATTAACTCTAGCAGACTCTACACCCTATGTATGTGCTTCATGATAATAAAATTATTATTACGAATGTTCTTCCCGGAAAATATAGATAATTAGGAGTGACTACCCTCACGTCCAAGACAAGTCGTAGGGGCAAACATGTGGCAACCTTATTGCTGTGAAAAATGTTTATTATGGACAGCCTGAACTCCGCAAACATCATATCTAATTTAGGTAGACAGGTATGAGACTCCACTGTAGTAATGTCACAGCGTAGCAATGGCAGCACCCTACAACCGCAGGGCTCCAATGTGCAATTACTGTTCGTCCCTCCGCGTCCTTTTTACATGAATATCCCTCCCCAAAGGTTACGCGACCTTTAATTCCATTGTGACAAGGCAGATTTTCACTAGTGGACTATTCGTGTCTTATTTGATCGGAAAAGTAAGGGTGACGCCTCCGAAGACGAAAGCTCAAAAAATCAGACAAATGCGTGACATGCAGTATATTACGTGGGAAAATTGAATGCCGTGATTCTGGGTAACTACGCGCAATACATTAACTAAGCATCCTTTAGAGTCTATACCATCGAAATAAAAAATAATAAAAAGTTGGCCGAATATGTGTAGAGGGCGCCTTACCTAATATGTAGAGGATACAGGACAATATATTCGAGCCCTACATAAACAAAAACAATAATCACTGCTGCTCAATTCGATGGCAGCAAAAGTTCATTAAATGGCAAGGTCTCCTGAAGCTTTTTGAAGATCTCTTGTAGCTAGTCTGTCCTCCAAGGTGGTTGTAAAACAAAACGTGCTTCTTGACGTCGTTTCGCCGATTTGTCTTGCGCTTCGCACTTTTTCGTACACGTATGTACGAACTTGCAAAACTACAAACCCTCCTGTAAAAAAACGCAAGTAAAATTTAACATTGTATCCACACACAGCTAACCAATCCGACCAATTCGAATTTTTGCTTAACGGCGGCATTTTTTACAGAATTAGTCAAACATCACGTAGCCCTTTTCGCATCAGGCTTGTCTTAAAACCTTTGTTTTTTTTACTGGTGCATTTTTTTAGTTATTACGCCTTACGTCGTATTCTTTCTTACATTTCTTACGTCGTAATCATTCACTGCACTTCCTGCGTTTTACCTATTTATTTTCCATCTAACGCAGTAGGGGTTCATTCGGAAGTGCATCTTACTGCCTCGGGTTATTAGTGCATGTGTTGCATAGCTGTCTTTATATTGATTTTGCGGAATTAATTTTGGTTTTTTTTTTCGACCATGGTGCGATGATGTGCATGCGCCTTTATATTGATATAATTGAAAAAATGCGCTAACAGGACGGGACTGAGGGAAGGAAACACAAAACAGCGCAGACTAGCAAACTGAGTTTATTGACCACAGCATATATACTACCACTTATCGGCACGTGGACAATCAACAAGGCAAGATAAAACACACATCACTAAATGCACAAGCAGCCACATATCGGTCAATAGTCCAGGAACGCGATTTCTTTGGTCGATAGGGATATCGACGCAGCGCTTATGCAATTATCACCCGCATGCGCAATTTCTCGTGCTTCTATAATCTCCCGCGTGAGCGAGTCACGGCTCTTGGCAATCACCTCGGTTTTGTTAAAAAAGGGGTAGCAATTTCTACAATCACGGCAATGAATAGCTAGATGCCCATTGTTAGAGTTCCGGACGTTATTTCTATGTTCTCGTAGCCTATCGTTAATGCATCGGCCGGTTTGGCCGATGTATACTTTTTTACAAAAAAGAGGAATCTTGTACACTACTCCTTCGATGCAGTACACAAACATGGTGCCGTGCCTAGTGTGACAGTCACTCTCGTTCTTGGGTCCGCAATTAATCTTCCGACAAAGCTTGGACAGCTTGTCAGGCGCTGAAAAGGCTACTTTGCCGCCGGTGCGCATGGCAATCCGTTTCAAGTTGTGGCTTAGCTGATGGATGTAGGGGATCACTGCGGTTCTTTGTTTGCGTGCAGGATCCGCCGTACCAGCTGTGCACGTGACACCACGCGCTGCCAGCTTAGCCTCCTTGAGTGCCTTTTCTGCCACCGCCACAACAAGGTGTGAGCCGTAACCTGCCCCGGATAACCGCTCTGCCTGAGCAGTTAGGCTTGCCGTCATCTTGTGCGGACAAGATTTGGAGAGGGCGTTTTTGATGCACAGGGAGGCGATGCCTCTCTTCACCAGTTTCGAGAGGGCCGACCCAAACGGGAGGAGCGGTTTATTTGCCCGAGGGGCATAGGACGAACAAACATGATTGCTAGCGAATTGGAGATCCAAGTCTAAAAAACAAATGTGGGCATCGTGGGGTAATTCGCTAGTGATACCTAAAGGCTGGAGGTGATTACGAAAAAGCGCAATGGCTCGCTACGCGGGGTTTGTGCAATTGGGGCCAGGCCCTACATCCATCAGCTAAGCCACAACGTGAAACGGATTGCAATGCGCACCGGCGGCAAAGTAGCCTTTTCAGCGCCTGACAAGCTGTCCAATCTTTGTCGGAAGATTAATTGCGGACCCAAGAAGGAGAGTGACTGTCACACTAGGCACGGCACCATGTTTGTGGACTGCATCGAAGAAGTAGTGTACAAGATTCCTCTTTTTTGTAAAAAAGTATACATCGGCGAAACCGGCAGATGCATTAACGATAGGCTACGAGAACATAGAAATAACGTCCGGAACTCTAACAATGGGCATCTAGCTATTCATTGCCGTGATTGTAGAAATTGCTACCCCTTTTTTAACAAAACCGAGGTGATTGCCAAGAGCCGTGACTCGCTCACGCGGGAGATTATAGAAGCACGAGAAATTGCGCATGCGGGTGATAATTGCATAAGCGCTGCGTCGATATCCCTATCGACCAAAGAAATCGCGTTCCTGGACTATTGACCGATATGTGGCTGATCGTGCGTTTAGTGATGTGTGTTTTACCTTTCCTTGTTGATTTCCCACGTGCCGATAAGTGGTAGTATATATGCTGTGGTCAATAAACTCAGTTTGCTAGTTTGCGCTGTTTTGTGTTTTCTTCCCTCAGTCCCGTCCTGTTAGCGCATTTTTTCAATTATGTCAAGAGACCAACTAGCCCCCCAGACAGCTTTGATGAATTTTATATTGATACTTTATCAGCTCTAATAATAGTTTAGAATAAATATATAGTTTCTGAGATCACAGCTAACCGTCTCATTCTAGGCACTTGATAGAATTGTGGGAAGAAAGGAGAATTTTAACGTTCCTCATTATAGCTGAGATTCACAGGGATACACGTTTGAGTTAGTCCGTGTAGTTGAGGTTACTGCCAATATTGAGTTTGACCAAAGGTACATTGGGCGTCATAGTAAAGTTTGAGAAGTCGCATTTATCGCTAGATACGTTTTTGTTTTAAATACCAATGTCCCCAAAGCAACGAAAGTCTGTGGAGGTCATTGTTGCGAATGCTTTTTGTTTGCTTTGGAGATATACCGTCAACCGCCAAATTTCGCGGCATGTGCAGTGCCTTGCTGTACTTTGCAAATTTCACAGCTGCGACATTTGTGCTACAAACAGCAGACTAGCGAGCCAGGCGCGGGTTGTGCATACGTGCCCTCACTTCGTTGTCAGGCATCTCAGGCCACTCGAGGCCCCGCGAAGTGCTGTCGATATTTCCTGGAGCCGCTGTGGCATGATCACCACCGTTGCGGGGTTTATTTCACTGTTGCAACACGAGATGTAGCTCGCAACCGTCTTCTGCGCAGGTATCATCTTTGAATATGTGCTGACTACGATGTTTCTTTCTGGTCTAACTTCTATTTTCAGCGACCTTGTTTTGCCCTACGGGGTTCAGAAAACTGTGCCTTTCTAAGAAATGTGTTGTGGCAAAGCCAACTTTATGGCAAATGCTCTGCAACTTGTGGTATCTTGAAAGAAAGGATGCTGAAATTTGCGCTGGAACGGCAAAATTTAATGAATTGCAAACTGAAATCACTGAAGACAACATTTACGAGCCCCTGCTGAACAGAAGCGAAACTAGGGACTGCTACGCGCATCGCAAATATTCCTGTCCACAAGGAAGGGTTCCTTGTTATGATCACAATCAATGGAAAAAATTGAGGGCCCATCCAGTCTGTAAACAAAGATTAGCAGTGAAGATAGGCGCAGTTCACGTGCAATAAAACAAATTTGGAAATTGAAGTTAAGCATACTTTCCTGTAATCACCGGAATGAAACCTCATATGGAATAGAGTTTTATACTAGCAGACAAACATGGGTATGTTCAATCCATAGCCATACAGACTTGTGTATTGACTGCACACAAAAGTTACACAATATTTCTAGCTAGGTACTTCGTGAAATACCTGATCATGAAACATAAAAGAAATCGGCGTGATCACAGAGGGGTTTCAGCGGCAAATTTCTGAATGACTTTTTTCCAAGATACCTATTTTAAATAATTAGCAATAACCCGAAACGTGGCTGCGCAACAACACAACTCCGCTGAGCGTGCTGCTTTTTTTTTGCAGTGCCTAGCCTATCACAGCTCCGCTGTATTTCATGCTCGACCGGCCCATCACTTCGCAGATTGCATAGACTCAGACAAAATTTATCGCTGCACAAATGGCGAGCCGAGCTACATGTTTTCTTCCAACAGCAAAAGCAGACCCGCAGGGACGGCCACGCGGCGCCACAGCGGCTGACGCGAATATCACAAGCACGTACCACGGAAGCGCGGGAACCAAGATCCTTAACAACGAAGTTTTACAGGCATGTAGAGGCATGTACAAACATGTATGCGAAGTCTTGTACAGACATTTACAAGCATTTAAACGTTGGTGCTTTGTACAAGCACGAGCAGAGCGCGCAGCGCCCGCATGTTTTTTTAGCGTCGTTCAGCTGTATATTGGGCCGGATGTCGCCACAATGCAAATTTTTCCCGTCCGGCTACGCACTTCCCATCCCGCACACATATGCGCATACAGTGCGGGCTCTTGTTGCACTTCCACTGTAACAACAAAATGGCCGGTAAATGCGAACTTTCGCTACCAGGAAACGTAATCGCAAAACAAATTCTTCTTGGTTGCCAAAACCGTAATAACACGCAGTAAAAATCTCACATTAAATATACTTGGTAGCTCTTTTGTGTTGCGTACGGAATACATTAGGGCCCTGGCTTGTCGTCGTTGCTTGTCCGAGGTAACGGTGTTCAGCCACCCCAGTCACACGGCGTCCCGCACTCAAACAGCAGCATCAAAAAGATACCCGGTTGCGGTCCGAATTACCATTCCAGATAAGAGTGTCAAAATTACTTGAACATGAGGTTTTGTTGGGTATTGTTTCTGGCATGCATTTGCAAACATATTGGCGTTAGAAGAAAAACACAACGCGTTCCAAATGGCCCAGAAATGTTCCAGTAAATACGAGCTAAAAGCAAAGATAAAAAGAAGCGAACTGCCGCACTTGCTGTTCCAGCCAGAACAAGAAAAGTAAAAATGGGAAAAAGGAATGGCAGCTGCCCATACGACTGCAGGTGAGCGCTGCGAAGGCGGAAATATTGAATTGTGTTGAACGAACCACGGTTTATTATTAAAGAGTGCGTTTTAACAAGTAGGGGAAGACTGTGAGGGGTGATAACAAACAACAAATCACTCCTCCACAATTCGAGAGTTTTAGAGTCAGGTGGAACTGTTTCAATTTCTTGCTCAGCAATTTAACTGAAACTTAGGAATGTGCTCGAAGCTGTTTTATAACACTTCCAACACTGTTGTGTAGGGGTTACTTTGGGTGTTCGACACTAGCCTGTAGATCAGAACGATCAGCCCGGTTGCGGTGCCCCGCATAGTAGAGGTATAGTGAAATCCCCGCCCTTCATCTGGCGTAAATGAAATGTCGGTTGATAATTTGTGCTAAAGGCCCCTAAAATAATGTCACGAAGCCAAGGACGACGCTGTTGTCTTGAAGGAGAAACACGTTTATTCGAGCGAACTTGTGCGTCCCTAACAACTCAAAAGAATACAGGGCGGCGAAGCCGCGGTCAACAAAGTGGCTTGCGCAGGCGAGTGTCGTCGAATCGAATGCTGCGGCATCTGCTCTGCAGGCTTTTCTCTTTGGGCGCGAGTGTTTCTGGAACCATCGATTCACGTCCAGAACATTGTAGATCACAGAAGATTTTTCTGGGCTACCGAGGTTAGGGCGAAACAGTCTGCTTATCTGAATGTGAGAGCCCGAGCGGCATAAAAATAAGGAATGGAAGACGCGCTTTGCTTGGAATGCAGATAACACAGCCGGGCGTGGCCAGGCAGTAAAAACAAACAATAAATAAACAATCCTATAAATGGTTCGCGACAACACCGCCCTCTAAGAGTGCATCAACCCCATGCTAAAATAAAAGTCAGTGCGAACAAACAACAAAAAAGTCCGTCATCATGCATAGTAAGGTTTCAAGAGAACCACATGGACACTTCGGGCCGCGAGCGTCGTCGTGATGTGCCAGAATCACCATCGAGGACCACCTCGAAGGTAAGTGGGCCAACACGTCGTAGAATCTGGCATGGTGCGAAATACCGTCGCAGACGCTACTCACTGAGTCCGCGTCGTTGGATAGGAGTTAAAACCTACACACGATTCCCAGGGTGGTACTCGGGGTCTCGGAGACGGAGGCTGTAACGCCCGGCATCCACCAGCTGCTGGTCTGTCGTACAAACTCGAGTGAGCTGGCAGGCCTCCTCCGCATCTGAAGGTATCCTTGGACGTCTGGGTTGAGGTCGTCGTCTTCTATATGCGGAAGCATGCCGTCAAGCATCGTAGTCGGCAGTCTTCCGTACACAAGCGGGAACGACGTCATTTACGTATTTTCCTGGATAGCCGTGTTGTAAGCAAACGTGACATACGGGAGCACTTCATCTCAAGCCTTATGTTCAACGTCCACGTACATTGACTGCATATCCGCGATTGTCTTGTTCAGACGTTCCGTTAGTCCGTTCGTTTGGCGGTGTTATGCCGTCTTTCTTCGGTGATCCGTGTTGCTGTAGGGTAAGATTCATTGCATAAGCTCCCCAGGGAAGGCCGTTCTGCGGTCCGTGTTTAGGACTTCAGGAGCTCCATGTCGCAGCACAACTTTGTTTATGAATAACTTCGAGACTTCTTGTGCATTCCCCCTCAGAAGAGCGGCGGTCTCTGCATTGCTCGTCATGTAGTCTGGCCCTACAACACCCCACTTGTTCTGTAAATATGACGTTGGGAACGGGCCTAGAAGTTTCATTCCAATTTGTTGATGGGCTCGACCGGACGCTGATCGGTTGCAGAAAGCCGGCGGGTCTTCTGGGCTGCGTTTTTGTCGCTAGCAAGCATGGCAACTCCCAACGTAGTGGGTGACTTTGGATGTAAGGCGGGGCAGAAGTACTTCGCCTTGATTTTTGCAATAGTGCCAGCTGTGCCGACATGTTCCTAAGACACGTTGTCGTCGCACGCTTTCAAAATTTCGTCACGGGGTCCGGCGGGGATGACAAGTAGATAATTCGTGCTCGTTCCGGGGCTGAAATTTTTCTTCACGACGACGGAGTGAAGAATAGCCTCGAGTACAGACTACAATCTTGCAAGGTGTTCGTCGAAATTTCGGGCGAATACTACGACGTCATTGAGGTATACGAGACAGCTGTGCCATTTCAGAGCAGCTAGCGCAGTGTCCATGACTCTTTGAAACATTGCTGGCGCTATGCACAGCCCAAACGGCATCACCTTGAATTCATATAGACCGTGCGAGGTTATAAATGCAGTTTTCTCTTGGTTTCTCTCGTCCACTTCAATTTACCAGTAGCCGGTATTCAGATCCATCGATGAGAAGTACTTCGCATAACAGAGGTGGTCGAGGGCGTCGTCGATTCGTGACAGTGGTACACGTCCTTTTTGGTGATTTTGTTCAGTTGCCGGTAGTCAACGCAGAACCTTAAAGTGCCTTTTTTTTCTTCACGAGTACGACTGGCGCAGGCCTTGAACTTTTCGATGGCTGCATAATGCCGTCGCTGAGCACGTCGTCGACTGGAGTCGTGATGGATTCGTGCTTGTGTGAAGAGACGCGGTACCGTGACTGTCTGGTATGTCGGGCTCCATCTTCAGTTATTCTACGATGCTCCGCCAGAGGTGTCTGACGTAATTTTGAGATCGACGAAAAACACTCGCTGTGGCGATGCAGCAAAGCAGATAACTTGTTCCTTTCTTCTTGCGGTAGCGCCGTATTTACGTTGAAGGTATGCGGAAGCTTGAAGGTATCTTCGGGTGCTGGTTCAAAGTAGGCGACTGCGATCACGTCATTTGCTTCTTGCGTTTCTTCGAGGAACGCAATTGCAGCTCCCTTGTTTAAATGCTGGTACTCCTTGGTGAAAATGGTAACAAAAACTTGAGATTGGCGTTGCTTCAAGTGCGCAATGCCTTTTGCGACGGACACACCACGACTGAGGAGGAGAGAAAGTCGTTGTTGGGGGGAAACGGGAGAGATAGAGGTGGAGAACTATCTGGCGTTACTCCGACACCTGAACCAGTCGGCGGTGGCTGAGGAGCAATCTTTGGTCACTCTCTACAGTAGCGTCGACGTCGGGAACAGCTTCTTCACTGTAGACAGTGATCGTCGAGGAACGGGTCGAGAAAACCAGATAATTCCTCAATAAATGCGTCAAAATTGCCTCTTTCGTAAAGCCGAATTGTTTTAATCTTATTTTTAGATATCGGACGTGGCAAGTTAATGTCAAACGATAGCATACAGTGGTCGCTTAAGCCGGGTAGGTGCGCAATACTGGATACGTAATCTGCTCTAGAAGTTAGTATAAGATCAAGAATATTGGCAGACATTTGCGTTGACCTAGTTGGCTGCCTGATCAGCTGTGATAAAGAAAAAACTGAACACGTGTTGAAGAAGTCATTAGCAAAGGTTGAAAAAGGCTGCAATGTGGGCGGTTCATTTTCCCAAGATATGTTTGGAATGTTAAAGTCATCAAGTAGGAACAACGGGATATTAGAATGACGCGTGCAAACCAGGTTGATAACATCGTGTAGCTCATTTATAAATGTAGGAGTAATATGGGGTGGACGGTAGCAAACACCGATGATAAGCTTTTAGGAAGTTAGTTCGATGATAGCACAAATTATTTCTAGGTTGCTTTGCACATGAATACATTGTGATGGAATGTTTTTATTGCTGGCTAGGAGGACGCAATGGCTAGGAGGCCCCCCGATCACAAAGTGCGGTCACAACGAGAAACAGAGCAACGGTTTGCTGGAAAAAATAATTCATGATATGAAATGTGCGGCCGTAGCCACGCATCAGTTAATACTAAAATGTCTGGTTTAATTGTCACAACTGCCGATGTTAGTGAGTCACGCTTGTTGAGGATACTACGAATGTTAGTAAAAAGAACTGATACACGTGACAGGTCCTGACCGCTTCCCCTCACGCGCCCCTACGAGGACGTAGTAGCGCGCGGTTTCAAGCGACGCTGATCGTTAGTGATTGAGGGTCGTTGTACGTCTTCGGATATTTCATTAGTAGCCTTATTGTAGATGTAGTGGGTCTTCTTAATAACTAGTGTTTTGTATCGAAGGTGAAAGAGTGGTTCGCCTGGTTGATTTTTCGCAAACGCAGTTAGTTTGTTACGAATTTCCCGCGTTGCAGGGCAGAAATCTTTGGACACCGTTATGTCATTTTCTTTAGGTTCTTGCGTGCTGAAAGTACTTGGTCCTTTGTTTTAAAGCTTAAAAATTTAACTATTATTTAACGGGATTTAGTAGGAGAAAAAGACCCTAAACGATGAGCGCGTTCGAACGCGTCGTCCGGAAAAATGGGGAGAACGTTAGGTAGGACCCCCTTCAAGAGCGATTCAGATTCCTCCCAAGTCTCGCGGACAGAGTCGTGGAATCCATAAAAGATCAGGTTATTTCCACGAGATCTATCCTCAAGATCGTCCACACGCGATTGCAAGGAATCATGATTAGTGACTACTGTCGCTATATGCTCGTCGATACGCTCGAGCACTTCAGTTTTCTCTTCTACTGTCAAGAGACGCGTTTGGATGTTTTCTATGCTGGCTTCAATTTTCTTTTGTCCTGCTTCGAGGGATTTAAGGCCAGCCTCCAAATCAGCCTGACACTTCGCCGCATGTATGGAACGGGACTGCAGATCCTTAAGTAGGTGAAACACGACGCTCATCTGCTCAGCGGGGTCATCGGGTAAACTTTCAAGTGCAAGAATAATGGCAGAGCGAGTCTTTGGGGGACCGGGATTGGTTTCCGCATCGCCCGAGCATAGTAGCAAAAACGACATTGAGAAACAGTCGGCGATAATGTCACACAACACCCCGGGGCACGGGAGCAATAGCAAAGAACGATTGTCACTTCTCTTTGCGTATAACGGATAAGTATTACGCTCCTGCAAAACGTAGAGGCGAGAAGCGTGAGCCATGCTGCCCAGACTGCTCCCGTGCCCACTGAGGTGGCTGGCTGGCAGGCCGCGTTTTATACAGGCCGGGCTGTACGGTCTTGACGTAGATGAGGTGGGTGCGCCGAAGTCCTTGCGCACGAAGAAAGTCACGTTCAAAGGTCGGCTGTGGTCCCAGGGGTGGTGATCAGTTATCTTCACCGGCTCATGAAAGATTGAAGATGCGCCTGCCGAAACAGACGCTCTTGGCAAACGAAGCAGCACCGCAGACATGAAGAAAGCCTGCAAAACGTAGAGGCGACAAGCGTGAGCCATGCTGCCTAGACTGCTCCCGTGCCCACTGAGGTGGCTGGCTGGCAGGCCGCGTTTTATACTGGCCGGGCTGGACGGTGTTGACGTAGATGAGGTGGATGCGCCGAAGTCCGTGCGCACCAAGAAAGTCACGTTCAAAGGTCGGCTGTGGTCCCAGGGGTGGTGATTAGTTATCTTCACCGGCTCAGGAAAGATTGTAGATGCGCCTGCCGAAACAGACGCTCTTGGCAAACGAAGCAGCACCGCAGACATGAAGAAAGCCTGCAAAACGTAGAGGCGAGAAGCGGGAGCCATGCTGGCTAGACTGCTCCCGTGCCCACTCTGGCACGGTTGCTCTGGCACCGATCGTCTACGAAACCATCGCATTGGCTGGGCGGTCGTACGTCCTCGTTCGTACTTCAAGCGTCTTCTCCATCGCGGCCACCTGAAACGCGAATTCAGCCACCATCTCCAGCGGGTTACGGACAAGACAATCAAAAAGCTCTTGCTTCACTCCTCGCATTAGAAACCTGAGTTTCTTTTCTTCGGTCATTTCGGGGTGCGTACGGCAAAAAAGTCGCTTCATCTCCTTAACGAAGATCACGACATCATCGTTGGGGTGCTGCGTTCGAGATTCAAGAAAAAGCACAGCTCGCTCTTTTCTCATCGGGTAGTGAAGGTCTTCAGGAAGCCTCCCTTTTGAATTGAGTCCAGTCGGTCAAAGAGCTCTCATAGTTTTTCAACGAAGTTCGAGCTGCACCTTCGAAGTAAAAGAAGACATGCCGGAATGTTTCTTCATCGTCCCACCTGTTGAAGATGTGGACGCGCTACAGTTTCTCGGACCATTCTTCGCGGTCTACAGCGGGGGCTCCCCTAAACGATGGTGGTTCCCGGGGCTGCTGCAGGACGATTGGCGACGTTGTTTCTCAAACGATGGTATTGTTGCAGCCTTCATTCTCTTGGGCCCTTCTGGTAGAAGACCGAACTCAGGCAGTCATCCTTACAGTCGGTGGCTGGCTCTGGTTGAACTGGCTTGGCGGCTTCCAGATATCATAGGGAGCATAAAGGGTGAGTGCCCCGCACCTACACAAGATGTCACGAAGCGAAGGACGACGCAGTTGTCTTGAAGGAGAAACAAGTTTATTGGAGCAAACTTGTGCTCCCCTAACAACTTAAAAGCATACAGAGGCGGCGAAGCAGCGGTCAACAAAGTTACTTGCGCAGGCGATTGTGGTCGAATCGAATGCCCCGGCGTCTGCTCAGCAGGCTTTTATCAGCAGCCGTCGAGTTACATCCAGAACATTGTAGAACACAGAAGATTATTCTGGGCTAGCGATGCTAGGGTGAAACAGTTTGCTTATCTGAATGTGATAGCCCGTGCGAGATAGAAATAAAGAATGGAAGACGCGCTTTATTTGGAACTCAGATAACACCGCCTGGGCGTGGCCCGGCAGTAAAAACAAACAATAATTAAACAAACCCATACATAGTTCGCGGTAATATATACATGCTCGTGTCTGGAATGATTAGCAGATGGAAGGAACCGCAGCAGGGTTGGGAAGCCCGTTCGATCGATGGATGTTTCATGACACTGCTGACTTGATTGAGGATAATTAGGTGAGAGACATTTGTTTCGTGCATTTATAAAGGCGAATTTTTACAGAAAGGCCAACATACTGCACATAATAAAAACAGGCCACGGTTGCTTCTGCTGGTGTTGGTGTTGAGATAATAGGCGGAGATTGCGGAGCATGTCACTCGTATTTCACCTTGGGGGACTACATAAGGAAGGAGGATAAAAAAACTGATTTCTTAAAGCATTCCTTTTATTTCCCATTGTGGCCCTCATTAGGTCCACATGTTCACATTTTATTGTGTTGATTCGCCGATTATTACGCCAATGTACTGGATGCACAATCTGTTCGGGAGCCTCAAAAAATTATCAGGCGTTTTTATAGTACCCTTGTATAGAAGAGGGCATCATAACATTCTAATTATCCAAGGAAATTACTTGTGCTCACTTCTCTGATAAAGACAGCGCTGCGAAAAACATTTATCGTTCTGCTTGGAGTTTTATGCCATAGTATTCATTGGCACTTCTCGCTTGAGTGAGGATTGGCAATGAGCTGTATTGTAGTACCACACCTAATTAGCTACAGAAGTACATTTTTATGCATGCACTTCCCCTTGTTCGATCCAATCAAAAAGATAGATCAGACTTACAATCCTTTTAAAACACATGAAGTTATTCTTGATCGTTACTGTCGCGATATGCAGACTGAACAATGCTATGGTGCTTCTCGACCATTTTGTTTTGAAGAGGGTGTATAGGAAATACGCTCCTCTCTACAAGTGGGTTGATGGACAGAAGGGTTTTTTTTGTTTTTCAGAGCAAACATGTCCACCTCTCAGACACACCATAGCTTAATTTTGTTGTCAATACTCTCTCTGTGCATTTGCCTCTGCATTTTTACTTGAATATTTATCTGCTATCGATTTCCTTCGGTTCAATGCCCTCCAGTTCTTTTTTTCCGCTCTCATTCGTCTCGCTCTTAACAAAAACACAAAAGTGTTTTGTCTTTATTAACTGCAACCATTATATATGACCAATATTTTAGGTTTTGGTGCACCTAGATTAGCAGAAGAAGACAGGTGTTAGTAGCACTTTGTGCAGTAGTTGACACCAGAGGGCATTCGAAAGCAAAATATAAGATGCTATTCAAGTCTTCGTGGTCTGGGCTGGATTTAAAGCAAGTAGGATTTAGTACATTGTCGCTAAGTCGCTCAATTATCGTCGTCATCACCATTATCACCACCAACATCATCATCATTCAGGTCAGGTGCACTGCAGAACGAAGGCCTCTCCTACTGACCTCCAACCACTCCTGTCCTGCACTGCTCGAGTCCACAGTTTACCACCAACGTACTGTATTTATTCCGCCATTGTGTTATTGGCTCTCTTCGTCAAACCCATCGCTTGGTACACATTCTGGTACCCCAGTTATCCTACCATTGTCTCGGTTTGTCCCACGGTCCGCCCGAGACCATTTCTTTTTCTTCATCTGAACTATGATATGGTTATCTCTACTTTGTCTTCTTATCAAGGTAGCTCTTTTCAGGTGTGTGAGTGTTATTGCTAACATTATTCGTTCCATAGCCGTTGAGGTGGGCTAAGTTGGCTTCTTAGGTGTTTAGTAAGGCGACGTGTTTCAGCTGCAAAACTCATCACCGCCAGTATGCCCTGATTGTAGATTTCTCTTTTATTGACAGCGTCAGCTTATTTGTATTATTTATTATTGCTTGACGAACGTTCCTCAACACATTTCTATACTGCGGAGGATTACTTCCTCGTGGTTGGGGTCAGCATTAACCATCTGTTCATGGTAGTGACATTCTTTTACGTCTTCGAGCGTTTGTACCCTAAGCTGAAGACAACATTCTTGGTATGCGTATTCCTCATTACTTAACCCATGTTTATTTTTCCCACGGGGCTGCTTCCTGATTGTAGTTCCTGGAGAATTGTTTGCCTGTGTTCTGCCGTCTTACTACACGAGATTAGTCATCCGCAAACCTGAAATGGTTCAAGTATCCTCGTTTATCTTTAAAGCTGTGTTATCCCAGTCAAGACACGTAAATTTGCCAGCATGACATGCTGTAAATAATTTTTGAGAGGTGGTATTTCACCGTCTTGTGAATATGGTCCATTCTTGAATAACCTTTATGGAAGCCTGCTTGTTCTTTAGGTTGACTGAAATCTAATGTTGCAGAGATTCGTTTAGCGATTACCTTGGTAAATACCTTGTAGATGACTGACAGTAAGCTGATCGGCCTGTAATTTTTCAAGTCCTTCATGTCGCCTTTCTTATGAATAAGGATGATGTTCGCGTTCTTCTAAGATTCCGGTATCATTGCGGTCATTAGGCATTGCATATACAGGTTTGCCAGTTTTTCAAGTACAATTTCTCCGCCATCCTTCAACAGGTCTGCTGTTATCTGATCCTCACCAGGTGCTTTGCCCCCTTTCATTTCTTTCAAAGCCTTCCTTACTTCCTCCGTCGTTACTAGTGGGATGTCTATCTCCTCTGAACTATTCTCTCGGTCGGCATTATCCTGTATGTCCCGATTACTGTACAGATCCCTGTAGAACTCCTCAACCACTGCGACTATTTTATCCTTTTTTGTGATGACATTGCCTTGCTTATCCTTAAGTGCATACGTCTGATTTTTTCCCACGCCAAGACGTCTCTTCACTGCTTTCAGGCTATCTCCGTTCTTTACAGCGTTCTTTACATCTCCGTTCTTTACATATTCACACGATCAATCAGGTGATAGAGAAGTGCGCTGAGTATACTGAACCCCTATATAGCCTTCATAGATTATGAGAAGCATTTGACTCGGTCGGAACCCTAGCCAGTCGTTCAGGCATTACGGAACCAGGTGGGTAGATGAGCATTATGTAAGAATACTAGAGGATATCTACAATGGGTCCACAGCTACCATCATCCTCCACAGGGAGAGCAGCAAAATACCTATAAGGAAGGGTGTCAGACAAGGAGACACAATAACTCCAATGTTATTCACAGCATGCTTACAAGAAGTATTCAGAACGTTGGATTGGGAAAAGGTGGGAGTAAGGGTTAATGGAGAATCTCTCAGTAACCTCACATTTGCTGATGACGTTGCCTTGCTAAGTAAGAACTCGAGGGACGAATTGCAAAGCATGCTTTCCGCACTGGGCGAACAGAGTAGAACCGTGGGCCTGAAAATATATATGCAGAAAACTAAAGCAATGATCAATAACCTCGGGACAGCACAGCAGTTTGAGATAGGTAGCGAGGCAGTGGAAGTGGTAAGCGAATATATCTACTTAGGCCAAGTTGTGACCCCAGATCCCAACCATGAGGCAGAGATAATTAGAAGGATCAGAATGGGGTGGGGTGCATCTGGCAGACATTCCCAGATAATGAATAGCAGCCTTCCATTGTCGCTGAAGAAAAAAGTCTACGACAGCTGCATCTAACCGGTACTCACCTACGGGGCAGAAACTTGGAGGCTCACTAAGAGGGTTCAACTTAAATTGAGAACGACTCAGCGGGCAATGGAGCGGAAAATAATAGGTGTAACATTAAGGGACAAGAAGAGAGCGGAGTGGGTCAGGGAGCAAAGTGGGGTTAAAGACATAGTAGAAATTTAGAAAAGAAATGGACGTGGGCAGGGCATGTAATGCGAAGACAAGATAACCGCTGGTCATTAAGAGTGGATCCCTAGAGAAGGCAAGTGTTGCAGGGGGCGGCAGAAAGTTAGATGGGCAGATGAGATCAAGAAGTTTGTGACGATAAATTGGTCAAAGTTGGCACAGGACCGAGATAATTGGAGAATAATGGGAGAGGCCTTTGCCCTGCAGTGGGCGTAGACAGGCTGGTGATGATGATTATGATGATGATTTTACCGTGTTACTGCCTTTCGAACCCTAATTGTATCGCTTTGGTAGTCAAGGGTTGTCCTGCCTCTGCATTCCTTATATATGCACGGTTATCAAAATGAGGTCGACAGGTTTTTTAGATTAACGTGAACGCCGCCTCTACAGTGATTTTATCAGCCCAGGGGAATACAGAATTAGTAGTAAATATTGAAGCCGGCGGCTTAGTGATTTAAAGTTGAATAATATCTTTTATAGAGACTAAGTAAGCAGGAGTGTTTAAACTCAAGAGGTGGACGCTATCGTGTTTTGACGCAGTTTAATTTGGCAG
>CM023457.1:70163358-70210072 GCA_013339765.2 Haemaphysalis longicornis
CTGTGTAGCCAAACGTCTGTTGACCAACTGCAACTAGCTTGGCGTAGGGCGTTGAAACGGCGTAAAATAAGAGTTCGGTTAAAAAAAACAGATGGGCGGAGGGTGAACCCAGTTCATTGTGGTGTTGCTATGTTTTGCTACATTTGCTATACTTTGCACGTCCTGCTAAGCTACATAAGCGCTGAGGAGTGGGCCAAGTTTAACCGGTTTTTCAAGGCAGTTCCGCTGTGTCCGCCACATGGACAGCGGATTTAAGGGGGAAACAAGCTAGGTTGACCTCCCGGTCTGCTGTTTATCCAGCCTTGCACCACCATCACTAGCTGGGCCATTTTTTGCGTTTTAAAATTCCGAAAATACCAGTACCTTTCAAATCGTAAATTAAGAGGTGCGCATACGCATGCGACCCTTGTGTTCACACTCAAACAGGCTCGATTGATTGAATGATTTTAGGTTAAAACAAGCTCGAAAGCCGGCTTCACTCTTTGTGTAACCGATCTTTGTGACGCACCCTTTACAGGCGGGGCCGTTCTTTTTTTTAGTATTTTTTTGCTAACGCCACCGAAACTAGCTCAAGGTTAAGCAGTTGCACTGGTAATAAAATTTTGCAATTCATATTGAATTGAAATTCGTCAGGCACAAAACATCCCCCGCACTTGTATAAAAATTTCAGTCCGCACCTGTAAAATGGGTATAAAATACTTTTAAGATGGAATGTCTCTTACACTTTTCTTTCAGTTGGAGGTCTTTTTTTACAACCCTTTTTTCTTGAAGCAAAATGAGAGACGAGCAATTTCCATTTGAAACTTAAGCGCAAATTATTTACCATGGACGAGAAAGGAACGTCAGTCGCTTTCTTACAATCTTTTTCTTACACCCCTTTTTTTAGTTTACAACGCGCTGAATGTGGCTTTAACAATGATGATGATGATTGTATTTTATGGCGCAAGGCCAACTGGGAAAAAGAGTGCTAAATCAGGGGTTGTGTATGAGGGCTGAAGATGTAAACACTAAAACCGCTCAATATTGCCTACATTAAAAGCAGGTAAATACAATGGTGCTGTGGATATAGGTTAGTAGGCTGTTTTAAGTACACATAGATAATAGGGCCAGTTTTTGATTACACCTGACAAGAAATGAGGTTCAAACATTTTACATATGACAAATAATTCAAAACATTGATAGAGACCATGGCGTCGTCACCCAAAAACAACGATTGGTGGAGGGGAATCTGTTGTCTGGATAGATGGGGAAAGTATGTCGTGTTGTGTCCCGTGCCTTGCATTGAATGAGTATGTGGACTACGGACAGGGCCTCTCCACACCTGCGGCACATGGGTCTTGGACATCCCGTGAGCAGATATGAGCGTGTTGAATGTGTGTGTGCTATTCGTAGCCTAGACAAAGCGTTTTCTGTGTATCTGTTGCGTTTGTCGGTGGTGTATGGTCTCAAGTCTGGTGTAATTACTTGCAGCTTGTCTGTCTGTTCACTGCAGTCTGCTTGCCATGCTTCATGAATATGTCTGATGTGTGGCTTCATGTCAGTTTATGGTGCGGTTGTTATTCAACTATGCCTTGTACTGCAGCACTGGCAGCTGTTTCATCAGCAACCTTATTCCCAAGAATCCGGCGGTGGCATAGAACGTAGCATATAGTTATATCAAGGTCTGCGGTGCGTGGGGAAAGAATAGCTTGAAAAAGATTATTAAGTGCATTGTTTTTAGATAATCTGTTAGAGGACAGCGCAAGTACAGCCATGAGGGAGTCCGTGTACACGATGGACTTTGGAATTTGCTGTAGGGCAATGAAATTTAAAACCATTAAGATACCTTATGCTTCTCCCGTGAATTTACTGTTCTGGACGTTTATTGTTTTGCAGAAACAAAAGTTCTGTCCGTGCGCTGCAAAACACACAAGGGTAGCACTACTTGACGGTGAAAATAAAATTCTGCACAACGGTATCTATCCTGCAGAAAAAAACGCTGCATAATCCAATTCCTCGTGCCCTGCTCTTATCAAGCTGCGTAAAAGACCGGTCACAAAACCCAGGGCGGAGATTCAATGTTCGTATAAAATCAGTGATCAGTGCTTTGTGAATGTCTAAAAAAACGGACCTTAAGCTCAGCAGGTTCCTCTCTTACCCCAAAAGAGAGGACCAAGGAAGGAAAGGACTATTAGTTATAGTGGATTTAAAAGGGTGGTTATTCATGGCAACGATTTTCAGGCATACAACAAGCCCATGTGAATCCTCTGGTGATCTTGGGACCATTTATCACACTCGGCGTAGAGGCTCTGAACTGGGCTAGTGCGAAAAGCGCTACACGCATGGCGAAGCCACAGATGCAGCACTTGGTCGAGCATTTGTAGGGCCGTTTTTGGTTGCAGGCCCACAAAAGACACTTTCGCCTAGTCCAATCGAGACCCCACGTGCTGGTAAAAATAGTAACAGTAGTTGCTTGTTCATTACATAGGACTGATGTGACGGAATTTTAGGAATGTTGACCACTCGCAGTCTTTTTTGAGTGGTTGAATGTGAGTAAAGATGTGAATTTGTTATCCAATACTCCTACCTAAAACCTGCGTTCTTTCTGACGGGAATCGAGACGCCATTTAGAGTAATTGTCTGGCTACGACGCATCCCACGCTTCCTGCAGAAAAACAAGCGGCATTTTTTTCTTAGTTTTGTTCAAAACCGTGTTCGTCGGGCCAGCTTCAAAGTTTTTTGACACCGAGCTGGACTTGATGCTCACAGATGGACATATGGCATGATTTAAAAGATTCGTGGATGTCGTCTACATACATTAGAATAAGAAACCGTAGGATGGCGATGCCTTCCCAAGGGGGAGGATCAATAGACTTTATTGAAGCCATAAAGGACTTCGGGTGATCAACCCTGGGCTGGTCCCTACGTCCAGGGTCCCATTGGTCCTGCAGGCCTCATCCGCTAAGGATATCAGCTGGCGCTGACCCTCCGCGTCCGAGGCCCTGATGGCCGTCTCCCAGCGGTTGGGTTGGTTTCGCAGTCGTGCGGCGTCCTGTGGTGCCAGATGGTTGGGGTAGGCAAGGACCATGTGGTGGATGGTGCCGCGGGCATGTTGGCCGTTAGGACTTGCGGGTGAGGGTCAGAGCTGGTGGTAGAGCAGGTTCATTCTGGAGAGTGTCGGGTAGGTGTTGCTCTGAAGCAGACGCCACTTGACTTCCTCCCCCTTTCCAAGCAAACGATGAGGTAATGGTAGAGTGCTGCGCTGCTCCCGATAGTCTTTTGTGATGCTCCTAAAGGTGGCGAGTAGGGTATGTGGGTCCAGCCGCTCTTCATGATCTTGGTTCCTCGAAACCATGGCACGGATGCTACCGTCATTTCGTGCCCAGTGATGGGCTCGGGCATTGCCCCTCACATCGGTCTTAGTACGGGACGGAGTTCCGATGATGCTGATGGTCCGCTTTCCCTTCAGGTGGTTGGTGGGTGTCGAGGATGTGATGAGCATTAGGGCAAATTACGACCACGTAGGTAGGCATGGCAGGCGTCTTGGGAGTTGGTGTAGATGTAGTGGTGGTGCTGTGTGATGGCGAGAGTGACGGCCACCTGCTCACCGATCGGAATTTCTTGTCTTACAGGGGTGCGAAGAGAAGCTACTTTCGAGTTTTCGTCCCCAGTACACGCTACGGCTACAGACGGCTACAGACGCAGCTTTGGTCCCCTGCACAGACCAGGGCTGTCTTGTAGGCTACTCTGTTAGGGGCTATGTACTGAAGCATCTTGCTGAGTGCTTTGGCGCGTCCTTCTTGCCTGCCCTTGTGCTTCACTGGATTTGTGTGTTTTGGTATTGGCGGACGTCGATAAGGGACCTCCAGGCAGGTGGTATTTCCAATGTGCTTCACCAACTTGGATGGGCTTTCGGTTCAGTTGAGTAAAGATGGCGTTTCCTGCTGGTGTTTTACCAAGTCTAACCAGTTGGTTACGTGTGAGCCTCAACCAATTCTGCAAGGGTGTTGTGGGCACCCATCCCCATAAGTATATGCGTGGATGACGAGGCTGGAAGATGCAGGGTTGTTTTTGTAACTTTCGAGAGTATAGCTTCCAGTCGCGCTTGCTCAGCTTTTAAAAGATTCTTGTAGATAGACTACTCAGAAATAGCGAAGGCTTGTACCAGGCAGGTGTCTGCTTCCCTCATACCGCAATATTTAGTCATAACTCTCCAGATCATGTGGCCTGGTTGGTGTAATTGTTGCTTGATGAGGTTGATCTGATGGGTTCATGTTTCGTTGGCTTGAATGTGGAAACTCAGAATCTGTACTCCCTTGCATGCAGGGTATACCTTTTTAGTCTTCTATGGTTAGGTAGGCTTGTTGGTTGGCAGGGTCTTGAGAATTGCCTCACTTCATAAAAAGCAGTTCTGTCTTCTGAGGTGCACATTTGAGGCAGTTAACGTGCACGTGAAAAGTAATTATATCTGTGGCTTCTTGGAGTGCACCCTGTAGCTTGGCCAGGGCGTGCAGTTTGGGGGTCCATAAGGTAACCCCATCTACATAGAGGGCTACCTTGAGGTTTGGGATGTGTTGTGGTTTCTGCAGAAGGTGGAGAAGAGAGAGATTAAACAGGAGTGGAGAGAGGACTGCCCCTTGCGGGGTGCCCCTGCCACCAATCAAGAAGGGGTCGGACTCCAAGCCACCTATCTTGATTTGCGCCGGTTAAAAATGAGCGAATAGTTATAGGCGCGCTCACCGCAGTCAGTGCTTTTTAGTGTAGCAACGCTCCCCTAATGTAGGACGTTATCATAGGCGCTTTATTTCCAGGGCCAATATACCCTGTAAGTGTTCCTTGTGGTCTTATCAAATATGTCTTCTTTTAGTTGGAGGAGGATGTCCTCGGTGCGAGATGTGGGCAGAGGCCAACCCTGTTGTGTGTGAGTTGCCCAGTATCTTCGAGGACGTTTTGTAGTCGGGCGTGTATAATTTTCTCCATTAACTTGCCCATGCAAGAAGTGAGGGATATTGGTCTCAGATTTTCAATTGTGTGTGGTTTGCCTGGCCTCTGGATGAAAGTTACACTTGAGTGCTTCCATTCCTCGGGAATGGAACCCCATTTCTAGGCTTGGTTCATATGGTGGAGAAGTGATTGGATGCCCGAGTCTTCCAAGATCAACAGGGCTTTGTACGTTAAAGAGTCGGCTCCTGATGCACTGTTCTTTTTATTCGAGGCTAGCGCTTCCTTCAGTTCTTGCATGGAGATGGGCTCATCCAGTGTGGTGTTTGGGAGGCCGCTGTAGTCTCGGCAGAGTGTGGCCAGGTTGTCAACCAGCTGCAATGGGTGGCCTTGTAGGCATTGACAGTGCTAATGATCCCCCGTTTTGCCTCCAATTTTCCTTTAGCTGGGTCAATCAAGCGACGAAGAAGATTTCCTGTTTGCTTCAGGGAAAAGCGGCCACTAACCTCGGCACATATCTTTAGGCAATTTTCCTTGGCCAATTCTTTTCCGTAGGCATATGCTTTTGCTTTAGGTCTCACGATGCATTTCCTTAGTTTTTTATTGTGTTGTCATTTCCATCGCCTGGTTAACTGCCGGTGGCTTCCAATTTCCAAAACGATGGTTGTCAATGTACAGAATATCTTCCGTGGTGGTAATTTTGATTGTGCGGCTGATGATGTCTCTTTTTAGTTGGGTGGCCCAACAACTGTAGCCTTTGTCTGACTAGGTACAGGTCGTCTGGCCTTTCCGAAGGTTTTCCCAGTTTGTGAGGAGCGCTTGCCAATGACTGTCTTGTATTGGGTCCCTGTGACTGTAAACTGGATAATATCGTGATTCGATCCGAGATTTTCTGCTAGGGAACTCCAGGTGATCTTGAGTATGGCTCAAGCACAAAAACAAGGTTAGCGCATGTGTCCCTAGCTTTGCTGCTTCCTAATCTGGGTGGTTTGTCAGGGTCATTGAGAAGCGTCAGCACTTTTTCTAATGGGATTCGAATTGTTTCCTGTTTCCTTTAACCGGGCTTAATTCCAATGGTAGCCCTATGTTTTATGTGCTGCATTGACGTCGCCGGCGATGAGGAGTATACAGTTTGGTTTGGCAGTGGCTAGTTGAACTGCTTCGTTGAATGTGTCATCGACGACACAAGGTTTCTCCGCTCTGGTTCGACAAAAACAGTTGAGTATGAAGAGACCTCCTTCGTGTTTTTGACCGACTTAGGGTGGACGTCTGTGAATTTGTGTTTCATACCTGTCGGCGGTGTGATATGGTGGGTAGCTGCGATGTAGTTCTTGATTAGAATGGCTGTGCGTCTTCCCGTAGGATCATCATACGAGATGAAGCCAGGTAGCTTGGCCTTCCCATTGGGTTTTTAAAGCAGGATTGCGTCAGGTGTAATTGTCGAGTGTTGGTAGAATTGCAGAAGATCCCGTTTTTTGTTTGAGAAGCTCCAGCAATGCTACTGCCGTATCATAGTTTTGTTTGCACTTCCGTTCATTAAGGTGCTGCAAAGAAGCCTGGGTTGGAGGGTTGGGCTTGAATTTGAAGGTGCCATTAGATGGCTTCAATTTGCAGTTCTTGGTGTCTTTGGCCCTGGATTTGTAGCTGGAATTCTTGCATTTTCTTTTGCGTTTGAGACAAGACGTTAGTGGTCTGTTGGAACTGGAGGTCAAATGCAGACTGAAGAGTAGATTGCTCGTTCTCATCGGTCTCCATCTCCTTGTGGCTAGCTTACTTGGTAAGTTGTGCGCGCCGGCCCTTTCGTTTTGGCGATTCATCCGCCTCGTCGGAAAGAGAGGCAGGGGCTGGTGGTCATGGGGTTGGGGCGCCTTGTTTGAGGGCTTGGATGGTTGTAGTGAGGGTGTGAATAGCCTTGACCATGTGGGACATTTCTTTTTGGTGAGCGTGAATTTATTTCCTGAGCTCGTTGCTCTGCTTCAGGAGTTGCCCCTCTCTGGTTGAGCGGGTTGGAGTAGAGGTTCCTTTAGGTGATTCAGAAGCGATCTTAGCCCAGCTTTCTTGTGGTGCGTGTTGATCGTTTTCCGCTGACGCTCCGACTACGATCCCTCAGTGCAGATTTATGCCTCCCTCTACTTTCACCCCGGTTATAGCTTGTGGTTCTTCCCCGAGAGGGCGAGTCTTCGGATTTGTCAGGCCGGAGTGGTTGTCTGTGCCTACATTCCTTGCTTCCCGAAACATGCGCGTCCAAGCACACTGCGCATCTAGGTTCACAAGATTGGTTTGTGTAGTGAAGTTGGCCACAACGAGCACACATGGGTGTGTCGAAGACCGGGCATACATCCGTCTGGTGATTGGTGCTCCGACATCGGCTTGAGTAAAGGGCAGATTTCATAAAGGGGTAGGAACGCAGCTTCCCTCCTGCGAGACGAATATACCGGGGCAGCCTTTTTTCCCGAAAAGGTCCGAAGGGATCAGTTGGATATACCCACTCTTCGTGCATGGATGAGTCTTGCGTCGTGGGCGCAGACCATTTCCATGAAATAGTTGGAGTGAGCTTCGGCAGGGATGCCATGAATAACTCCACGTACAGGGTCGTGGGAAGAAGTTTGATAATGTAGACCTCGTACATTATGCCACTGCGGTGAAGTACGGTGAGTGTGGCTACGTTATTGGCTGCTGCTTGGCTGGATGTGCCGATAATTGAAATGTTTTGGTCCGGCTGGATTGCGAACTTCAAATGCCTTAGTTATCACTATCAGGGCCTTAGTGGTGAATTGAACGGCAAGGGAGAGTTTAACGGAGTTGATCACAGTTGCCATGAACCATATACCAGTCAGAAGAAATCAGGTGGAGGTGTTTTGGACGTCTTGGTGATCCATGCTTACTTTCTTAGTGGTTGTCAAGTTCGATGAAGCCATGGCGTCACTTCCGCTGGCCGGCTCACCCTTCACTTAAGATTAGCGTTCTTGGCGCCGCTTCTAAACTTCCCGGGTTCTTAATACGAGAAATAATGGCTTGCGTGGGGGAAACTAGCTCTCCCAGTGGTCGCGTTGACAATTTTTGTCGATTAGTACTGGTTTCGTGGCCTTGCTTGGTCGGCCTCAGCAGCGACACTTGGTAGAGGCGATGTGAAGCACACCCGCTTCGGCTGGCCCTCTTGCAGGAGATCTTCCCAAGGGAGTTCATTTTACCTATGAATGGGTTGCAGCTTAGAACTTCACCTCACTGAACGCCGTTTTCTTGCACGCGAACCCTTGAAAGTGAACCGCCAACTCTCACACGAAATGTTCTTACGGACAAAAAACCAAAAAGAGTGTTCATGATGTTGCCCGAGACACCAAATGACACTGAGTCAAAGAGGATACCGAAGCACCAATCGGTGTGATAAGCCTTCTCAGGGTAAAAAAGACTGCTGGACAAAACTGTTTACGAATAAAAGCATCCTTATGTACGGCGCAAGTGTGACGAGTTTATTCTTCGTGGATCGCACTGCCGTGAAGCCGGCCTGGCAGCTTCCAAAAAGACCGAAGAAAGTACACGAGTGTTCCATTTATCATCTTCTCGAGGACCTTGCACAGGCAGCTTGTCAAAGCAATGGACTGATAACTGGCGGGCGAGGAAGGTTCCTTCCCTTCATTTAGGAAAGCCACTAGCATGGCCTTACTCCAAGAATGTGGAATATGCCCCGAAAGCCTTATAATATTGTAGTGATGTAGAAGTATTTCAAGGGTGTCGGATTGTAGGGGTTGTATCATGGTGTATGTTTTTGTCTGCACCCGGAGCTGAAGGCTTACATGTATCAGAGCAGCCTTAAGGTCATGAATTGAAAAAGTGTACGACTTGTCGCTATCACGCAGGGACCTGTTTTCGCAAGACATCTAGTGTTCCGTGGAAGTGTTCGGGTATTGTGCTGAACTGGACACGTGTCGGAAGTGTTGTGCAAGTGTGTTAGCCGGGGCTTCGAGTGCGTTGGCTGTTGTGCGAACCAGGGCAGGTATTTCAGCTGTTCTCCTTTCAGCGGTCGTGTATCTTTCGAGATGTTGCGTGTCCGTGTATGAGTTTAGGGATGTCAAGGTGAGCCAACTGTCTTGTTTTGGCATACGAGACACAGGCTTTCCAAACGCCTTTCCCCGTTTGAACAACAGAAGGTTAACCGACATGGAATACGAACGAAGGATACTCCAGGCCTTGTCCTGGGCCTCTCGCTTCAGCCTACAGTACTCATTCCCCACGGCCTCCTTTGGTTGAGCGGGTCACCGGAGGCGTGAGGAATGGACATTTCGGCCTCGTGGAGGATGTCCGCCGTGAGTAGTTAGGTTGTGTCTTCAATGCGTAGGTGTGTTATGGTTGTGTAGTTGCGTTTGGGTGTCTCTAAATGTATTCCAGTTAGCTATTGATTCTTTGAACCGGTGCTGGGAAGATGGACTGCGGCAGCCGTTACCTATGTATGTTAGTGATGTGAGGACGTTGTCACTAACATATGGGTCCGTGCCAACACCCTATTCAAGACACGGAAAGGGCACTGCGGAACTCATAGCGAAGTTCACATGGGAGTATGTATTGTGTCGTAAGTTAAGGTATGTAGGCTGTGTTCTTTCGAAAAGGCCTGCTCCATAGGATGTTAGAAACTTCTCAAGTAGGCGACCTCACGCATCCGTGCAAGAAGAGTCTCAAAGAGAATTGTGTGGATTCAGACCGCCTGTCAGGGTGTATGGTTTCTGGCAGCTGGTCAACCAGCGCCTTGAAGTCAGAACTTGAAAGTGCAAGATCAGGGGTAACGTAAATAGAGCCCAACATTATCAACCAACTAAATATTATTGAGCGGATACCGGCAGCCCCAAGGAGATTATTCAAAGTGACAGGGTGGCATGCTAATAATTTACGGGTGACGATGGCCACTTCAACCGAAGAGTGTATGCAACCAACCTTGCCCTTTCTGACTACCATGTACCTATTTAAGAAATTTGTGTGATTAGAATTTAAATGTTTTCATATACACAAATTGCACTTGGCCGTTTGGAATAGAGGATGTCGTACACATCATCAAGATTATAAGGATGGCCGCTGCAGTTTCATTGAACAATATTTTATCTGCCCATTATTAGGTGTCAGAGCTACTGGATTTTGTTATGTATTGTCTTTCTGTGCTTGAATTCTAGGAGGAGGTTTTTCGTGCCTCTCTGGAGGTTTAGGTAACGAGACCCACTCCTTCTTCTGCGAAGCAGAGAGGAAAGGTCGCACTTCCAGGTCGTCATGAGATTTGGTTGAGTAACCGGCGGGCAGGATTCCGTGAATTTGGCAACCTTTCCGTTGTCGTTGGTTTGAACCGCGACCGCACAGTGCGTCAGGAGAGCCCTGGGTGGCGCATCCAGTGCAGCGGTGGTGCGAACTGCCGCGGGTGCCTCCATCTCCATCTTCTCCGTGCCGTCGGGTGTGCTTCGGCTTGTGAGAAGGAAACTGTGCATGCAGTAACATCCCCAACAGACGTGTTTGCCACCGCAGCCGCTGGTGGCTCAGCGAGCGGTGTAGGTGCGGGACTAGCTGCCAGATGCAACCCGAGGTGTGGCGGGGCGGGACCAGGTCCGAGTCGGCGTAGAGGGTCCCCGCCGAATCTAAACACCACTGCCTTCCCGTCGAGCTTGTCGGCGTGCGTCCCCTAGGGAAAGAGACGAAACTTTTTCTCGCATATTGAAAGGTGATGTTCTCCGTGTCCTTCAAGGTAATAATGTGTTTTTCTTGTTTGAACTTTTCAGAACTCTTGGATTAGGCAGCGTGTGGTCAATGGAAGTTCGAACAAGTGAAGCTCTAGGATTCGCAATTGTCGGTAGGTGATATTGTGCTCCACATTTCGCGCACGTACGTTTACCACGGCAAGAGGTTGTGCCCTTCCTATACCACTGACACTTGAAAAAGCGGTGTGAGGTGGGCTCACAGGGACGGAATGGACATGTCATAAAGCCTTCGTTGATAGACTCTTGAAGGGTTCAGCTGTCAAACGTCAAGAATACATGTTTGGCTGCTATTATTTGTCTTTTCGGCGTATGGTGATTCGCCTCACTGCTGTCACAGCGTGATTACGAATGCCGTCGAGCAGATCGGCTGCGGTTTCACTTGTTATTAGATCCAGATCAGAGATTACGCCCTGGCAGCTAATAAAGCTGTAATAGGGCGTGATCGTGGTGTGAACATTCGCCGTTCGATGATTACTGCTTGTTTGCAACTTCAATCAAGACTTCTCGTGTTGTGAGCTTTTTAGCTCTGTAGGACTTGCTGATAAGGCTTTCGAAAAACTTGGCGATCAGGAAGACTGGCTGAGAAGGGATGGGTTTTGACTTATCAATGGATTGCATTATCAAAAAGCCCGAGAAATTACCGTGCTTTGCGAACGATAAAAGGCAAAGGAGGAAAATAAACTTCGGCGCAGCCCCTTTTTAGCTACAGATCAGGTTTTGCGGAGCTAGAAATGACCATATGGTATAGTATAAAGCAGAAAACGGGTACTTTCTTCGCAAGCGTAACCCTGATAGCTGAAGAGGTCCCGGAGACAGGCAGCCCATACACCAGAGCTTGACCAGGGCTCCGACGGCCCCCGTTTGTGGTTTCTGTCCTTCACCCAGCAACTCCCAGTCTCCGTTGATAACAGCGTGAGCATGGGGCTCGGGGTTGGCGGTGTTGCCAATACCGTCACCAAGATTACCCAAGGTGCCCCATGCGGAGAATTTGTCGCCTTACACTATTGCGTGATAAAGGGTGTCGAAATATAGAATACCCTTCTTTAAGGGAGTTCATTCTATCAACACCCTTTATTTTAATAGAAAGGGCGGTCAATGAACACCCTTTCCGTTTTTATAAAGGTCATTCTATGACTTGTTAAACCTAATACTTAACTTAAGAATAAAAAGCTTTCGGGAATCCGCATGCTGATTTGTGTAGGCTCACAATAAATGCCCAATCCCAAAATAGGCGTAAAATATCTTATTTTTGCAACACGATCACCGACCCTATAGGATGACTTTCTTCTCCTAGCTATAAACGCAAGAAGAGCAGATGTATGTCTAAGTAAGCATATATTCGCTAACCCCATGCATCCCATTACTTTTCTTGCAAATTGTTTGATGATGTAGCGGAACGTGCGTGTTGAATGTCTTTGTATGTCATCTTGCGCTCTCGGCCCATGCACACTGTCACGCGTAGCTCCACTGCCCACACCCTTTTTTAGGGGGTTAAGCAGTGTTACACATTTTTTAGGGTGATATCATGAACACCATTTCCAGGGGAGAAGCACCTTAAGACCGAGACTTGTCCGGCATCCGTGCTCACGGCACAGCACTGCATGAATCGAAATGTATGTGAAAAAAAGGTTCACAAAAGGCTAACAAGAATAAAGTAAAAGGAACACAATAGGTTAGAGAGAGAGAGGGAGAGACGAAGAGGGGAAAGAAATGGAGAGACGTAGAGCACTGTGTATATCAAAACATCTGTGAACAAGAGGCTCCCAAATTGTTAACACGTACAAAATAAAGGTTCACAAAAGGAGAGAGAGAGAGAGAGTGCTCCTGGAGAGCCATGCTGCGCTTGCGCGAGGAACATTGGATTGGATTGCATTGGATTAAATTGAATTGAATTTCAATTTGGATTTGAGCGGATTGGAAGGGATTGAAATGATTTGGAATGGATTGGATTAAATTGAGTTGTATTAGATTGGACTGGAAATCGTTTTATTGGCAGTAAGCACTGTCACCGATGATTTACGTTAAGAACGATCACTACTGCATTCCGACTAGTCATGATTCACTTCGTGGATATGCGAGATTTTTTCAATCGCCACCATTTTTCTATCCAAAACTCTTTCGAAAGGTGTTCGGCAAGGACTACATTTTTACACCCTTTTCCCGCAAAAAGGATGTAAGAAAATTTTATGTGTATGCAGGAGCATATTTGGTTTTTTACTGTTGATCAGTTTGGACAGCTCAGCTTCTTCAATCCGATGCACCGTACTTGACAATTTTATGTACCTACGAGTGGCAGTTTGTTCCTTCGTTTTCTTAGTTTGATTTTGAGTTTGTTCTCCAGATGTTGCCTGTCCTAAATCTGCTAACGAGTCACTGGGTGCCGATGTTAGGTTGTCAGTTATGCTATCGATAATGACCTCACTCATGTTCATAAAAAGCGAAAAGTTGCTTTGAAGAGCTATTTTAAATTGCGGTGGTATGGCTCTGCCGGATTCCATGCAGGCGTTCTTAATTTTAGGAGTTTTCTTCTCTTTTATTATATTCGCGGATGTCATCGTCCTAAGGCTCAAGGTGTGCCTAAATTCACTTCTTTAAAAAAACCTACTCACCTCAAACCAGTAGAACTTGCCTAAGGTCAACACAACAAAAAAATTCTTAGTAGGTTCGGAAGATCACTATTTTTTATTAATGATTTACGCCCCGCAAATTATTTTTCGAGGAACTGAAAACATAGCTAGGGCTACAAAATACTTTATTTGTATCTGCCAACGTAAGCCACCCCAACGATACCTTGAAAGGTCATTTAAAAACGGTTAGCAAAATATCACTTACTTCAGAACACTACCGCTTGGAACAGCTCGAAGCGTCCCGCTTTATTTCGTTATGCACAACACGTAAGCGACAGAAGGACTTCACCAGTCAATCACTAGCGTAAGCATTCGATGAATAGAAAGCATCGACGCCTAATGTGAATTCGAAGAGATTGTTGCTCCTCGCAAATAAAAAAGCAAATATGGTCTAGGCTGTACAAACCATCGATGCACTGGCAATCTGGCAACACCCCTGGGAGTCCATTACCCTCTGCTTAGCATGACACCATTGTCCAGCTGGTAAGAATCAGTCGTGGTAGCCGGAAACAATTTCATTTTTAAAATTCCGCAAGCGGGGCTGCTTGCGCGCTAGGCATATAATCGATTGAATGGTGGGCACAAATGTTGAACGGCAGTCACTGGAGAGGAGTGTGGTTGTATTGCTAGATTTTGGCTGAGAATGCATGAACGCGAGCACAAACAATAACGAATATTTTTTCTCCACCTCTAGCAGTATCACCTATCAGGCACGTCCTTTGTGAGTGCGAACGCACACAGAGTAAGAAATTCTGCTTGGCCCGCTCTGTAAGACTTGGCACTGGAGCTTCGCATTGGCTAGGAAGGACTTTCGAAATTTTTTCCGTTTATTGTAGGCTGCTGCACGTGAAGTTCGTCTCACTTTATACATGGGGCGATGACAGTGAGCAAAATAAAAGGCATGGGCTGCGGAAGGATGTGGAAGTGCGCACGATTTATGCCTGCTCTCGTGCTGTTACGTATGCCTTATCTTTGCCTTCGACGCAAACGTGCCCGACCTACCATGCAATGCTCAAACGTTGTCATGTCGCTTCAGCAGTCGGGAATTGTTGCATGAGCAGTACCTCATGGGTACGATGGTGAAATCGCATTCAGGCTATGAGAAGGCATTGCCAGATTGGTTCTACTGAGATCATTGGTTCTGTCATTGTAGATAGAAGCATCGTATTGTAATTCACACGTAGCTGAAATTCTCTAGATGCAACAGCGTGGCTTATAGTGCTTAATGGAGCATTTCCGTGCAGTGGCGGATATTGTGCGCGGTATGCGAGCAATGCAGATGCACTAGCCTAATCATCGGGTGCGACATACGAGCGATGTAAATGCACATGCGTAATCCGCCTCCATTCTGTGTATACTGTGTATCCACGCTGTGTATAAGGCATATCAGACGCTGTGTGATATCCGTTATAGACGCAGTACAGAAAATGCGGTATGGGGAATTTCCAAGGGCATTTTTTAAAGCCATGAGATGGCAAAATTACAGCATGTATTGATTTTGCGGATGATATTTAAGTTTACCTGCCTAAGGACGTCTTGGTGTGGTTTTTGTATTAGAACTATAATAGATAGAAGTGCTGCACGGCGCGTCAGGATTGCTTTAAAGGAAGGCAAGATTGTTGTACAGCTCCCTCTATTTTGGTATTATTACTGTTCTTCTCCCAGTTTTCCTAGCGTGAATAGAATGTGGAGGGAGAAAATACACACTAAGACTTTATTAGGAAGTGGAAGTCAAGGACGCGGGTTCGAATCGCGGCCACGGCGCGAGATTTACTGACGGAGCAAAAAGCGACAACGAACGTGTGTTCGCGTTTTCGGCAGCCGTTAAAGATCTTCAGGTTGTCAAACTTGTATCGGAACCCTCCACAGCGCCATGTCCTATTGTTTGTGCATTTTCGGTGCTTATACATCACCCTTAATAAATCATCGATAAAGAACTGCAGTATTTTTTACAGCCTGTCACCTTGCCGATGAGCCTACTCAGTATTGTCATCGCTGGTGCCCTCCGCGATGGCAAAACGGTATTTTTTGAAGTAAGAACTTGGCTCTACGGCGTGATACAGAGTTATACCCCTGTCAACCGTGCCTATTTAAGGGCACTCCCACAAAGTGCACTCGGCTAAAACGTCATCCTGGAGCGGCTAAACTGCAAACATGAATGTAACTTCACAGGGTGAATGCACTTTAGGCTGCGTGTGTTGTCCAAACACACTTTACCGGGCTCAGCTCAGCGAGTGATTAATCTCGTGAGCAGAAGTCAGAAAACAGGGACAACTAACCAATAACCGTAAGCGTTGAGATGATAATAAGCAACGTTAAAGGTAATTAAGATATATTGCTTATTTACTTTTACCAAAAAGAGAACCAGCGACGAAAAACAAGAAAATAACCTCTCTCTTAACGACGTGCAGTGCCGGCTGGGGGTTTTGCTCAATGTTAGCCATTCTATGCGGCGTTCTCGTTAGAGGTTTCTTATGGCCCATGATTGTGTTACCACGTCAGTCTTATGTATTATATTTCAGCGCTTTCAAATGATTTCCCCCAAACAATACTGCCGCTGTTATTCGCTGCGCAGTGAATAAAAGGAGAGATATCAGCGTCGGTGTTCAGTCGCCGTCCCGACTCCATTTTTTGTGGTCTTGTGCGAGACGCCGATTGCGCTTTTGAACAATGCAGACATAACCAAATGTTTACATTATTTTTCCTGTGACAAAGAGGTGGAATTTCAAGTAATTTTTAATATATACGCTGGCTATCGTCACTGACAGCAAATACAAGGGCACTATTTCTTGTCGTTTTGCAGCGCGCATCCGAAGTCTCACACAGGAAGCCCGAGTGCACCCGGCGTAAGTGTACTTAAATGGGCACGTTTGACAGGGGTATTAGATTGCAAACCTTCTAACAAATAGCGGACTTGGTGTTCCTTAATATAACACATCAGCGGCCCTCCTAATTATATATTATTTCCTTTTCGCCTGCACGATTTTTATTCTTTCGTGGGCCTTAAATTGTATCTTCTTCATGATCATTTTGTTTTCACCTATGTTTTGCTATTTTATAAGTTTGAGGCGCTTGCGCGAAGATATATACCTAGTGGCGCATGGGGAAGGCGGCCATCGACAAGCCGATTGTTGGGCTAAGATGACGTTTTGGCGTCCGGGGTGATAAATTATCACCCCAAGTTAGACAGATATTTAGTATGACGCTACTCAAGCAACCATTGAGCCACGTTTGTGCTATTTAATGGCGATGTCCTATGTTTGAGCGCGAGAATTTTTGTCTGTTTTTTAGATATTTGTATTAGCAAGAAATGCTCCCTTAGATCAGTTGTTGCCATTGGTTTGTAAAAGGGGTGATTTAGCATTTTTAGGCGAGAGTTGGGGAGAAGGGGCGCGTAGCAACACGTGCTATTACTGTTATGCATCTCAGCGTATATTTCCATCTCGAAATGACTTTTTAACGTAACGCCTCAACACCTGTCTTATCTGCCCACATAGCACAGCATACATGAAAATCTTTTTGCGTATTTGACCACTCTCCCAACGGAGCACCTTGAGTAATCTTGGTGACGGTGTTAGCGACACCGTGGACCCCGAGCCCCCCCACTCACGCTATAACCGACTGTGGTAATGGGTATTAAGGTGAAGGGTAGAAACCTCAAACGGTGGCCGTCGGAGCCCAGGTCAAGCTCCGGCGGTTGGGCTCCCTGTCTGTTCACCAGGCAGGGAGCTCCGGGACCTCTTTGACAATCAGAGTAAAGTCAAAGAAGGGAAGTACCCCCGTCCCCTGCTTCTACACTATGATATATGGCATTTTCTAACCCCCCCCAAAACGTGATCGGCCCCCCGAAAAGGGGCCGCACCGAAGTTTTTTTTCCTCCTTTGCAATCAACCTCTCTCCCCACGCCTGATAATTCCTCGCGGGTTTTGATCATGGAGTCTCTTGACAAGACAAAGCCCATCACTCCCCAGTCTGTGTTTCTAATCTCGAAGTTTATTGAAATCCTTATCGGAAAGTCGTACAAGGCTAAGAAACTCATAACGGGAGACGTTTTAATTGAAGTAGAAAACAAACAACAATCCTGTAACCTCCTCAATCAAACGACCATGGTAGATGTTGCCATCAAGATCACGTCTTATCGGAGCCTTAATGCTGCCCGGGCGTGATCTCTGATCGGGATCTAATGAATGAGACTGAAGCAGATTTGCTCGAGGGCCTCCGAGATCAGGGCGTGACAGCAGTGAGGCTAATCACCATACGCCGAAATGATGAAATAATTCCTACCAAGCACATAATCTTGACCCTTGACCACTCAAACGTTCGTGAGTCGGTCAACGCAGGTTTCTTGAGATGTCCAATTCGACCCTACGTGCAGAACCCACGCCGCTGTTTCAAGTGTCAGCGGTTTGGGCACGGCACAACCTCTTGTCGTGGTAAATTGACGTGCGCACAATGTGCAGCACATGATCAATTCCTGACAATTTTAAATCAAAGAACTTCAACCTGTGCAGACTGCCAGGGACCAAACGCTGCCTATTCTAGGAGCTGTGAAATATTCAAACAAGAAAAACAGATCATTGCCTTGAAAGTCAACGAAAACACAACCTTCCCAGAGCCGCGAAAGAGGTTCGCCTCTTTCCCCCTGGGGAGGTACGTCGACGCAGCTCGCCGGGGGCCGGAGCGGCGTCGTGTTTCGGTGGGAACCCAATACCGCGAGTCGAAATTGGTCCCGCCCTCAGCCCCCTCCCCCGGGTTGCCTCTTGCACCCCAACCCGCCTCCGCACTGCTCGCTGAGCCAGCAGTACCTGTGGTGGCATCCACGTCCGGTGGGGATGCTGCTGCACATACCGTGTCCTGCTCTCCACCGGCCCAAAGCACACGCGACGGCCCGGAGGAGATGGAACCGGAGGAAACTGCCGCAATTCCCATATCCGCCACACCGCCTGTGCCACCCGGGGCGCTCCTGACGCCCTCGGATGTTGCGGCTCAAACGAAGGGCACGAGAAAGGGTGCCAAGACTGGGTGGTCTGCTACGCCCGGTACACCTTCGAAATCTGATGATGAGATGGATGTGGGACCTTTCCTGTCTGCTTTGCAGAGGAAAGAGCGGGTCCCTCCATCTAAACCTCAAGAGGAGGCAAAAAAGCCCCTCCCAAGAGTACAAGCCCCGAAAGACCCTACATAAATAATCACACTCCAGTAGCTCCTACACATCATAAAGGGAAGAGAAAAACATTGTTCAATAGAACTGCAGAGGCCTCTGAATAATCTTGACGACGTGCATGAGATTCTGCATCCCAACCAGCCAAGTTTAATATGTGCCCAGGAAACACATCTGAATTCCAAGCACACAAATTTCTTGAATAGTTGCGTGGTATACAGAAAGGACAGGGCTGGCTGTACATACTCTCCTGGCGGTGTGGCCATAATCGCACGCAAATCCTTAGCATGCCACCCTGTCACCTCTCGAACACCGTCCTTGAGGCTGTGGGCGGCCGCACAATAATATTTAATAGGTCGGTAACGGTATGCCCCATCTACATCTCTCCTGATCTTGCACTTCTGAGCTCTAACTTTGAGGCGCTGGTCGACCAGCTTCCTGAACCGTACATCCTAACAGCCGACTTCAATGCACACAATTCTCATTGGCGCTTTTCTCGCACGGATGCCCGAGGTCGCCTGATAGGGAAGTTTTTAACACCCTCTGGAGCATGCCTTTTGAACACGAAACAGCCTACATACCATAACACATGTCACAACACATACTCACATCTTGATTTGGCTATTCGTTCTGCAATTCTCTTTCCATGTCTTCAGTGGGGTGTGGGCACGGACCCAAATGGGAGTGACCATTTCCCCAATTCATTAACGTATATAGGTACAGGCCCGAGCAGTCCATCTTCCCATAAAAGGTTTAATGAAGCAAGAGCTAACTGGAATACATTTACAGAGATATCCAAACTACACTACATGTCCATAACACACCTACATGTTGAAGAAGCTACCCAACTGCTCACGGCGCACATCCTCGACGCCACCGAAAAGTCCATTCCCCACGCCTCTGTTGCGCCGCGCAACCAGTGGAGGCCGTGGTGGAATGAGGACTATAGGCGGGCGCAAGAGGCCCAGAACAAGGCGTGGAATATCCTTCGTCGGTACCCCACGTCGAGTAACCTCCTCTTGTTCAAACTGGTTAAGGCGTTCGGAAAACGTGTGCGCCGTGAGGCAAAACTTGATCGTTGGCGTACATTCATAACATCAAATAACTCCTACAGAGACACACGGAAATATGGACACGAATACGCAAACTCAAGGGACATCAAGCACACAGCCTGTCTCTGGTTAGTACAACATGGGACATGCTCGAAGACCAGGTTGGCAGACTCGCACAACACTTACAACACGTTTCCAGTTCAGCACACTACACAAACACTTTCATGAAACACAAACTCATGGCCGAAAAGAAGCCTTTACGTGACAATGACAGGTCAGCCACTTCTTATAACTCTGAGTTCACGCTTTGTGAGCTGAGGGGTGCTCTGAGCACGTGTAAGCCCTCAGCTACAGGCCCAGACAACATTACATATACAATGATACAGAACTTACACACAGACACTTATTTAACACTTATTCAGCTTTTCAACAAGATATGGCTTTCGGGGCCCATTTCAAATCCTTAGAGGGATGCCGTAATTGTAGCATTCTTGAAAGAAGGGAAGGACCCTTCTTCTCCCGCTAGCTATCGACACATTGCCCTGATCAGCTGCCTGTGCAAGCTTCTCGAGAAGATGATAAACCGGAGGCTCGTGTACTTTTAGAGTATAACGGCCTTCTCGAGAGCTGCCAGGCAGGCTTCAGGGCGGGGAGATCCTCAAATGATCAACTTGTGGCACTAGTCTCATGCATTAGGATGTCTTCATTCACAAACAGTTCTGTTTATCTGTGTTTTTCGACCTCGAAAAGGCCTATGACACCACTTGGCGTTATGGGATCCTTACTGACCTCAAGTCATTCGGTGTTTCTGGTAATATCTTTAACACCCTTGCTGGTTATTTGTCGGAGAGAATCTTTCGCGTCAGAATTGGCTCTGCACTGTCAAAGGTACATGTGCAAGAAAATTGCGTGCCGCAAGGTGGAGTGTTGAGCTGCGCGCTCTTCATAGTTAAGATGAACTCTCTTGTAAAGGCATTGCCACCCAGAATCTCATATTTCATGTATGTAGACGACGTCCAGATATCCTTTAAATCGTGTAACATGTTCATCTGTGAATGTCAAGTCCAGCTCGGCGACAAGAAGCTGGCCGGCTGGGCACACAAGAATGGTTTCAAAGCTATTCCCGGAAAGAGCTGTTTGTGATGTATTTTCCAGGAAGCGTGGGGTCCACCCGGACCTAGACATCACTCTTGCGAATGTGCCGATTCCTGTGAACAAGGAGCACAAGTTTTTAAGCTATTTATTCGACGAAAAGCTAGCCTTCATCCCGCATATCAGACTGCTCAAATGCAAATGTTTAAAAACAATGAATATTCTTAAGGTCCTCTCACATCAATCTTATGGGGCCGACAAACAACTCCTGCTGCGCCTTTACATGGCCTTGGTGGGGTCTCGGCTCGACTACGGCAGTGTCGTGTATGGGTCTGCTACAAAGACAGCACTCAAAATGCTTGACCTCGTGCTGCATCTTGGCATTCGCCTCTCATGCGACGCTTTCCGCACTAGCCCTGTCGAGAGTCTGTATGTCGAGTTTGACAAATGGTGCCTAGGGCATCAGCAGGAGTATGTTGATTTGCTGTATGCATGTAAGATCATGTCTCTTACCAACCATCATTTTAACCTTATCATGAATGATACATCAAAGTTACAACTCTTTTTAAACAGGCCATCTATATCCTTACCTTTCTCTCTCAGAGTTAGAGAGGAGGCTTCTGCTCTGAAGGTCCCTCGGTCAGACAGGCACAAGACACCCATCCATTATTTTATTCGATCATGGCATCTTCGTCCTGTATCATGCGACCTATCCTTCACACTAGTAGAAAAAGTAGGGTACCCAGGAGTGCACTTCTGCAGCACTTCCTGTTCCTGGAGGACGAGTACAAGTGCGCAGAATTCTATAGCGACGCGTCGAAAACTGGTTCTACAGTCTCTTGTGCAGCGCACGGACCAAATTTTAGAGTAAGCAAAAAATAAATTTTCATACCAGTATTTACACGGCAGAAGCATATGGCATTTTGCTCGTTTCAAAACACATAATCAAACATAAAATTCCCAAGTTCATTGTGTACACAGACTCTCAAAGCGTTGTACTGGCACTGTCATTAGGAAGGTCATCTAAAAACTATGTGATCAATACTCTTTTAAAGGTACTAATGACTGCATATGCCTCAAATCTTGAACTAACTGTTTGCTGGGTACCAGGGCATTGTGAAATCCCTGGCAATGAGGCCGCCGACCAAATGGCTAGTGATGCTGCTCTCGTGACTACAGTTGACATTACAACAGTACCTTACACCGACCTAAAGACACACATCAGACGACAGCTTCGTAACACATGGCAACTACACTGGAGTCAACAAACAGACAACAAACTACATGTAATAAAACCACAATTGGGACGCTACACAACTGACTCACACAACAGATACACTGAAGTGGCCCTGGCTAGGCTGCGGATAGGCCATACACATGTGACGCACTCCCATCTGCTCACTTGAACTTCGCGACCCACGTGTAGCAGGAGTGGAAAGGGCCTATCCGTAGTCCACATACTAATCACATGCAAGGCACTTGACACAACACGACACAAACATATCCCTGTTTGTGTCGTACTCAACGTGTTCTTAAGTTTTTAGTGGGAGTGAAATTTCTGCAGCTCTTATCATATCACGTGTAATCATCCTGGACCTAAACACCAGCCATCTCCATTTTCTTTTGTTTTGCGTCACCTTTATTTTTAGTCACATGTTTTAGTATTTACGGTCTCATCAAAATTCAGTAGCTTCTTCTTTGGCGCTCTTTGCCCATAGTCGGCCTTGCGCCAAAAAAACCCAACCATCATCATCATCATCATCGTATTTGACCCCTATTTCTGCGCTAGGCCTAAGATCTAGGCCTAAACTGTAGGTCTAAATTTTACGTTGAACACTAGGCACATTGCCTACAAATCTTTCTAATCGAGCAATGAAAGCAAAACACGCACAGCAGCTCCTCCGCGATTCACAGGCACCGAAAATTAGTAATAAATGCTTGGTACGAGGGACATTTTCCTCCTTTCTTACGACCTACATTTGTTACCACAGCCAAACCGCCTGCATTCCTTCTATCGTGTCTTTCTGCGAAATTTCCCCTTTGTTTGCGTAGATGTATCTCCGTCTTTCTAGTGCTAGTTGTTTTTAAAAATCTATGTACCGATGTGCGTTGCTAAAGACAAATATTTGGCTGTTCATTCGCCGTTCAAATGAACTGATACGTGAGATGGTGGAGGTTTACGTTATTCATTTTTCGCATGTTTAACGGCCTGCACAAATTATAAATCTGTTGATTGTAATACCTGGTTCCACTTCACGCACTCGCCCAGACCAGGATGAATCAAAGAACGAGTTTTTGAAACGCCAGTGACATCAGTGGGGAAGGGGGTGATCTGTGGGAGAGCCCCTTTTTTTTCGAAATGTTGTTTGTTGTTTCTTAGCCGTATACATAGATTCTACTGTCTTATTTACGTTAGCGTAAAAAATACCACCCGTGCTTTAAGTGTAAAAACAACTGACACCAGTAATAAGGAAGTTGGCGGAAGTCCAACGCGTGCATTTCTGACTAGCACTGTAAGACGTCTGCTTTACTTATTTATTTACACGAGCATGTATAAATCTTTGTTATTGCCTGCAGCGCTCTTAATGCTCAAATAGCCTTCAGGGCAAATGAGCAGAATTTCCTAAAAAATGGTGCAAATGTCTTCGTTGAAGTTTCTAACTTCAGCTTTGTGAACACTGTTGATTAACACTAAAACCACCTTTTTCAAACCCAAAACGTTCCATGTCGGCAAAACAATACAAACTTACATCGAACCCCTCAAGCAAACACCATATTTTCTGAAGGGAAAACTCAAGAATAAAAATTAAAGCCCTTTTCACAGAATGTGATGAATAGAACGTGATGCATCATCTAATGCAATCTATTTAAAATTCAAAGACAGTAACCCAAAGTGCTTCGCACGTATCCGAATTGCGTAATATGGTAGGCATTGGCGTGATAACGCTAGTTACTAAGAATCAATTTCTACGAGAGAAATTGTTTTTCATTTCATTCGCTTGATGGTTCTAGGCTTATCATCATCATCATCCTCAGCTTTTGCAACCCTGTGTGCAAGGTTGTTTTTTATGCTGCACCTTTCTGCTTCTCGGCATCATAATTATGGCATAGTTATATTCGCTCTAAAGCACAGGCTGGCGAGGTCTTTTCCCACCTGTGATCAATGGTACAAAAACTTTTGGAAGCTTCTTTCTGTTAATTTGTTGTGCAGCACGCATAACAAACAGGAAAATCTTATTGGACTGGTTTGGACACCAACAGAAATTTCTCTACAATTACTAGACAGAGCGTATTGTCCTTCAGCTGCACTCATTGGCCTCAACAGTAAAGTGAGCGAGTACCAACTATGGTCTCAATATATGTATAGGTGACTTACCTCCACCTTAGTGATGCTCATCATTATGGACACTGCAAAAAAACGTACAAATATATACAAATTGTACTCTCACTACTGGTGCTTTCTTCTAAAGTTGCATGAGTAAGGCAGCCAGTCATGCTCTTTAATACTTGTACTTCAGGGAAAAGGGAGCAAAGAAACAACTTTGCGCTTGCACGGAAGGAACTGCTCGGGGCGCCTTACACCATGCACTTACACCATACACTTTACCCGTAGCCTCTGACTTTTTATCAATTCTCTTGTAGCTTGTGCGTTTCATAACACCAGACATTTTATTCGCTAAACGTTTATACGGCGCGTAATTCCGTTGCTATACAATTTTACCGCCTCTCTCTCGCACTTGATATCACTTCTTCTAGCAGTTTTCCTTGCATTGATACATTGCGCATATCCAATTGCACATCGCCTACAAGGGCACCAGCAAGGAAACCTGCATACATGCGTTTGTCGTTGAAGTTGCGCCAAGGAGATTTAGGCCATGTTTTGTTTGCAGCAGCATACCTTCGCTTGGCCATGAGGTAAAACTTCTGCGTTACCCTCTGTCGGCCGGGGGCCGAGACGCTCATTATTGATTACCCAATGTTCGCACTTCTCTGACCATTGTCCTCGCATTGTAATTTACCCCCATTGATTGGAGTGGAAAAAAAATTAGCACCAGCTTTTGCTAACTGTAAAAATGATGGCTCCTACAATAGCACATTGCCACTAGCGCTTTCCTTGATATAGCGTTATATTGGTAGTCTGCCATTTATTTTGTTCCTTTTTCTTTGTTGCGTGCACGCGCATGTAACGTTTATATGTTAACAAATCATTCAGATGACAATCAGTGCTCGTCATGTGTCTTCTCCGCTTCACCTCGCCCCTTCGTGCTGCTCACCCTGCCGTCCTACTTGCCCTGATTTCCATCGGTTCCATTTGAATGAAGAACCTCAATGGAAACACACCCGGCTGGCAATAAATGGTTCACTCGCGTAACATCCCGGTGTTGTCACCGCGAGGAGTAAAACGCTCCCCACCCGGTAGCCTGAGGAGTATTTCATAACATATGTATTGCATAGCACGAGCATTTATCCGGGGGTTGAAAAAAAGGGGGCGAACATGCCAGAAAACATGACAAGGGAGTGGATGACCGCAACGAATAAGTGAACACAAGGGTTTTGACATTGCATATTGTAACGTAACCAAGGCAGACGCTCGGTTGCTTCAGGGAAGAAGAGTTTGTCGGAGTGAGCTTGTGCTGCTTTCAGAAATCTAATATTTACACAGCGGTGACGAAAAAGTAAAAAAAGTGACATCCACAGGCGACCCTCGGCGAATCGAATGCCGCATCGTCTTATCTGTGGCCATTTATATTTCGTCGCGATTGCTTTAGGAACCGTTGAATTAAAAAGAGAACACTGAGGATCAAAGTAGAATATTCTAAGCTTGTGTCTACAGCGGGAAACACTCTCCCTGCCAAAATGGAAAATCCGTCCGGCATAAAATAAATAGAAGGAAACACGCGCTTTGCTTTTAAAAAGATTACAGCCGGGCGCGGTGGAGTGGCGAAACAAAAGACAAGTAAATGCCCAAAATGCATGATTCCCGGGATTAGCTCCCATGCAAGTGTGCATCCACCAGATGGTAAAATAAATTACGTCCGAAAGAAGAGGATACTCCTGGGCCATCCCCACTAACGTAAAATGTGCGGAGTTGTGAAGTATGCAGGGTATAAGTGTATTCTTGGCGCCTTAATGTTTTAGATGCGATGCATCTCATGGTCGGGGCAATGTCCCTCAAATCTCGTTGTCGTGCGGGGGGTAAAGAGAATTTATTATAACACATATATCAGGGCGCAGCGACTAGTGATAACAGCGCTACCCTAAGAACAAGAAATTATCCAATCAGTCTACATGTAACATGGTCATTATACACACTGCATAAAATTTTTGGCGTGGTCAACAAGCCACTACAAATCAAGTCCCAGAAACTTCAGCAGTGTTCAGGAAAACAGTTCATAAACTAACTCATCTCAGTACGGCACTAGAGAAATGCTCAGGATGTTACTCCTAACCACTATAAAGCGTGTAGACCAACGCAAGAGGAAGGCTTCTTCCCCTAGAGCTGCCACCTCATGCTCCTGACTCATCAGACCGCGGTGGGAACATTGCCCGTGCGGCCGGGCTCGAAGACATACAGCACCACAATTTCTCCACAGAACAAAAGCACCTGCGCACATCAGAAACTTGACCAACACATCATTGGAACGAGTGTTCATTCGAAGTGTGAGTCCGAACATCCTGCTTAACACAGTCGTTTATGTTGCGCTGTCCACACCCAGTACTTCGCATACTCGGCTTGTTAAACGCCCGGTCCCTTCTATGAGTCCTGGAGCGACAGTGTTGCCGGTGTCTTCCTTGGCCGACACGAGACGAGCACGCTTCCCTTTTAAGGGCTCCTAAAGCGACACTGTTGCGGTGTCTTCCTTGGCTGGCACGAGACCAGTACGCTTCACTCGCCTTCGACGTTTCATCGTCGTCGGCAGCGGCGTGCGTCGGCGAGTCTCTGCGGGCCGTGATTACAAGCAGCCCACAACCATCCTAGGGACGTGCATCGACCTCGACTTAAGCAAAGTTAGGGTTCATCCACTACAACAGCCCTTGACTTTACATTTCACAGACCATCATAAGGCGGTCATAATCAAAGCGCAACACCAACTACAGCTCGAAGGTCGCCTACGTTGAACATGATGATGATGACGCTTAAATATAGACAAACTCATACCACGTACAACGTCTCTCTATCACTCTTTATGCCTCTCCACTCTGACACCCCCACCCCCTCCAATAAATTTACACCATCTCCCCGTAGGGGAACCCTGAATAGTATGCGAAACAGCCATAGGGCCAACGCAATTTCCCATTTTGTAGTTCCCCTGAGAGAAAAGTGTGGTAGTTACCATGGAAACCAAACGGTAAATATAACGGTACCTACGTACCTCAACCTCACAAAAACGACGAACTGAAAACTAATAGGCAGTTGAATCGACCTCATGCCTGCTTCGCATACTACTCAGGGTTCCCCTATGACAAGATGGTGTAATTGTTTTCTCATTGGGATAAAATAATTGGGAAGTAGAAGTATACAGCTACGCTCTAAGTTGGTATTTTACGCTGCGAATGATGCGCATGCTCAAACATTAGTTTCGGGCCTTAAAACGCGTTTGTGATATCTGAAAGTCCCAACTTGGAATTGATTTTTATCAAACGAAAAAACTCACAGATTAGGAATTTACATATTGAGAAAACCTCCCCTTGATAGCGAAGTTTACACAATTTAAAGAAAAGCAGCGTGTTTTAATAAACGCACAGAAGCTAAAGGGTCGAAGATAAGTCTCGTCCGAAGACTACTCAGTCAGTGTGAGACAAGAAAGAAAATTTTCTGTGGGAATGTTTACTATCGCAAAAAAATGTAGGTGTGGCTTATTGACAATACGTACGTATACCACAATGATGTGAACCAAGTCGAACCGTCAAAGTGACAATGTGGAACCAATCGCTTTAATTTATCGTTCGTGGTTATCATTGGCAGGAGAATTAAAAATAAAGTTTATGACTTCTTTGCATTTGTGCAAATAGTAAAACGAACTGTTATCTCTGGAAGAGAGTTGTGGTTAAAGGAGAGCTCTGCAGGTTCTGAATTGTTTCCCGCAGGGTTCACACGCTTTCGGAAAGATGAAAACTGCCTTCGAAGAGGACTGTTCATTTTAGAACATAACAGTGTTTCGTGTTGGAGACTTAACGTTGATGTGGGCGACTGTGATGCTGCTTGGTGCCAGAATGAACTGCTAAACCAAAAGGTGCTAACAAAATTCAGTATTTATCGTCCTCCGGAATCGTCTGCGCAAGTGTTGACGCTTCTTGTGAACATAATCGTGCTGCGATGACGGACGCTGTGATAATAGGCGGATGGTTTATTCTGCAGCACTTTGACTGGGCTAACCTCAGTATTGCGACGGGTAGTCGGAAGCGGGAAATTGAAAATATAGGAGAAATCTTCCGTTTCCGTCAAGTGGTGCCTGCGCCTTGTGCCCACTTTGTATCTGATCTTGACAAACCAACACGAGCTTGTCGACACTACTCTAGAAATCCCGGGTTTGAGCGATCAATGTGCTTTCTTATGCAAATTGAGCATCCAACATGTGAAAACCACATGTTGGGCAAGTAGACAGTCTTATAATTACGGCAAAGCGAATCTAGCTCTCATCAGTTAAGCACTATATGCGTACTTTGTGGTATTTGAAACCGAAGAAGAGTGTAAAGGAGTAATTGAAATGTGGCTATTGCTTAAACAGAAACTGTTCGAATTGCGTCAGGAGCTTTTACCTTCATGGGTGCTAACGCCAGGGCGAAAAAGAAGCAAGCCTTGGTTCTAAAAAGCATTACGAAACCTAACAAAAAAGGCACAAGGCTAATGGCATGCTTAAAAGGGACCCTACAAAGCCAAAGAGCATAAAATTGGGACAACTAACGCTGGAGGCCAAAGTGCCGGTTCACTCTGCCAAAGATTCTTTTTTTCGGGACAATGCTATTGCGATTACTACAAATTTTAAAGAACTTTTGAAAACATTTAAAAAGAAATGGAAAAGATATTGTGTCCATTCCGTCCTTATTTGTAAATGATACTGCCTTGAATGACAATGTAGACAAGGCGCAGTGTCTTAATCAGTATTTCAGCTCTGTGTTTAGAAGCCCGTTGTCAACTGGCAGTAAAAATAGGCATGCTTTTTATGCTGGTGTAAGTGAAATGGGTGACGACGAGATCAGCACGCGTTGTACTGAAAAATTATTCGAAGGAATAAATATTTCCAAACTGGGTGGGTTTGTTGGGTTCTCAAACTTTGCGCGCGATCACTTTCCGTTACTTGAAAATTATCTTTGAAACTTCGCTATCCGAGTCCTCAATCCCATACGGCTTGAAGAGTAACAGTATAGTCGCAATTAACATCGTCATCAGGACGATGTTGAGAATTATCGCCCGTTATTATTGACATGAGTTCGCTTTAAAATTATCAAACATGTCTCTAAAAGAACAACGGAGAGCAGCTAAACGCTAACTCCCTGCTTAACCCTGTACAACGTGGTTTTCGCGAAGGTTTCTCCTGTGCAACCCAGCTTACCGAATTTTCTCGCAATATAGCTCAAGCTTTAGATAATAAATTAACTGTAAAATGCGTGCTCTTAGACTAGGATTCCACACTGTGTCCCGTGGTTGAATTATTGGCAAAATCACTACATATAATACTATTGCACAGATAGTAAACTGAGTAAGGGCGTATCTTAAGATTGTCGTATGAAATGAAGTACGGTCAAACTTGGCGGACGTCACATCACGTGTGCCACAGGGTTTTGATTTGGCTTCGCTCTTATTCTAAAGTACTGAAAATAAAATCACCTGCGAAAATATCCCTCGAATGAGGCTTTTTGCAGAAGACTGCGTGCGGTACAAAGAAATTAAAGCGCATGAAGATGTACAAACGCTTCAATGTGATTTTGACAAAATCAGTCAGCGGTGTTTAAAATGGAACATGACCTTGAATGTACAAACATATTTTATATAAGGTTTACAAAGAAGGAAATCTCAAACGAAATCTGCTATGTTATGAACAATGAACCCTTATGTGAAGTAATAGAATACACATAATTATGTGTATTTTCCGTACAAACTTGACTGGTAACGCCAGGTTGACCATGTGGCCTCTAGAGGAGTTAGGGAATTGAGTTTCCTGCGTAGGAATGCAAAATACTGTTCCTTAGAATGTAAGGACCTGCTGTACAAGGCAACCGGAAGATCCATCATAGAATAGGACACGCCGATAAACGTGATAAACAAAAATTGGAAATGTTACAAATTATAGCTGCGTGCTTTGTTTCCGGGAGATGGGGTGTTGGATTTAGTGCGACCGCAGAATAAAACCGCTGAAACGAGATTGTTAGAAACCCGCCGAAAAAATTACGATTAAAATTTTTCATGCAATTTATTATTTCAAAGAGGCATAGTAGGAGAAAAATATATCTTGCCTCTCCTTTGTTCATCAAAACGTCAGAATCACGCATTTAAGGTCCTGGAATACTTTTGCAAAACTCCATCGTTTCGGTCGTCTTTTTCCTCCAGACAATTCGCGACTGGAACTTACCTTTCGACATTGTATCGGTTATATCTAATTATTTCTTCTTTTTCAAGTTGGTGCGTTGCGTTTGGTGTTATGTGTGTTTTTATTTCCGTTCTATAAAGTTAACCATTTTATGAGTGCCTATTGTTTGTGTATATCTGCATTGTACAGATGTTTTTGCATGCTTGCACTGCTGTAGGGCAGGTGGGCGGCTGACTGCAGCCCTGTGTTATTGTGTTGTGCTCTTCCCCTCCACTGTAATGTCCCTGGCGCGTTGGGTAATAAATGAATAAGTAAATAAAAATAAACAAATAAATAAAGTATGCATGCGAAATCTTTGCTGATTCACTCAAGGGGAAACCAAGGCACGCAGGTGCCGTTAGGTTTTCAACGTGAGGGATAAAGTTCAACATGAAAATTATTGGCATAATAGTTTAAAAATTCTTAAGGTCAACTGCCACAGTTTGTGTCACAGGTGACATCGTTGGCACCTGCAGGGGGTGAAAAAAGGCGCTATTCTGATAGCGCTTTCCATGGGGCGAACAGGAGCACTTCTAACTGCACCCAAAGTGCTCTTGTCAGTTCTGGCGCAAGTGGTCCGGCAAGGCGCTACTGTTTCGCGCCGAGAGCAGCCGAGAGCAGTCTTCTCGGTGCTCCGTCGCCAGCGGCGGAGTAACAGGGACCGCCGAGGAAGTTATATTTATTTTAAGCCGCGATAGTCGCTCACTACGGCAGCAGCTGCTCAGTTTCGTTCAGTATATTTTTATATCAATTTCACCCCGCCGGAGCAGCGACCGAAGTAACAGCGCGGCGGAGCTATCGTTGGCATAGACCAAGGACATGAACATCCGCTCGGCTTCTTCATCTCGCCATGCGGAAGGCAGACACAAAACCACCGGCACGTATCTGGCAAAACTCGCATCAAGACCCTCCCAGGCTCTCCCGCAAGTAAAAAGGTGGTTATCGATATTTTTATATCCATTTCTAACAGGCGCCCGGTATCTCTATGTCGCAACTCCCAGGGCAAGTAAAAAGGTGGTTATCATCGAACCCGGGGCATTTACCCAGTCACACTGGCAACCTTAACATTGGACCACATCAAAAAGACGAGGGGCATAGTGTAACAACGGTGAGAAAAAATAAAACGTGCTTCAAGTAGCACACAAGAAGAACCTTCCCGGGAAGGAGTAGAACCTTAGGGCACGAAATTCGCTTCGCAATAATGACGCCACGTAGGCTTGCTGAATGCCGCTATATTATACAAACAAATGTGCCGAACCAGGTGACCAAGAAACGGTACTTCAGGAGAACGTTTTGCTAGGCGGGTTGTTCATGTCCGTGAACACATTTAGTAGCGCAAAGAAACACACACAAGAAAGAGGGCGCGGGTCAGGCGCTACACTTACAACCGTTTATTAGCGAAGACAGCATCGTACATTTATAGCTAAATGCACACATTCGCAATACACATGCCAACCATCGTTATCGACAGACTTTCTCTAAAACCCGCACCAAAGCATTGAAACGTATCACCTAAGTAACACTAATGCACTCAATCCCCTTCAATCTTATGCGATGTGCCTCCAGCAGTTCACGTGCCTTCTGAATATTGCTTTTTCCCAGTATTTGGTCTTGTAAAATCGTGGCTCACACTTTCTGCAGGAAAGACAATGTGTTGTCAATTCCGCGTCATTGTTAGACTGTAAAATTTAGGCATGCACGCTAGGGTGGTCGTGCAGACATCTTCCAGTTTGCCCGATTTAGTACTTGCGACAGATGAGGCGGATGTTATATTCCACTCATACCGCGCATTTAACGAACGGCTTCTCATGTCCTTTTTCACAGGTACTCTTTCGCTATTGCTAGGGATGCGAGAGAAATCTGGCATAGCTTACTTAAGGCTGAAAAGACGACGCGTACACTGTACCTCGTCGCAACCATTTTCAGGTTGTGCGAAGCCTTGCGTAGATACGGAACCACTTCAGGGCGCATGTCAGTTTTTTTATGCGTATTCGTCCTAGGCTTACCCTTCACACTTTGAACGAGGGCTTCCGCCGCCGCATTTACGCCCGAAAAAGGGAAGCCTTCCGACAAAACTCGTCGCACCTGATTACCAATGATTGGCTGCATGTGGTGTGTGCATGACTTCTGCAAGGCCGTTTCTAGGCAAAAACTGGCAATAGCCCGTTTGACTAAGTTTGAGTGCGCCTGGTCATAAGGTAAGAGTTTGTTCTGGGAACGGGGTGAACATGCCCAACAGATGTGCCGTTGCTCCACCTTTATATTTAGGTCTAAAAACTGAATAGCATTATTGTGAGTCAACTCATAAGTAAAAGTCAGACCTTTACCAAGACGCTTGTACTCTTCTAAAACACATTAACCTAGAACAGGAGGCGTCAAAGAACTCGGTTTGCCAAAAACAAGTAAAAAACATCTACATATCTAAAAACCTCTTGAACGGAATGAGACCTAAAAGCACACTCTAAGCCCTGGTCTATCTCTGCTAAAATATAATACTTAGGATGTCAAATACATTATATATAGTACAGGCAGATATATTTCAGATAAAACATACGTTTTTTAGCAGAGATAGGCCATGCCTTAGAGTGTGTTTTACTTTGAATTCGGTTTTAAAGGTTTTTAGATATGTAGATTACTTTTTATTGTTTTTAGCAAACAGAGTTCGGTGATGAATCCTACCTTGGTTAAATGGGTTAGAAAAGAGTTCAAGCGTCTTGGTAAAGGTCTGACTTTCACTCATGAGTTCTCTCACGATGATGCCATACAGTTCTTGGACATGAATGTAAAGGTGGCGCAGGGGCATGTCTGTTGGGCATATTCGCCACCTTCCCAGCATGAACTCCTACCTCATGACCCGGCGCACTCAGAGTTAGTCAAAGAGGCTATTGCTACTCTTTGCCTAGAATTAACCTTCTGGCAGTCGTGCGCATACCACATGCTGCAAAGATTTTACGATCATGTGCAACGACTTTTGTCGGCTGGCTTCCGTTTTTCGGTCGTAAAAGCGGTGGCGGAAACCCTCGTTCAAAAAGTTAAGGCTAAGCTTCGGAGGAATACGCATCAAAAAAGGACGCCGTCCCACCCTGCGAAGGTAGATGTCCAGCGCAGCTGTTGTAAACCAATAGAAAGGCTGACAGAGGAGGTTACAAAATCTTCCTGGTTGTCTCGGCGGGCTAATCGCTTGAACTCGGATTCTCTGGTGCCGGATGACGAGCCCTCGCGCCTGCGCTCGCCGTCTTGGGCGAGAAATATTGGGTCCTGCCCAGCGTGACATATGCACTAGCCTTAGAATGACGCCAGCATCTTCCCATGCCGAGAGCAGGTGCAAAGCTTATTTTTACGAGAACACCGCATCATCCATTATGCGGTTGCGTTGCTTGTTTTGTGGGGTTTTTTTGCACGAATACTGAGCTCTTTGCTGCAGGCCTAATTATCCTGATGCACGCGCTGGGCGTCTTGGCTGAGAAATGCTCCTACCTAGGTTTTCTGTTTTCGACACGAAATTTTTAGACCACGGAGATGGTAAAAGTTTCGCTGTAAAACTGACATAAGACCTTAATTTGTTCCGTACCTTCACAAGGTTTCGCACAAACTGAAAAGAGGTTATGACGAGGTGCCATGTAGCTGTCGTCATTTCAGCCCCAAGAAATCTCGGCCAGCCTTGCTCTCGCATCGCTAGCAATAGCAAAAACAGGCCGGTGAAAAATGACATCAGAAGCCATTTGTTGCTTGCGCGGTTGGAGTGCTTTGTGAAATCCGCCTCATCTATCGAAAGTACGTCGTCGGGCAAACTGTCTGATGTCTTAACGATTGCTCAGAGAGCATCCCAAAACTTTAAAGTCTAACACTGGTGGGCATTAGGCAACGCATTCTCTTTGCTGCGCAAAGTGTGAGCCACGATTTTCCAAGACCAAAATACTGGGAAAAGGCGAAAATGAGAAGGCACCTCAACTGCTGGAGGCACATCGCATAATTATGAAGGGACTGAGTGCATTAGTGACACCTAGGTAACACTGTTTTATGCTGAGGTGCGGTTTTAGATAAATCTCTCGATAACGATTGTTGGCACGTCAATTGCGCATGGGTGTAGTTAGCTATAAATGTAATGCTATCTTAGCTAATAAACAGTTGGAAATGTAGCGCCTGAACCGTGCCCTCTTGTTTTTGTTTCTTTGCGATACCCAGTAAGTTCTCTGACAAATAAATGCCACCCTCGATTTGACAAAATATTTCTCGACTACTTACAACTTCGCAAAATCGAGGTTGGGCGCTGTATTCCCTGCTTAGTTTTTGCCATTTATGTTCCCGCATTGGATTCTTCTTGCCGATCAAGCCTGGAGTACTAGGTTGCCAAACTGTCAAAATATTCTGGCCTCTTGACAGAGAAAGAAAGTTCGTTCTTATGTTTTTACTCACTTAGAACATCATTGTCACACAACGTACTTGTCTCTCCGGTGATTGTTGAGGAACGCCCTTTTTAAGTCTTTTTGCCCTTTTGATTACAGTACTACGTGAAAAAAAAACAATAATTATTTTGCCCGAACCAAAATACCAGAACCAATAATAACTATGGAACACAGTAATGCTAGAGAGTCCGTTAGAATGAGTTAATTTATTACTACTAAATTGTCTTCAGGGGCTGTTTTATGCTACGTCCGTTAATTATTAGCTAGATAACCTATGTTATCTCCAGGAGTAAACCTGTTAGATGGGGCGCCCCAGAAATTAGTGGTTTTAGCTTTTGTAATTGTGATGACATGAGCTAACGAAGTTTTCCTCAACAACTGAAAGTATCGCAAGTTAGGCCAAATTCACAAAGGTAGTGGTGATGATAAGTTGTTGATTTAAAGGCCAATCTCTGTGTTGAGCGTATTAAAATAAAGTTTTAAGATGAAATACGTCATAGACTATTAAACTTCAACACACACCAGTCATTTTACCGAATAAGTCCGGCAATAAAAAAGCCTGTGAACATTGCAAGCTTGTCACAATAATAAAGACTCTACAATTGAACATATACAGGCAAAAAAATACACTCAGGTTATTCTTCGACCTACAGAAAGCATTTCGCTGTACCAACCATGAAATATGGCAAAGGATGAAAAATGTATGAAAATATGGGAAGTAGCGGGTGACCTTTTAAGCAGCTATTGAAGAAATATGGTGCAATTTGTGGTAGTCAATGGTATTTGATCGCAGTTATTGCAAATAGAAGTGAATGTTCCGCAATTATGAAAGGGGAGAACGTGGTTGTATCTTATAAGTGAATGATATTCCCACCACACCGTGTGTACCTCAGATAGCCATGTATGCAGACTAAACGAATAGATTTTTCTCCGTTAGCAGCACTAGCGAGCTCTAGTATGAAGTGAATTGATATAAAGTATTGTTTTAAACGCGAATGCATTTATTAGCCGGGGGTTGTCTTGCTCCGTTGGCCGGCGTGCGCCTGCATTCCTCCAGCGCGAGCGCACGTGAGCGCGCACCTCATGGTTCTGCCTTCGTCGTCGTCGTCGTCGTAGATGCGAATGTGCGCCTGCATTCCTCCAGCGCGAGCGCAACGCTGAGCGCGTGCCTCGTAGTTCTGTCTTCGTCGTCGTCGTCGTCGTCGTAAATGCGAATGTATTTCTTAGTTGGGGGCTCGAGACGCCGTTGCCGCGCAGCTGGATGCGGCTATGGAAAGTGTGCGCGTGCGCTCCAAACTCTCTGCCCCATAGTCCTTGTTTGGCGACTTCAACGTTGACGTGCGCAAGAAGAGTGGCGAGTGGCTGGTCGCTAGTACATTCAGACCAGGCACTCTATGCATTGTCTCTCTTGCCGGCTTCGACACGTCCCCACTACCATTCACGGGAGTTGCATTGATCTTGGTCTTACGCGAAACTCTGACGCGCGTATGCTTCTCAAAGACCCTTTGACAGTGCACTTTAGCGATCACAAGCAGTTGATGTGGCCGACAGGTACAACAATAACACAAACAGGTGCTGATGAATAAATGATTACGTTCACACTCTCGTCATTAATTACGCCATTACTTTGCAACACACTCATCGGTGCACCCAATGCATTCGCATTTCTGCACGATTCACTTCGGGGAGGTGCGGGGGGAATTTTTTTTAAACTGGTTGTACAAAAATTATTTTCAGAGAAACGCATCCAGGAGGAGTTATATCATTTTTTACCATTATTGGGAAGGTAGATCAAGGCATATTATTGACTACCAGGGAAATATTATCAGTCAAGTCAAGCAACCAAAGTTCTAAGGGGTATGGCTTCATGAAGAAATATTTTGGAGCCCCTTAGAGAACACTGCGACACAGAAATTCCAAAACAAATATTTGCGTCCCCTTTATATCAAAGGGTAAATACCACTTTGGCTCAAAAATCCGCTTTACAACACTCCTATGTATTCTACACTTTGCTACAGAATATCAGCGCAGGGAACAACAAAAAATTTTTTCATCTTAGAAAAAAAGTTCTCCGCATATTTGGAAACTTTCAAGGACACTATGCCGAGTTCAGAACGGCTGTAATATTTATTTAGTACAGTATGCTTTATCATCATCGTCACTATAATCAGGAAACTGCAGTAGGAAGGCCTCCCTCATTGATTTCCAATTCTCCCGGTTCTTTGCAAACTGCGACCACTTTATCCCCACAATACGTGTCCATAGTTTAGCAATGTAAAAGCTCCGCCTGTCCTCTTAACAACCCTAAGCCTTTTACATCCCATTTTATGCCCTCTAATTCCTCAAACACCCCTAGACTCGCCTCGCTAAAGTACACCTGTTAAACGTTGCCAGGTTCAGATTCCACAAGCGCCCTGTCCGGATGCAGGCTCCTTAGCACGCTCATCTGCATGATAGGTCTGACTATCGCCATAGGCAGTTTCTGCACAGCCACTACAGAATGAGGGTCATCGGTTAATTAGCGTATTCGCTGGAGGCTGTCGCCATGTCTACACCAAAGTGGCCAATCTTAATCTTACTATAGTGAGGGAGTGCGTTACCGGCAATGGCCACCGGTATAAGACCGCGCCCCGAGCCTCCTCCTGCAATTCTCTGAACAGGTGGATGTTTGTATCTGGTTGAAATTGCGTTGCACCGGGATAAAAACCAGGGTCCTTAAGCACGCGAGCCGGATGCTCTACCTTTACGGCACCAATGCTCTACAGTATGACTAAGGCAGACAAATTCATTATGTGAAGCTTTTAAAAGTTATACACAAAGAATATCTTCGTGCAAAATATAACACCAGCAGTATACACCCTTCAAGATAGGCAGAACATATACAGCAAAATTATGATACACCAAACTACGGCATTCAGTCTTTTCTGATTCACCGCAGCGACTAATAAACAATATGACAGACAAGGTTGATTTCAAATGTATTAAAAACCACTTTAAAAAATAATAAAAGCATAACTCCTAAAGAATTTTCACTACAATAGTCGTAACAGTAGATATTGTGTAATGAGCTGGTTTTGTAGTTGCTTTTATTGCAAAACGCAATCATAGTACTGCTCAGATGACTCAATTTACTTTATTTTACTTTATTCCTATGTATATTTATGTTCTTTGTTGTACCTATTCCTTATTGGTCTTTACTGTCTGGTGCTCTACGTGTTGCTGGTCTTTTCATTGCTCAAACGGTAGATTGTCTAGCTTGTCAATTTCGCTGATTCATTTGTCGTACCAAAGGAGGCTGGATCCTCTACTAGGATTTTGTAGCCTTTAGTCCAAGCCTGCCTTCTCGTACTTCGCAAGAAATAAAATCTTCGAAATGTTGAAAATTTTTTCACTGTTCTGCCCCGACATTTTGAGCGAGGCATTGTCTTTTGAAGTATTTTCGGAAAGGTTTTAAAACCAAACGTTGAAATGGGGGTGCTCCAACAAAAAAGTTCATGTGGTTAAAAGGAAAGTTTTTTTTTATCCAACTCCTTTGTGTCGAAAAAGCAATACTAAGGCAGCATGTTTGAGACTATTGTGAAGAAACAATACGCCCGCGTGTCAAATGGCAGATGTACATTGTAAAAAATATAGGACCGCGCGTAATAACACTTCGAAAGTATCACTAGTGCAGGGCAATGCTTAAGGCTGGACAGGTCTAGCAACTGCCGACAGCCCACTCTCACACCGGCGTTTTTCCGTCCTATCACTATTGTGAAAGTTCAAGGAAATAAAAATAAAGATATCCCGGCCTTAGACATTTTTCATTTCAGAGCTGAAAATTTTAAAATGTTCAACACGTTTTCTGTAGAATGTACGCAGCTTCTAGATGTAATAAGGCTGATAAAATATTTTATACAAACAAAAGATACCTAAACTTTTAAAGCATCCAAATGTCACAGAGCACATAATGAAATCCAAATAGTTTCTTGACCGTTTTTCCAAGATTTTGGATTCAATCTCTCAATTGCAGCGATGCACTACGCACCTCATCTATGTTTAAGATAGAATATTTTACAAGAATGTACTTTTTGAAGTAGAATCAATGTAACCACGCTCATGAAAACCGCTCCAGCACTTCGGTAATCAAGGGTTGTAGAGGGCTACCAGCAAAAACTGTCAGTGACATCGCCCCATAGTTTTCTATATATGCAGTGTGAACAGATCACTATACATATTCATCTTTGTTGCTATCTTGCACTCAATCCTTTTACCTTCGCCTTTCCATTAAAACACATTCAATACATCACTTACCATATAAAGAATAAAGAGATAACTATTACGCTATACATGATGGACCTACTACCTTACCGGTAGTCGAATATACAGAGTGCATAGGCCAATTTCCGTGTGTCTTTTTTTATACCTGATTCGGCTTGCGTGCTTTAAGGGTCAAGTCGAGTGCATCATCTCTGAATTTACCGTTTATTTAGCCGTCAGTACACCTTCCAGGGATATGAATATTCCTGTTTTATTGTATTCAAGCATATTGATATCCCTATTTATCGAATTATACTACATTTTATATTATCGCTAAAAATTATTCCTATTACTCCTAGCTTACGATCATCCCAATTCTTAATACTATCCTAAACTACATTCTGAACTATACCCCTATTTATTGTTTCTCACTCAACTTTATTTGCCCTAATTTATTCTAATCAACATCACACCTTACACGTACTTCAAACTGCTTCATCCCACCTCAGTTTATATAAACCTGCATAAATGATTGATCGATTCTCCTTCATCGTAATCTTGCGCTAACCTAACTTATGTAGCTTTATCTTATGTAATTTATAGTTAGTACTAATAACAAATGAATTCATACTGGTGTTTCACTTTCTACCAAAGCAGCTAAACATGCATCAGTTCTTCACAATTCAATATATTTGCTCTTAGAATATTGTAGGAAGAAATATATATTTTACATATAAATACCGCTATCCTGTGCATACTACAGCCAATTACAAATTATTGCAAGCTTTTGCACGTAATATACGTCTGTTAGGTACTCCGGGCTTGCTTTGGAGCGCTTGTGACCTTCCTTAGCTTTCGATATCTATTGTGTCGGCGCCAGGGTTACCGAGGGTCAACTTTTCGACGACACATTAAAGGTTTTCGCTTTACCTACTGCATAACAGCGTTTGTATTCTTCTGAAGGTGGGTACTGGTATACTACAAACTACAGAGGCGGCCAATCACCCCGCTCGTACACTAGGTGTCGAAGACACAAGTAGAATCAATATTCTCCGCAAAAGCAGCCTTTTTACGTCGTTAAAGGTGTGTTCTATTGGTCGCCACCGGAGCACTCTTATGATTCACGGAACGGTTCAGCCTAACTAAAGCAGATATATTTATTTATTTTAATTACCCAAGGGCCTCTGGGTGGAGGTATTACGTGAGGTGTGGTACAAAAAACACACTAGGTACAAGCATAGAACGGTGACATGAGCTTAATGATAAAAACAAATACGCACAAACGTCGGTTCGAAAATGGACAAGCAAGTTTGCAGTAAACAGAACATGGTTTTCTTTCAGCCCTAGTAGGTGGCGTAACACGTTAGGGAATTAGTTAGCAGCACTATTTATATGAGTCGGGGAAACATGCATACAATCACCAAATGTATTCCCCCTTGCACACGAAAATAATATCAATACGCAAGACATTAGCGCTAAGGCTGAAACAACAAATAGGATAAAAAACAACCAAGAAAAAACGTATAAGCTAAAAAGAACAATTACAAAAGCAACGGACTTCAAACAAAGAAAAGCCACCAATAAATCACACAATCCCGGGCGCTGTAAGCGAAGACTCGAACTGGTCAAGGTTTCTTATTTGTACCACGTGATCACGAAAATTGTTCCATTCCTTTGTAGTACGAATAACAAATGACTGCGCAAATGTGTTAGTACAGGGTAATGTATTAGTAATGTACTTGTAGTTCATTATTGCCTCGGCTTGATACATGCGTTTTTGGCATGACGTAAGTGTTGGGTGATAAAGATTGATAAAAACGGTGAAATAATGCAGCCTCACAAGCTTCTGGCGGTGCCTGAGGGGAGGAAGAGCTACGCGTGATATCAGGTCTGTGACACTAGTAAATGATGAGCAGTCCCAGAAAGTGAATCTAATGGTACGGTTTTGAATTGCTTCTATGTTATCGGTTAGGTACTGCTTATGCGGATCCCGTGTGGCGGCTGCATACTCTAGTTTTGGACGGATTAAGGCTCTATAGGCCTGTAGTCTTAAGGGCAAAGGAGCAAGTTTTATTGTACGCTGCAGACTCCCAACGGATATACTAGCACTGGCGATTAACTTGTTTATGTGGACGGTCCAGGAGAGATCCTTCGTGATGTGAACACCTAAGTACTTATAGGATTTTGTGGATTGTAAAGAGGAGCCTTCGAGACTCTAATAAAAGTAACGGATCCACGCGGCTTGATAAATACGTTAATTTGCACTTGGAGACATTTAGTGACATTTGCTAACTGTTAACCAAGTTTACAATAGTGATTAGGTCAGATTGTAAGAAAAATTGGTCTTCGTTACAGGTAGTTTTGGCATACAGAACACAACCATCTGCAAACAGACGTATGTTCTTAGTAATGTCGAAAGGCAGATCGTTATTAGATGCAACGCCTTTCATGCTCGCCCCTGTGTCCTTCCTGCGTCTGTCCGGCGTTGTCCGCACAGCTGCGCCTCTCCTTCTCTCCTCTCTCCGATAGCGAACACTCTCTCCCAAACAGCTGCGGGTTAGCGCAGCGCGCTCTCACTCCATTGCTAGGCGCCGGTAGGCGGTGCTGCGCTCGGCGGTGCGCGCGCTGCGCATGTGCAGTACGCTCTCTCTCCGCGCTCTCCTCTCCTTCGGGCGCTGTGAATATAAAGCGGCATGCCGCGCTCCGACGGTGTCAGTTGACGGTCGTCCGCGTTACGCTAGCACTCTCTCGTAGTACTCGACGATTGCTTGATGCAATCGTCGAGCCCCTAACTGTGCACTTTACGGACCACAAGGCACTCATTCTCGTCTGCAATAAACACCGTACCTGAGCATACGTGTACTGCTTGCGCATTGCATGGCGAAAATGAAAATTACCCCCACCTCCCCTTCGCTGAGAATCTCTGCTATAAGCGTAATTAATACGATGAAAAACGCTAAATGGAACCCCCCATGAGATGCGTTGCATCACACCAGGGTTCCCGCGAGGGGAGGTGTGCGTAATTTTTTAAACAGAAACAGCAGCGGGCCAAGTACCGTACATTGTGGCACGCCGGAAAGAACAGGGGTTGTGTTACGTTGTACGGCATTTACTCTGACGAACTGCTTTCTTGTTTCGAGGAAGTTTTCTATCCAGTTAATTACAAAGTAATCTAGATTAGACGGCGATGAGGTACCTTGTCGAATGATTTTTGGAAATCGAGGAAACTTACGTCTGTTTGGGTATTGATGTCGATATTAACGTGTAAATAATAGGTGAAGGCGGCAGTTTGTGTTTCGCACTATAGTCCTTTACGAAACCCATGCTGTGAGATGGAAAGGAAGTTAATACGCTCGAGGTGATTTATGACAAGCGTTAAAATTATATGTTCTATAAATACTGATGGAACGGATGTTATTTAGGCTGGTTGTTAGCTCAACGGTGATTATCTGTTGGCACTTTTAAAGGTAGGCACAATCTTCACTAGTTTACACTTATTGGGAACACAGCTTGACGATAATGATTGAGCGAAGAGCAAAGCAAGAATGGCACTGACAGGAACCTAAATATTTTTTCATAATTTCGGAGTTTATTTCGCCTGGTACAGTGACAGACGACAGTTTGATCTTGTTAAATATGTTAGGAATTCCGCTGGGAGTGATTAAAATGTGGGGCATCGGTTCTGAAATTACTGATGGTGAGGAGAGGGAAGGATTTATATGTTTCCGTGGTGAATAGTGAAGAATAGCCCTAGTTCTGTGTAATAGCAGTGTCACTATCGGTTAGTTAATCGTTCTTGTCATCATAGAGCCTTACCGTTATTGGAGGAGATGGGTTGACGGCCTTTCGAAACTGTTTGCGGTTATTTTTTAACAAAGTTGTTAGTGCTATCTCAAAAAAGTTTTGTTTGGCATTGCGAATGGTTTTTAAAAGTTTTTTATCGCACTTTGGTATGCTTGTCACGTGAGCTGATCATTTTTGGCCTTTGCTTTCTTGAACAATTTTTTCTTTCTGCGTACTTCTTGTTAATTGAATTAGAGAAAAATGGCGCTGACTGTCCGCTTCGAATAGTTACCCTTTGAACACATTTGTCAGGTTATTTGTGCAATTTCTCCGAAAAACGCCTTCAGTTTTGTTCTACTGAGAGATCGCAGAAACCTTGTTCCAAAAAAAGAATAGAATTCTTCCAGTTTAGCGTCAAATCCTTCATAGTTGCCTTTGTCATAAAGTTTAATTTGCTTCCTCTCGGTTTTTCTGTCTGAAATGATGATTGGAAAAATGCCAAGGTAACTTTATGATCGCTAATTTTCCTTAGGTAATATACTGCCTGGATATAGCTTCATTCGGAAATGAGAATCAAGTCAAGAATGTTGGTGGTGTGAGCGGTCTTTCTCGTATCTTGGGTTATTATTTGCATTATTTGAAAATTTATTTGTAGCAAGGAATTCGCCGGACTCCCCAGTGGTTCCATTGTATTGATTACACGAGTCAACAGCGGGATTAGTTAAAATCGCCGCACATTAGGAAATTTGCTGTTGGTTATTTTTTCCGAATAAGTTTAAGTAAATAATTAAATAGCGTGCAAAAATCGGCGTCTGGTTGGGGAGCAGTAGCACGTTCCGATAATAGGGAGGTTTGATCGTGTTCGACAACCTATGTAAATTATCTCAAGAGGGCTTTGTAGTTCTGTTTTGAAGTGACTAGTAAAATTTCTTATTCTAATTAGGACACCCCCACCTCGGTTGTGTAAGCGGTCTCTGCGGTAAAGAGCAAAACCGGGCATGTACGGAGTAACTTCTGATTCGGCAATATTTGGTGAAAGCCATGTTTCAGTAAAAATGACGAAATCACAATCAGCTGATTGGATTACCGCAGATAGTTCTTGGCGTTTTGAAAGCGCGCTCCGGATGTAGGCGTAAAGAATTGAGAATGTGACGTCAGTAGTAGATATAGAGGCATTTTGCGGCGGGTTACCGAGGGATGATTGTGGCAGATAAGGTTGTTATATTTTTCGTTTGCTAGCTGCCCCGTTCTGTCGTTCCTTTCACCAATTTATGCACAGTGTCATATAGTAAGTCTTGTTTCCAATGACGAGTCTGGTAGCGTAATATAAATGGCGCATTCTGTTCACGAGCAAAGAGAAATAGCTTACCATGAGCAGAACGCGTTGGGACACAGAAATCCTCAGATATGCTTCAATTTGTGCCTTTGAGCGTGCAGGCTTTAGATAGCACATCGTCCTTTGTCTTGTAAGAAGTGATATGTACAATTATCGGACGGCTTCTGTTGGTGGTGGTTCTGCCGATACGATGCGCACTCTGAATATCCTTCGGTTTCAGTGTTATTTTCAAGTTGTCTCCCAAAAATTGATTACATGTTTTTCACTATCTGCCCAAGCATATGACTCGCCCTCTCTGACGCCGTAAAAAGACAAGATTGCAGCGAGGCGACCTGTCCTCGGCGTTCTTTAGTCTGTCCTCATTGCCAACAAGTCTGTCCGACGTCTGCACGTATGTTGTCAACAAATTATCAACATCAGACCGCAAGTCCGGTAATACTTGGCATTGGTCCTCGGTATTTACTATGCGTGCAATGATGTCAGCAAAGGTCGTTCATTGTTAGTGAGCCACGCATTATTAGATATAAGTTCAACCGAAATTGCCGCCTGTCCGGCTTCTAAAGTTGATACATGGCGTGGACAGTTTGGTCAGTTTGACTGATTCCGTTGCATGTGGTAGGGCCTGGATTTTTCTCTTCGTCTCCCGACAGCAACAATAGTTCGTGAGAAATGCTCACGCAGCGCGGGCTCCATAACTGCACCAGACAACCGCAATTACTATTCTCTTACCGTAACGACATTCGTAAGTGCGTACCTGCGAGATAAACACGAACGGCGAAATTGGGCGCTGAGCCATGGCGCAGCTGACGAGTCCAAGAAGCGTTGGCTATCGAGAGCGCCCTTTATAGGTGACGGTAATCCTGATGTCGGTGATCTTGGCGATGCTTGTTGAAACAGAGTAATTGTAGTATCGATGATGACGCAATCTCTTGGTCCGGCTGCCGGGCCTGATGAGTCCAGGTAGAGAGGAAATCAAGCGAGCGACGCAGGCATGTTAGCTCCTGGATTGTCGAAGAATCCATGAGAGGAACACACTTATCGCACTGCCACAGGAGTCGGGCGGGCTGATTGCAGCAAGCACCTGCGTGATAAACACGAACGGTGAAGTTAGGCGCTGAGCCATGGTACAGCTGACGACCCTAACCCAAGTTGTAATTTGTGCAGTGATTTTTAATCACACCTGTTTCCAGAAGATGTGCTCGCTCCGTGTGCAAATGTGGGCGTTTTGGCACTATACGGGCGTACTCTTATGGCTCTCGATCCGGCACTCTCCGTCGGCCAGTCGACCGGCTAAAATTCATACCGCCAGATTACCGCTTTAGTGCTCTGGCCATTCGAAAGGCACCCGAATGCGGCCGAAGTACGGCCACCAGGGGTCAGCCCAAATGCGTTCGTCGAACTCCAGCCGGACTAAGATACCGAAAGTTCTGCATTGCTACAGGCATTCGAATTCTGACACAGTACCTTAACTGTACTGCGGGCCGGTGGACGATCACTGCATGCAGCGCAAGCAGATGACTGAGTCACACTGTGAAGCATCACAAACCCATCATTTCGGTCCCGTGCACCGATATCAAAGTGAGCGCGTGCGCCCCCACCAGCCATCCAGCCTTCAGCGCCGCCCTGATTATTGATCAGCCTCAGTTGAGAGCTAAATTCATTTATTCAATACAGCTCATAACTTGTCGTTCGCGGAATTGCTGTGCCTCGGTAACACTTATTTATTTGCTTTAGCTGGAATAGTTGTATTGCCCAGGTCCTCTGTGCGGCCCAGATGTAATAAAACAGGGTGCGGGGGAGTGCGGTTTAGTGGGATGAATTTCCCAAAGATAAAAGTGGCGCTTTTAACCAATTTCTGTTGGGTCAATCTTTGTACACACTTCCATGTTCTGACTAAATTAACTATTTTGACAGTTTACTGACCAGTGTAGTCTTATATAAATCCCGCACGCATGCCTTTATGAAGCGCTTTGGAACTCCACAAAACACTCTGCAACATTCTTCATAATTTTCTTCACAGAAAAATATGTCCAGTTTTAGGGCGTTTTTCTTAGAAATTTTATACTCGATCAACCTTTCTGATGAGCTTTCAGAGGGGTGATTCTAGGCGTGATAGAACAAGCACTTTTATATCTATTTAGTTATTAATAAAAGAAAAAATAAATAATTCAATTATTTTGACATTGTTTTTATGAGTTTCGTGCAAACCACTTATAATGCAAAGAACCTAAATTTTATCTAATGGCATAATTCGATAAAAAATTATAGACGTTTTGTGAAGGACGCTCTGCTTCTGGTAACTGCACTTCTATCCAGCTTTGTGCTCATGCAATGAAAGCAGTAAGTCTAGAGTTTCGTAGTTTGTTTCAAACCAAAAACATAGCAATAGTAGTATACATATCAGAAAACCTTGCATACTGCAATGAATAAAACATAATCAATAGTTTATTTGTCGAGTTTCGATGTCTATGGCTCTCAACCCCCGAAGGCAAATTTGCCGCTCTGCTGTATGTGTACACACCTTACGGCAGCTTTACAGTGTAATATGGCATTTCTGCCCGCTGCGGTTGCTGGGTGGTTAAGGCGTTGTACTGCATAGCACAATACACGCCTACGATACCCGGCCGCGGCGGCTGCTTTTCTGATTAAGGCGAAAAGCATAAACGTCCTTGTGTTCCGGATTTAGCCGCACTGTAAAAATCCCCAGGTGGTAGAAATTGATCAGGAGCCCTCTACTAAAGCGCGCCTCATCGCCTGCGTTGCATCGGCGTGTTAAACACCCCAATCAATCCATCAA
>CM023457.1:70210172-70400023 GCA_013339765.2 Haemaphysalis longicornis
CATTTCGAAGGGGATCCTTGAGATGCGTCATTGCCACGGTCGTCGCCCTTGCCAGGCTGCACTGCATGCCGGCAGAAGAAGGGATAATTATAAGTGTTTCATCCGCAAAATTATTTCCCTGTATAATGCACCACCGTTGCATAGACGACGCCGCAGATAGGCCTCACCGCCTGCCGGGAGATGAGGGGCTCACTAAAAGGTTGCCTGCAACTATAGCGTCACAGCCGACGTGCCAACGGAAGTGAATCTGGTATGTGTGTGGTACGATTGTTTTTTAAAACACAGGACAAGCTCAGCCAGTGGGGTGGGGGGGGGTATTTGGGTTGGGTAAGTTGGGGGGTTAATTAGGAATAGGTTTGGGTTTGCTTACCGGGTGGCCTGGGGTTTTGAAATTTGGTTTGGAAATACTGACTGACGAGACGATTCGGGAGCACTTCTCTTCTGTTTTGAAAAGGGGTTGGTTACAGAGTAACCAAGTGCAGTAATAAACAAAGAACGAGGCGAGGGCAGGACTAACGTTCGACATGTCCTCGCTTCTTCCCCTGTTTATTACTGCGGTTATTTACGGCGTGTATGAGCGAACACGCCCAAACTTTCTCTCTTCTGAGGAGTATGTTATTTGTTCAACAATAAAATCTTAGACGATGCCGTGAATTCATGTAAGACATTCCGAAAATGGTGCGGGCCGGTCTAGATTGCCGAATCTGCCTTCTGTTTCTCCCAAACTACAGTAAACCTTCATTATCATATCTGAAAATATATCGAAACTTTTCGGCGCCTTATCTTGGTCCTAATAATCCTATAAATCTACCCACTTTAAACCCGAACATACTAACCATCACGCTGAAAGGGTTTCATAAAAACATTCCACCTCTAGTGCTATAGCGAATATCTACCTCTGCAGGAGGTCTGGCCATTCACTCCGACTTTTCCGACTCATGGAGATCCTTCTGCAAATCCCTGTGGTACCATCCTCCACTTCACTCTTCGAGGTGACCACTGTCTGCAACGGCCCATATCGCGAACCTCCGCCATATCCGTGACATACAGCCATCATTGTCAATAAAACTTGCACCAAAAAGGCTGAACCACATGGAAATCGTACACACTTTCCCGGTAGCACGCTATTGCCATGGGTTACGGAAAAACACTTCAGGATGAATCTATGCGGCTTTCACGAGATGCTCCGTGCATGTCGAAGTGATGCCGTCGGTCATTTCTGATACTCTAGTCAGCGCGGACCTTTATATTCGAACTTTAGACGTGAAGCCTTTTTCGCTGTTTTCCTCATAGCCCTTCGTGCACTATTGCAGCTGGAAATGCCAACGCTGCTACTTTGGCTAAAAGCTGAAATATTTCACCCGAAACGTATTTATATGAAACAAGTTAGACAATGTAGCGCGAAGAATCACAACTGCAGAGTTTATTGAACAAATTCAGTACTCACCATTATAAAAGCGCCCACCAATAAAGCAGTCGGCGCCATACTGCACTACGTAGCTGCAAGGAAAGGTATTCTCACTTTATTATCCAAATACTCAAATTTTCTCACACAATGTATATCCCCATTTAAAGAAGAGTATAGCACAAACTTATGTTATATATTGTCCAAACTGTTTACCACATTCTTCAATGTTGACTTATTACTAGCATTTAGATGAAACTTTCAAGGCCTACTTCGAAGCTGCATCTTTTTACGTCTGCCTGCCCCGACGCCACATTGTACCACGAACACAGGAACGTACGATCACCCCTTTTAGCCCACCTACCTTACCCAAGCCCAACCGACAACTTGAAAGAACACCGACTGGCTCCCGGTGGAGACCCGGGAGACTGATTTCTTGTGCTGGGCAACGGTTCGTGTACAGGGGGTACCCGGATAAATTACTCCGACACAGGAGGAAAGTTTCCAACCATAAATTCGTTTTTCACAATATGTTTATTCTTGCTCCTGCTAACCCTTGGGTACTTCATATTGAAGATGGCCCCACCAACCATAAACTAGTAAAGTACTAGTCAGTGACTGGGCGTATGTTTGTGCCTCATATTTTCGATCGTCCCGACGGTCAGGAGAGCCAGTTTTTCCGCACTCCCCTGGGATATCCTGCTTTGTTTTGTACTTACGCTGTTATATTCAGTGTATTGAGACTTGTACCGAAAAAAAAAAGTGAAACGAGCATTGAACCATAAAATGACCCGTTTTATCTTTTCTTTCTGTCACCTTCGTTAATTAAACTCTTTGCTAGAAAAATATAGGGCTGTTCCACCTAGAATCTCTGTTAAGACAGCGGTTATGCTCTACACCTCGATACAAGGCTCAGCCGGGTAGCGTTCCTTGATAGGCGTCTCCTAAGAGTGCCAGCAGGATTCCCATCTGGTCTCGCCCAAGCCAGAGTGCAAGCACTGCATCGCCGTTTCCACGGCGTGGTTGCCGATCTCATCTGACTTTAGCTGTCGGCCATAGGACATCTCAATACGAAACAAGAGGGCCAGAGTGGAACCGGCGATGTTGGAAATTTAGGTCACTTTATTTCCTTTAGTGTATCCCTCCGCCCGGTTGTCAAGAGTTACTGAAGGGCTTCTGAGTAGTTCGTGCACTTGGTGCTGCCGTCGACTTGCAAGAGTTATGTAATGTCGCAGGGTCAATTCATGCACTTGCTGCTGCGGTGCTCGCTCTTTTGTAATTAGGCGTTTTTGGGGTGGAGTTGTAGATGCCCCTTGCTCAGCTTATTGTTTGTCTCTTTGTTGGCCTCATGTTTTCGCATTTAAACCAGAAAGCGGAAGACATAGAAAGTATTTTCGATTTTGTGGCATCATATTAAGAGGTTGAGAACTCTCATTTGGCGTATCACTTTTTGTGCCACCTACTGCAACGAACGTTATGCGTCGTGTCCCTGTCCTGACCCTTAGCCTTGATCCACTTGCGTACCTTAGGAAGCGTTTTGGCGAAATAGACAACCTTATAGCCTAACAGAGTGCACAAGCCAGTGAAAATTGTTGCGTTTGATGTTAACCGCTTAGAAAAAAAAAACAGTACAAATTACTACACAAGGGGAAACCTTTAGGCGAAGAGAAGCTTGTTGACAATGCTCCAAAACATAGCCCAACAAAAGTACAGAAGTTGGGGCACCTTGGTCACTGTAATACAGTGACCTAATTACCGCAACAAAATCGATAGCACAGGTCTCCCCCACCCCTACTCTCGCGAAAGCTCCGGATTGGTCCTCTGTGTACGACGCGCCCTGTGTTGATGCAGCCGTCGGTGAGCTAACCAAAATTGTGCGAAACGCTATGGAGCAACACATCCCAAAGCAGCGAAATCGCTCCAGTAAGTTTCCCGTCTGGTTCAGTCACGAGCTGCGTGACGCGCTTCGAAAAAACGTCATTTCCACCGCTTGTTTAAAGCTCACAATGGCCCGTCTTCTCTGGCAAACTTCAAGGAATGGCGGTCGTTAGCGAAGACGTTACTTGCCCAGGACAAAAAGAACTTTAGTGACTACACCAAAACTTCTCTAACCCACTCCCCTCGTGAGTTCTGGAGGTATATTAAGTTCCGTACACGTCATGTACGCGATAGCATAACCATTCAGGATGGCGACAAGTTTGTGTCTGACCCGGCAGGCCTATGCGAACTCCTTGCACGTCATTTTTCTTCTACCTACTCGACGTCGTCTCACAGCGGCAACGAACTGCGCTTTCCAGTCTCATGGGCCACTATTGCGAATCCCGAACATTACTGAGAGTGATGTTGTGCGCGCTATCCGCAAACTTTCCTCAAAAAAGTCGGCGGGCTGCGACAGCATTCCATGCTTAATTGTGAAAGGCTGTTGCGTCGTCTTTGCACCTCTGCTCTGCAACATCATACGCATGTCACTTCTGGAGCAACATTTTCCGTCAGACTGGAAATTAGGCGCTATTTTCCCTTTGCACAAGTCTGGCAGAGCCACTGTCCCCGGAAACTACAGGCCTATCTCTCTATTGCCTTCCTTTCCTAAAGTCTTCGAAAAAGTCATGCATGGTTACCTTCTAGCAGCAATGCGTTCATTAATTCATTCTAACCAACACGGCTTCATGCCCGGAAGGTCAGTAGAATCAAATCTCGCATGTTTCCTAAACGACATCGACCCCCAGTGCTCTCTCGTCAACAGATAGATACCGTATATTTCGACTGCAGCAAGGCCTTCGATGCTGCTAATCACGAGCTACTGCTTCGCAAATTGTCCGCATACGGCTTATCCAGTGAGTTCTGTCAGTGGTTCGGCAGTTACTTAAAAGGCATGTCCAATTGCATCTGTTATGAAGGCGTCACCTCCCGGCCCTTCGCCATGATATCAGGGGTACCTCAAGGGTCTACACTGGGCCCTTTCCTCTTCAACATTTTTGTTAATGACATCCACTCTGTCATTAGACACTGTTCGCTCTCAGTATGCCGATGATATGAAGCTGTATCGCGCGGTCTCCTCAACGGATGATCGCGTCCTGCTGCAACATGACATCAATGCAGTTTCGGCATGGTGCGACAGCAACTACCTAAAGCTTAATCTCTCCAAAACTATTGTGATATCTTGCACTCGTAAAACTGCCCCGCTCACTTTCCCGTACTCTTTGCTCGGTTATGCCATAAAACGCGCCACTGTAGCGCGCGGTTTGGGTGTATTGATGGACGCAAAACTACTCTTCAACTCGCACGTGAACCATCTGACGAACTCCTGTCTCCGAACACTTGGCATGATTTCCCGAGCCACCAGTGAATTCACGAGCCCATCAAGCTTCGCATCCCTTTACCGCGCCCTAATTTTGCCGAAGCTAGACTTTTCAAGCGCAATGTGGAATTGTTTAAGTCCTTCGTCGTCTCTTCGACTTGAAAGGATTCAGAGGCGCTTCACCAGAACCGTATTTTATCGATACTCACCAGTGAGCAACTATCTGCATGTTGAGGTTCTCAAGCCCCTGAACCTCGATGAGCTATGTATCGGGCGTTCCAGGCGTGACCTGATTTTTTTTCAAGTGCATTCATTCTAAATTTGACTGCCCTTGCCTTGTGAGCTCTGTTCTCCTGCGAGTGCCAAGCAGGCCACTGCGGCCGCATGGCTGCTTTCATGTTGACAAAATTCTGAGCTTGGTACTAGCTAACCGACGCCAACATGCCTTTAACTGTCTTTTTTTATCTGCCATTGACGTTTTTTGCAACGACATGGTAATTTTTAAACGCTCTTTGAAAGATTTTCCATTTTGAATGCACATGTTCTATAGCGCGGTCGCACATGCACTTCTCCCTCTGTTCTTGTATGTCGGAAGGAAGAGAATCATCACGATTGTGCTTGTATTTGTCGTTTAGTGTACACACAATCTCCGTGCTCTTGTTGCTCAGAAAATGTCTTCTTCTCTTTGATAACTCTCCTTCTTTGTGTATATACCCATATAATTGTACTGTTACTTCCCTTTTCATAATCCGTCTTTTCTATGCCTTATATGTCTGTATTCTATGCATCACTCGTGAAGGCCATTGCGCTGTTGGTGAGCATTTCAAATAAATAAAGTATGGCATCTTCATTACAGAATTGAAGAACAAGGAGGCACCCCTACAGCGAGAAATTTCGCGAGAATTATGAACAGTCTCTCACTCAGGAAGCTTCTTCCAACATTGTAACACGAAAATACAAGAAGCAAGAAGGCAGTGATTTATAATTACCTCCGAAAGAGGTAGCTCGAAAAGATACTTATATCTAATACGTCAAGCAAGATAGGAAGTTTATCTAGCAATGAAGCACTACAGAAATCCAATACGCAGCAACACGAGCCTTGTAGAAATCGGCACTGCTTTATTTATAAAGAGTAATTTTGCTCCACGGGTAAAGGGGGGATTGTAATAAATGTCGCAAGACTTTAATTGTTTTATTAAGGTTGCCCCGAAATATATTCCTCCTTCCAAATTTCTCCAGAATGCATTCTTCTGGTTAACACAAACTTTACAGTTTGCTTTTTGTGTTTAGAGCAGCTTGGGGTCAAAAAGTTCTTAGTATAGGTATCGTTGTTTGTTTTCGGGTTTTATAGTTTTTCATTATCATGGGAAGGGTAAAAATCAGGCGCTATTTTTAAATGTGATATTCGGAGAGAAATGGGCTGTTTTTGTGAAACCATTCCGAAATTCAGGTTTCACTGTGGGTTAAATTGAGAGGTATGCTAAGTTTATTTTATTATACTCAATTTATTTTAGAGGGTATCACGTGCCGTTTACCTCAAAGACCTGAAAATTGCTGTTTATTTCAAGCTGGTAATCGGGGGGAATTCAGGATGAATAAAAATGACGGTAATTAGCATGGATAACTTCTAGCAAATGAAGCATATTATTCACAATAATCTGGGCATTGAGTGTTTCCTCATCCCTCTTCACATACGTTATTGGAATGGGCATCCGGAACCTGTCCGTCTTCATTCGAGTCCTCTCTGATCGCTGAAAGTGCTTCAACTGGAAAAAAGTTCTCTCGGCAACACAGCTTCTGTTAGCTAGGCCCAACAATGTCAGGGTAGCATTTGCCACCCTGTGGTTTCAGGTAATAGAGTCATTCCAATACTCAATGAGTTCGGAAGGTGTCTTTCTGGGCTTGCTACCAGCAAGCATGATTGAGAACGGCGGAACCTCAGACAACTGTGCAGAGCGCTTCCTCTGAAAGGGTCCATTCGGGGAGAAATGGGGTTTTACCCAAAAACGAACAACCCTAAGTATAGCTGACTTAGAGCGGTTTTAATGTAGTGCGACAATATTAGGTAACCCTGCCTGTCAATGACGTTGCGTCTCTTGCACAAAATTATGACGGCTGGCTGCCACAAAAAATGGCCGATAAACCGAAAAGATGGCCGAAACCCTAAATACGAAGCGTTGCAATTCTGGATGTCTCCTGGAGCGACGTTTTAGCTTGTATTTTTCCTGTCCAGTCACGGAGTGCACATAACGAGAGGACCCCTTTTGCATTCACAGAAAGGGCACGTGCTTGAGGAAGCAAGATTTGTGGGCTCAGTGCCATTGAACCCGCCGTGGATGACTACTGAATGAACTACAGAGAGCGTTACCTGGCACGGGAATTCAACGCAACACGGACATGCTCATTTTCGCATTAGGCGGGTAGCAAGGGATGTCGCGTATGGAAGTCATTGTTGCTTTGAGATACAAATACAGGTGTGTGCTTAATCATACTTACCCAAAGGACTAAGGGTCATAAGTCTAAATGACTGTTATAACTCGAGTTGGGACGTTAGGCAAATGCCTATTTTGTTCTTTGCGCTCTATCACCCCAATTTGATATATTCACAGAATAACAGGCTAAGAAGGGGTTTTGCGAGGTTTTAATACCACCCATATTTGCCTATTTTGGCGTTTTTGCTTAAATGTCACTAAATGCCTATTTTCAAAATCAACCCCTACATGAAAACTACTGGTTCCTAATTTTTGCTTTACAGCACAGTTTGAGACCGCTATCCCGTTACCCGGCAGATGTGACTTCTGAACTCTATGTAATTCGACCTAGCTAGTCCTCTAGGTCATCAGAATCCAGGCAAATAACCCTAGCACCAGTGCAATCTGGCGCCTATTATATGTGACAAGAGAAACAATTTTGAATAGGAAATATGAAAATGGTGATAGTTCGCTATTGTTCGCACAATTTTCACAGTGATTTCTTGCCAACGTTCCGTGTGCTTTCCAAAGGTGTCACCGTCGCCCCTACAACCGTACTGAAATCTAACTGTATCTCCACGCAAGGGTTAAAGACGCCCTTTTTATAGCAGATCTTTCCTATAAGGAAGAGAGAATAGCGCAACATCACTCCGCAGTTGCGATCCCGTACCCCTTAAATTTAACACTGCCGACGGGCTCTTAAACACGCTTTCTATCTAAAATCTGTTCTGCTGATAAACACCTTTTGAAAAACGCTGTTGAAATGGGTGAAAGTGTATTTACCTGTGTTGGGATGTATGAATTCAACAATTCGGATAGTTTTATTGTGTATAGGAAAAGTGCTAGAGTCGTATGTAGCAGTACTCACGTAAGCTCAGGTAAATTTCTTGATAAATGGTCGTCTCTTTTCCGTTCAATATTTGTGTGTGGTTTTTTTGTGTCCTGAAAATGCATAGCGAAGGTGAATAAATAAATAATCAGTTTTTTAGTTCTCAAGTATTCTTTTTCAAGCCTCTTTCATTTTATCCTAGCCTAAAGCAAGCGAAAGTGGCATTGAACATGAACGTAACCAGTGCGCTAATTGAAATAAGCCAACAGATCGGCATTACTCAAGCAGGTTATTGGACAGTTGATCGGTTATGTTTCCTGGGGGCGCCTTTGTGTCATGATAAATAATAACATTCTTGGCTTTCCTATCGCAGATACAGGTCGGGCACGTGATCGTTTGAAGTTATGAGCAATAATGTAAAAAATTAGGACGCCCATATTTACCACGTTGTACACTGAAACGTTCTTTCCCCTGCCTGTTTTGCACCTAAACAGTCCGTTAATACGCCCTAAGTAAGGCCACCAGTTATAATACAGGACACACGCACACTGTGCCCTTGCGGCAGGGACGCTATCGTAATCACTACGTCATAAAGAGTCCATGAGTGTCCTGGTTATGTATTTTCTAAATAGGACCCTTAACGTGATTTCCTGAAGAAAAATGGCAGCATCTCCACGTCGTGGATGATGGCGAGATTACGGAGTACGGGAAATCGAAATGGCATCCAAGTTGCGCCCCGAGTGACATCCCATTTGTGTTCCCACCGTCATTTGATTTAAGCCGTGAGTTTCACCTTTATTATTCCCTTAATGAAACTACAACTCACGGCTCAAATCGAATTTCGCTTGATTTTTGATTGATGGTGGTGTGGGCGCGGATGGACGCGGACGGACAATGTGCGGTACTAAGGTACTGCGCCCCTAAAAGCAAGGCACCTAGATTTCCCCGTGCTTTGTTCACAGGGAGAAGCCGTTCTAGTGAAAGCAGAAATACAATGTGTAATGTTTGTAAATAAGGCAAAAATGCGGTTGGTTTTAGAGTGAGTTCTTTCTTTGTGTAACACGTGAGAGTTCATTCCGGATTGTCACACCGGCGATCTGTTCGCAATAAGTTGTCTTATATTTCAAGCATTAGAAGCGACACCAAGATCCATTTTAATGAGTTACCATAGTACACACCACGTTTTTCTCTTAACAGTCGCAAACTTTTCAAATAATTTGACAGTACAATCTCACCTACCTTCTTTTGTACGAGTTGAGTGGCAAGTCACTAATAGTCGCTATAAATATTTCATAAAAATTCCAATTAGTTTTTATTCTCGGACTTGGGAAGTTGTTTTATTTATTACAATCAAAAATAGGAACAACCTGACTAATCCAAAATGAACGCTTTTAATAGTGTTTTTGATTTCTGGTGCGAGTGCGCCAGCTTATCACTGAAATCTATTGCCGGTGGACAATATAGTTCGCAACATAAACCACCCCAATGAGTAGAGTTGGAGACTGCAGAAACGTGGAAGTCTCACGTAGTTTTTCCGGCGCAAAACGCAGATATACGATACCCATCACCCGCTCCTAAAGCCTATCATAGGGTATGTAGAAACGCAGGCTACGAGCGGCGTCATTAAGTAAGGGTGTGTGGCAATTAAAACAACACAATAGCTTTTTATCTTTTCCCTATGAATGGCGTTAGCCGACGTGTGTCCTACCATTTTTTGACATGTCGAATATTTGAATTCACTATTCTTGAAACAGAGGAATTGTATATTTGGAAAAAAAAGAACGATGGCAAAGTCGTTTGTAAGCATACAATTTTTCTTCAAGTACGCCAAAGGTTTCCTTTTCCTGAATAATCAAAGCAAAGCATCTGTCATGCGAGATGCTTTTGGAGTACGTGGTGATAATGCTTACACACGGTGTTTGAGCTCAGTTTAGCCAGAATTCAAAATATGCCAATGCACCCTAAGACATCGCGACCAAGAGCGTGTTGCTCACATTTGTAGGTAGGGCGTCACGCTGTTTTTATTTCGCCTGATTCGATAATTGCTCAAGATCAATTACCCAACTTCTAAACCAACGAAGCTAAACAAAAAAATGTCCAGTTAGAAAGTTGCAGAGCGGTTCTCCAAAACGCCGAATAGACCGTTTCTTCCCTTCCATCTGTTGCCCGCCGTGCTTGCTCAGTGGCTAAAGCGTTGTGCAACTGAGAACACGGTGCGGGTTCGATTCCCGGCTGCAGCAGCCGCTTTTCTGGTGGAGGCGGAAAGCAAAAACGCCTCTGTGTACGAGATTTCAGCGCACTTGAAAGATCCCCATGCAGTCAAAATTAATCCGGAGCCCTTAACTAGGGCGCGCCTCATAACCTGTGTTGCGTAGGCGCGTTAAAGCGTACAATCAATCAATCCTTCTATCTGTTAAGTATTAACGTTTTTCTGCTCTCTGCTGAAGTCCGCGAAACATAAAAAAGGCCACGTGACACGGCCTCTTGAGCGTGGTAATTGCAGTGCTGCCAAGTGTTCGGCGCACTAACAGCCATCGCCACCATGGTGCTTTAAATGCGTACGGGCAGATGACGAACCTGTTGCTCCCGGCAGCACAAGCGAAGACCGCTGCGCCGTCTTATCGTTAGAACGAACTGTAGTCAGGGGTGCGTAAAGCTGGCGTAAGTGGCACAGCCAACGTCCAAATCGCTCTTTGACGCTTTTTACGCTGCAGCGCTCCTATGTTTGTTTGAGCGCGTAACGTTTGGGACAACTGGAATCACGACGCGCAACCGGGCATGCCACGTGGGGTGAGTTTGTGTTTCGCGGGTAGCACCATTAAGCTGAAAAACACTAATACTTTACAGACAGAAAAATAGAAACAGTTTATTCGCATGTTTAGCTAACTGCTGTCCAAGTTCCAAATTGAAATGTTTTATCTGGCTTCGCTTTTTCAGAAGTTGGCTGAATAATCTTGACTAATTATATAATTATTCGTACAAAAAGTACCATGGCACACTGCATACACAAGTGAGCAACATGCACTAGGTTGAGTCGTTTTAGAGTGCGACTGGATATTTTTTTACTCTCGCTACAGTTAGATGAAACACCCTGTATGTACCGCTTTTTAGAAGATTCTCTCAGTGTATCCGGACAGCTGTATGAAGTTGAAAACAATCACGCACGCACATCGAGACCAAAATTTTCGCGCCTTCGTAACAAAAGATGGACTATCCTTTTTAAAATATGTGAAAGCCCCATGACCCGAATAGCAAAGTTTAGATTCTGCATGCGATTGTTTAAAGATTTCTTTATCTCTGCTGCTTTATTGCCGGTCTCTTCCTGGCGCAGTTATTTAGATGTCGGGTATTCTAAAGGTTGAGTGGTAGCCGTTGGTTGATTTATTGTAGGGTTTAATGCGCCAACGCAACGCAGGCGATGAGGTGCGCCGTACTGGAGGGCTCCGGATTTATTTTGACCAGCCGGAGATCGTTAACGTGTGCCTAAGTCTCATACACATGGGAATTTTCGTATTTCGCCTCCATCAGAAAAGTGGCCGCCGCGGCTGGAGATCTAGCCCGCCTTCCCGTTTCTAGATCCTTCAAACCTATAAGCTTACAAACGAAAAAATGAGCAGGTGGTGCAAGGAGTAAAAAATTTGCAGGCATCGCATCTAACAATGTCATAACATAATTAAAAATGTGGACGCTATTGGAAAATTGTTTTGCCGGTTTTTCAAAGTTCAGAAGGCCTTGAGGCCACATACAAGAAATTTAGTTGTTATTTCAAATATTTTTCGATTTCAAGCCGTGTCGTCAAATGAGGCATTTGGTCTCTGGGGTCACCCCGACGTCAGCCTGGTGTTCATTGCAACGCCTAAAAAACGAACAAGTATTATATCTATTGCTAGAGAAATCTTTGAAGAATCTTCTCCCAGAAAACTAGCTATGTTACTTTTGTTTTCATTTTGCAAGGTGAATCCTAAGTAACGCATTCAATAAAAGACACCAACGCTGAAAGGGCTAGAAATTCAGTAGAAAGAAAACTTCTGCATCACAATTTCAGCGTCGGCGGATCGAGAGTAGCCGTACACAACTGCTATTCTATGCTTCCTGAGGCACCATACCTGCCAGAACGGTGGACCTCACTATCCTTAACACCCTCGATAGACAGTGGTGAGAGAAAAGACATCAACAAATAACTATGTCATGACAACTGCCAAGCAATTTGGGGTACGGTTTGGCAAATTCTTTTGAAAGCAGTAAACTCGAAGGAAGCGAACAGGCGTAAATGTGAATGAACTAAGTGCACATGCATTGTTGCTTAACCAAATGTTACTTGACCTTTAAAGGAAAGCCTGAATTCTTCAAAAATGAGTATTGTGGCAACAAAGACAGAAAAGAAACTGTCGTTATTAGCTTAAACTAACGAAATTCTACTCCCAAGAGAAACTGTCCACAACAAACGCTATTCTCGTGTGACTGCGCAACGGCGTAAAATTGTTACTTGAGGCCAGTGACTGCCGCATGGTTTCATGGAGCTATTTAAAAATATTGAGGGTGTTGTTGTTTTAGTTTGCTATCGAATTCAGTTCAAAACGGCCAGTATACTGTGCTAGTACTTTAAATCAGGGTAAGAACAAAATATTAAACAACTGAAATATCGCGTATGAAATCATACGTACTCTTAAAGTTTTCCAAATCGAAGGCGTTCAATTGCTACAAAAAATCTTAAGACGCTGGAAAAGAGACACTTGATTTTGAACATAGAGAATTGCAACCGTAACAACAATTACAAGGTAAATTTGAAATGCCCGAAAACCTTGGTTTGCCCATGTTGTTCTCACAGAATAAGAACATAAAAACCATGACAACAAAGCTTGGAGGATAAAGGGGTATTGTCAAATAATGTCGCTAGAACAATACCTCAGTCCGCGCGAAGCTTAGTGAAGGGATATGATGTATAGCATTTCGCCCGTTTATCCCGGCCTTTGAACCAAGCCCTTGTGTATTGTATTTTGACATCTGCTGCACCACAAGCAAATCCTTTTGTTAATTGTGCAAGCTTGTCTGGCGAAGTTACTGAAAGAAAGGAGGCTGTGCGCACAATGCTAAGGAATGACGCTTTGCAAGCTTGCTGTTTTGGAATCCGCAGGTGCACTTCGCTCCTGCTCGAGAATATAACTGCAGCTCGTATTCTTTTTTCCACAACTGAAGGCGCTTATATGCAGTGCGCTGCATTGTCCAATCTAGCGATGCACGCAGCACCTTTCTTTGTGATATTAATCATCTTGTGCAGGACCTTGGGCGGTAGAGTGCCGATGTTTTCTGATATGTGACATGCACCCAAAACGAATACGGAAAAAAACAACGCCCCCTGACCATTTTTCGTAAAAAAAATATTTCTGGCTTTTTCAGTGCTCGAGCCTTCATTCTACGCACCATGACATTGTGGAGAATGCGGTGAATACCTAATTCTATTGCCATCTATATTATAATCTAGAACCACAGTAAAGCTTAAATCATATCTAACGACTGCGCTCCTAAAAGACATCTACCACATAGGAATAATATGTACAGAAAACTCAAGCGCAATCCCCATACAGTTTCTCGGCAGAACAAGTACAAAGCTTACGATGAGTTGCTTACAAACCTAAAAAATGTTTCAAAACGGAACGTTTTTTCAATTGGGAATACAGCGAGCAAATGGGATCAGCAGTGTAACCTGGAAAGTTAATAATTCGCCAATAAACAAAACCTACCCATGCGAAAATCATAAGAAAACTAGTCAATGATAGCATAGTAAAGAGTAGCTGTTCAGTGTCAGAAGCACTTAATAAATATTTCGCCATAGTAACTTCCAAATTAGTACAGGCTCCGTCAGGAGAAGTATTAATTGACCACATAAAAGGCATAAGCAGGGCTAGATCTTTCTTCCTTAAACAAGCAGGCACACAAGAAATTTGTAAGGTAATTTTAAATTTAAGACCAACTGAATCAGTACGATGCGATTTCATTTCAGTTTCACTGCTGAAAACGGGAGCATCGAAGTGAACGTTTAGAGCATATTCTCCATGGCATTTTCACCTGCGTGGTATTTCCAACAGGTCTTAAAATATCAAAAGCTGTACCGATATTTAAAACAGGAAACAGAACAAAACCAAACATCTACCGACCTATACGAATCTTATCACCATTGTCGAAAGTTGCTGAAAAAGCGATGCTGTCGTGTTCAGAGCAATTTTTTGCTTCGAACGGACTATATGCGCAAGAGCAATGCGGTTACGTGACAGGAAAGTCAACAGAGCTGGCTCTACTAAGCATGCATAAAAATATTAAAAACAAGCTCCTTACAATGGGAGTTCACGTAGATTTGACAAAGGCATTTAATCTATAAAATACAAAGTATTGTTAACAAAAATAGAAAAATACGGTGTTCGCTGAACCCCTTTCAAACTGATAAATATTACATGCTAAACCACGAGCAAGAGTTAGCGTAAATGGTGCTTCATCCCAAATACTGATTACTAATAATTGTGTACCACAGGGAACACTTTTAGGCCCTTTTCCTTTTGTGTATTATATAAATGATTTACCTGTGCATTTACAAGAACCATGTTTCTTTCATACGCTGATGACACTGACATTTTCCTGACAGCCAGAAATCAATCGGACCTCTTTAAAAAGCTAATGGCATCTTGGCCAAATTTTCCCAAAGGGTAAACGCAACCATCTTGTTGCAAATGTTACAAAAAGCAATTATTCTGTCTTTTCAGCAGAAACACGCCTCTACTAAACAATGCATTCGTGCGGCTCACGAATGTTAACCTCGAAAACGTTAAACACACAACGTACTTGGGCGTATACTTAGACGAATAACTTCTATGGCACGAGCGTGTTGAAGAAACTCCGCGTAGAATCTACCAAAAAAGACCAACGCTTTGTAAGGGGCGCCATGTGTTACCCCTTGAACTATGATTATTCAGTACCATAGCTTTTTATATTCCTCCGTCACATATGCAGTCAGCGTTTATAGATTAACTTATTCCACTACTCTTTCATTTATCGATATTGCCTAAAAGACAGCTCTTCGAGCCGTGCTACCGGTACATAAATATGAACCTTTCAAATTTCCACATCAAATCCTGAATATAATTCGTTAAGCAGTTGTAAAAATATGCCCTGATGCATCTGTATAAAATAAATTGCAATATCATCATCTGTCCTTCGATTACACTTACACACCGCTCTACAAAACACTCCCTTCGAACCACTTGCCCAACCAAATTAGCAGTACTTGAGATGAGAATTAACTATGAAATATTTTGTTTTTCCGTTGCTGCTGCACGCTTATGGTACAAACTCCTAGAGAGAATCAAGTCAGCACCATAATTCTATATATTATAAAAACTAAAGGGTCAAGTTTTTAAGATGTCCACTGATTTACAAATCTTAGTAGTGTTAATTAAATCAGTGTTTCACATTTATTGCAACTGTTTTTATCTTTGCTTTCCAACAAGGTTGATCTTTCTTTTTATATTTTTTCGCTCTTCGTTATTTCTGCGTCCAATGACCCTTCACCTCCTTCACAATTGTCATTTCTTGTGTTATTCCGCATTTACTCTACAAGTCTTTTCAACAATTGCCTGTACGAGGAGCACGAATCTTTTGTTTATAGGGGCTCAAAAATATTGATATCTCATATATCGTAGGGACCCCTTTTACAACTCATTCCTGAGTTCAGGGATCCCGCCTGTGTAGGAGCCCCTCATTTCCTATTCTGATTCGCTACATGCATAGCGAAGGCATCTGTTCTGGCAGTCTTGGTGCCATAGGAAGCTTAAGAGGGTTCAACGCTGGTTGACCACTCTCGACATGTCGTAGACACTCGAGTCACGGCGCGGGGATTAAAAAGAAGGTCCCCTTCACCCCGAGAAATCAGAGTGGCGCTGGCTACCACCCTCAAGCACAGGAACAAAATTACATTGACATAAATACCCCAGAAAGCGGGGAGGAAAATCACCCCGCCGGTAGCGTAGTGGTTATCGCACCAGACCGGTATTCTGGAGGTCGTGGGTTCGGATCCCACCTAGCGGGCATTTTTTCTCCGCTTTCTTTCTCTCTTTCCAAATTCTTTATCTGTTTCAATGACCTACCACAACCTCCCCTTTGCTTTCCGAGGTTTTCGTGACTGCCAACCCTTATTTCTGTGATATATATATATATATATATATATATTGAGCATGAAAGAAACTTATCGATGACCCAGAAAAAATAGTAGAGAACATGGTTTACGCAGAATAAAAAGAAAAACAATGGTTTATTGACGTTTCTACTGGAAGACGAGACTTCATCTGAGTAACATACAACCTAGAAGCACGCACCCTTACATAGGGCAGAAGGTGTGCTACAGTGCACCCGTGTTAAGAACATTGCCGGGTTGAGGCGAGGGAACAGAGAAGGGCGGGGCACTATACTTTTGAGTTCAAACTTCCGTGACGTGCTTCTCACAAGCTCTCAAAAACGAAGAAAAGAAAGAAATGAAACAAAAGAACAAAAAAGCAATGTTTAATACTAACAGGACATACAGTACCGCGGGCGACAAACTCTTTTCTAAAAAGCAAAGCAATAAACAGCTTCATTCCCTTGAAAAAAACAGGGTGGGAAGCCGGTCAAAATAGACACTTCATGTACGAATTACAGGAATAAACGAATGGTGCAGCGAACGTCTCAACACGCAAAACGCAAAGTACAAGAACGACAAATACAGAACGGAGGCCGCCGGTTACACATCCATTTCTGATAATACCAATTCCCTGCAGCGTAAGGAATGTCAGGGCAGTATACAAGTTCACAGAAGTCCCAGGGTCGCACGTGCCAGAAATGCAATCAATGATAAGAATATGTACGTGTAGTAGCTAGGTACGTCCTGCGGGGAACTTACTACTAAATCGTTCACGAATAAGTTTCAAGAAGTTTCCCTGTTTATGCTCAAAGCGTGTCACAGCAGAATGGAGGCATGGAAAGAAGTGGGGAATAAGAAATTTTAGAGTTAACTAAACTGTCCAAGAAGCGGAGCGGTGGGCGAACAGCGCGAATGACAAATGGTGAATGACCGCGCAAACGGCGCGTTCCCTTTGCAAATTGACCCCCCAAAAGGCGCTGCCAACTGCAGTAAACGCCCGCCACCTTCTAACTGGAGTAGGAGGAGGGAGCGGGAGCGTTCGGGGAATGCAGCTGCTATTCCGAGAAAAAAGGGAGAGAGACACAAAAAAAATGGGGGACGTATGGGGGACGACAGGTGTTTGGTATAGCGAATAAAACAAACAAAACAAAAAAGATGAAAGTGGCTTAGGTACCCACCAAATACGATAATTTCCCCAAACTACTATAAGGCCTGAGGATGCGGAATAGAACTTGTAAATTAGGTACGATTCACGCGTTAGTCGATAGTGGGGAGAGCTAAAATCAGATTATAACACCGTGCCTCTAAGGTGGTCAAAACAGTGCCCAGGAAGGTTAACGTGTTTTTTCAACGGGAGAGGTGGCAGAGGTTTGGAATGTGACTTGTGATTATTAAACCTAGTTCTGAACGACTTTTGTGTTTTCGCGATGCATTGTAGGCGGCACACCATGTACTCGACGAAATGTACCACATTGGAACTATCACAGTTCAGGTTTCCTGTGATTCTTAGACGAAATTCAGAGGCTCTACAGACCGCGGTATTAATTGTAGACATGCGCGTGCATAGTTGACATGGAGGCTTCCTGCAAGGGCTGCATCTTCCGGTCGTCTGAGTCTTTATTTTGGATAAGGTTAGGACATCCCTAATGTTTTTGTTTCTCCTGTACACAACCCGTTGGGGCTCAGGAAAATGTGTTTTGGTGATCACTTTAGGTAAGAATGTTATAGTGTTTTTTACTATAGACGAGACTATGGGAACAGATGCGGAGAGTGTTAAGACCAAGTTCGTTTGGGGAGTGTCGTGGGAGGTTTTGGTGCCTCTGAGAAGGTCTGAACGGTTCAGGTTTTGTGGTCTGTGTATAGCGTTGTCAATTACTTCAACGGGATATTTTCGTTTCAGAAGTAAACTGCATAGCTCCTGACAAGTAAAATTGAAGTCCTCTTCTTTTGAGCAAATTCGACGAAAATGGTGAGCCTGGGTATAGGAAATACCGGTTTTGCAATGTTTGACGTGACTGCTTTGAAAATGTAGGTACTGTTGCCTGTCGGTCGGTTTTCGGTACAGATTAGTGATGAGTTTGCCCTCTGAGACGGTGACGTTTACGTCAAGAAAATTGATATTTGACAGAAAGTATTGATAAGAAAAAGAAGTGGAGGGATGTGCAGAGTTAAACGCGTCTATGAAGGTCAGCAAGGTCGTCTGCCCGTGGGTCCAAATCAGGAACACATCATCAAAGAAACGTTTACAATAGAGTGGCTTTAAGCTCTGGCTAATCAGAAGTTCTCCCTCTAGGACGTCCACAAATATATTGGCACAGTTCGGCCCTACGCGTGTTGCCATAGATGCGCCACGGATTTGGACGTAATGTTTTCCATCGAACTCAAAATTGTTAAGCTCTAGATTTAGCTGAAGATGAGCGCTTAGTGCTGAGCTATTAACATGTTTTTCGAAGGTTGCTTCACTGTAGGCGTGAAGTATTGCTAGGATTCCATCGGCGCGCGGAATATTTGTGTAGAGTGACGCAATATCCATTGTAACAAGGAGTAATTGCTGAGAATATGTATCTAAATTTAAAAGGTCGAAAAGGAAGTGGTTGGTATCTTTATTGTAAGAAAGAACGCTCGGCGGTATGATGCTAATTATCGAGTCCACGTACCACGAAAGGTGTTCCGTGACGGTGCCTATCCCCGCGACGATTGGGCGGCCGAGATTGTCTTTTTGAATTGGTGAAGGATGGAGTAATGAATGAAAGAACAGTTAATTCAATTGTTCCGCTTATCCCTGTAGCCGGCAGGTTTTACGTGCTGCAAAAAATCCACAAAAAAAGACAATCCCGTGCTCAGCAGCTCAGATCTGTTTAAATTACCTACCGCATTCTCGTTTTTGCTTTCCGAGGTTTTCTTGACTGCCAAGCCTTATTTCTGTCTTAATTCAACGAGCCTCGTTTTCCCGTTCTGATACTCTCTCTCTTTCTTTCTCTCTCCCCCTCCCTATATATATATATATATATATATATATATATATATATATATATATATAAATTGTCAAGAAGACAGTCGACACGACGGTAGCTTGATGTTGTTTTATTGCAGGAGCGAAGCTGATGGGAACGCTGGTCGGAGCGTTGCTCGTTTCTTGCTCATGCACCACCCGGTCTTCATTGTCTTCCATGACATCTCTTTGACGCATGTACCCGTGTGTGGATTGGGCATAATCGTATATGGGCTATGTTGCTGAGGCACAAACCCCGATGGCGTGTTGTGTCTATTGCGTCTGTGCATTTCTCTCGCTACTATCACCCCCGGTGCAAAAGGAGCCAACTTGGCAAGCGAATTAGGGTGATGTCTACACCAGCAGGTCGTAGTACGTCTTGAGCCTATCAACGTGGACAGTTTCACGGCCACGGCGGCGAAGATCCGAGGACGGAGTAACGGGCTCAACAAGGTAGTTCACTGGCGAAGTGCGGGCAATGAGCTTGTATGGCCCCTTGATATTTGGCCACCAATTTTCGGGAAAGAACGGGTGTTGGGAAGGGCACCCAAAGCCACACATGCGAACCAGGATCAAACGTTTTAGGACCGGTAGAGTCGTCACGACGATGGTTCTGGCGCTGTTTGTCATCAGTTCGAAAAGAACGGGCTAGTTATCGACATTCTTCGGCGTGCTGCACCATTTGTGAAACCGGTGTGTATTCTGTGGCATACGGTTGTGAGGGAGTATGGTATTCAGGGCGCATGTCGGCTCACGTCCGTAAAGCAAGAATAACGGGAAAAATCCCGTCGTCACCTGCGTGGCCGTATTGTAGGCGTACGTCATAAATTGGAGCACGACGTCAAATTGGAGTGGTCTGATGACAAATATATTGAAAGCCTGTCGCCCATGGTGTGGTTGAATCGTTCCGTGAGCCCATTCATCTTAGGGTGGTATGATGAGCTTGGCCTATGAACCACGTGACATTCGGCGAGTAGCGCTTTCATGACTTCCGATAAGAAGACCCATCTTCGATCACTCAGAAGCTCCCGAGGCGTCCCGTGCCGAAGTATAAATGCACGTGGTAAAAAATTCGCTACGTCGCGAGCCGTGGATGCGAGCATTGCAGCAGTTTCAGCATGCCTTGTCAGGTGGATAACGGCAACAATTATCCATCTGTTACCGGAAGCTGGAGAAGGCAGCTGCCCGTATAGATGGATCCCAACGCGGTCTAAGGGTTTTTCCAGGCAAGGTAGTGGTTGCAGTAGAGTGGTCGAGCGAGTTGGTGGCGATTTGCGGCGTTGTCATTCCGGGCACGAGCGAACCTACTTCTGTACAAAGTTGTACATTCCACGCCAATAATAACGGAGGCGGAGTCGCTCGCATGTTTCGATCACGCCAGCATGGGCGCGTCGCGGGTCGTCATGAAATGAAGCGAATATATCTGCGCGAAAATGGCATAGAATAACCACAAGCCCCTTGCGACCGTCCGCAAAATAATTTCGCCAGCAAAGCAGCTCTTCGCGCAGTTTAAAGTGAGAAGCTTGCTGTCGCAGGGCCCTTGATACACGGGTAGGTGACGAACGGGAGAGAACGCTGACCATGGAAGCTATCCATGGGTCCTTTCGCTGCTCAGCGCACATGTTAGTAGCACTGAGAGACGACAAGCTGCAGTGAGTAGTGGTGAGGTGAGACACGTCAGCCGGCAGAGGAGAGTGCGAGAGGGCATCCACGTCTGAGGGCTTGCGGCCTGAGCAGTAGACGACGTTAATGTCGTACTCTTGGAGCCGAAGATTCCATTGACCAAGGCGACCACAAGTATTTCTGAGGGCTTCCCGCCAACACAGTGCGTTGTGGTCAGTGTCGACGTCAAATCGGCGGCCATACAAGTATGGGCGAAACTTTCCTAATGCCTATATAATGGCCAAACACTCTTTTTCAGTGACAGAGTAGTTGGACTCAGCCTTTGCCAGCATCAGGGTCGTGTATACAATGACATAGTCCGCAAAACCAGATTTTCGCTGCGCGAGCACGCTACCAGTGCCAATACCACTAGCATTTGTGTGGACGTCTGTTGGAGCAGACGGGTCAATATGCCGTAATATAGGCGGCGATGTGAGCAGACGACGGAGTGTCGCAAACGCCACGTCGCAGGACGCTGACCAAGCCGAAATGCCGTTGTCACTGCTGAGAAGCTTTGTTAGTGGTGAAATGATGGACGCGAAGTTGCGAATAAACAGCCGTAAATACGAACACAGCCCCATAAAGCCCCTGAGTGCCTTAAGGGAGGTCTGTTTCGGGAACTCCGCGACGGCACCAAGCTTGGTCTCGTCCGGAGGAACGCTCTCCTTGCAAACGACATGACCCACGATGGTCAGTTTGCGTGCGACAAAGTGACACTTCTTCAGATTCAGCTGCAGTCCAGCCTGTGGCGAGGCACGTCAAAACTTACTCCAGGCGAACCAGGTGCGTCCCAAAATCTGGAGCGAAAACGACTACATCGTCCAAGTAACAAAGGTACGTCTTCCATTTCAGGCCGCGCAAAAGACCGTCCATAATTCTTTCGAACGTGGGTCGGGCATTGCATAGCCGGAACGGGATAACGTTAAATTCGTAGAGGTCATAATGGGTGACGAATGCCGTTTTTGCGCGATCAGCCTCCGCCATTGGGACCTGCCAGTACCGGGGTTTTAAGTCAACTGTTGAGACAAATTCGGCTCCCTGCAAACAGTCAAGGGCATCATCGATGCGAAGGAACGGGTAGACGTCTTTTATTGTAATGGTGTTAAAGCGTCGATAATATACGCAGAAGCTAATGGAGCCGTCTGTCTTCCGAACAAGCACCTCACGCGAAGCCCAGGAACACGTGGGAGGGCGAATGACACCGCGATTAACCATATCCTTCACGTTGTATTCAAACGTTTGGCGCACAGTCAGTGACGCTCGATATGGGTGCTGTCGAAGCGGCGCATGCGAACCAGTATCAATGGAGTGGGTGACAACGGGCGCGCGACCCAGCGAGCTTTGCGCGTGATGTTATGACTCACTGGCGCCATGTTTGCGCGGGTCAGTCGCCCGCCGGTCGACCACCCCACTGCTTGTCGATGGAAACGAAAAGAGGCCGACAAGACGCTGCGGCGGCCACTGATTGACAGCAGCTTCTGAGCGGTGTTGAGTGTTGTTGCCCCAAAGGGATTAAGGAGCTGCCGCTCTTCCCCCTGCCAAAGCAACTGAACGCGTGTGCGCGTGAAAGCCCAGACGGCGACGACCGGACAATGGGACCCCAGTGGCGGCGGGAGAACACCGAAGGCAGTGGCAATGGTCAAGCCATTAACTCTTCCCGGAGTGATTCCACGAACCTTGATAATCTGTGCTGTTAGGCTCCCTGGGAAGTACGTGCGACAAGAACCCCACCGTGGGAATACAGCGCGCGGCGGACACCAAAAGGATACGCGGTGCCCGCGCGTCTTCCGTTCTTCCCCTCTACGACAGGCTCCTGACGAGTGGCAAGGGTGTGTGTGTGTGTGTGCCGTGGATCTGCCGACATACCTGAAAGGCGTGTCCCTACCCGAGGGCGGTGCTTCACAGCGAGGAACTTACACATCACCATTGGTCCGCATTGTTTTGTATGGGGATCCCTAACCTAGGGAACTAGGGATCGGGGGTCAACAAAAAGGGCGTGCTGCGGCCCGCCAAGATCTGTCTTCATCTCGACAACTCACTGTAAAAATGTAAATAAACCCGTTGAGTTTGCTCTAAGCTCTCCCCTAGTCCTGGCTCGACGGAGCGACGGCGACCGGCCCCGCTACCAGCAGACTGCGGTCGCTACAACTCGCTACAGTGATCAAACAATGAGCAGAACCTCCTAAGCAATGCAACAAGTCGCGCTCGTTGGGCTGCATCCAGGTCTTCGTCCATACACTGGTGAAAAGCAGCAGATGGCAATTGTTCTGGTACGCTTGAACTAACGCTCAGTCCGTCAATCTGAAGAGGGTGCAAATTTTCAGGTACGTCGACGAGTAGCCGGGCATCCACAGTCTCGATAAAACCAAGTGTTTCTCCGATAAAAAGGGAACAAGGAGTCGCCAACTGGTCGTGACTAACATGGTGCTTGCGCCATCACGAGTTGTTAAATTGGCACAGGTCAAAGGACGACATTTCCGACGGAGGAAAATGGCTGAGGGCGTAAAGAGAACAGTTGAGTCTGGGACAGTTCTGCAACAGAATGGAACGAAAACAGAGGAGCCAGGCGGAACGTCACTCTCTTCAGCAATTAGTAGCTTGGTAGTAGGGGCATCATCGGAATCCTCTAAGACATCATTGGAAAATTCAACTTCAGCACGAGCACAGTCATTATTAGAGTCGTGGCGAGAAAGTCCCAACCCAGGCAGCAAGCGGCTTAATGGTTTGCGAATTGGCGGCTCGTAATGAAAGTCCAGAAAGTGGCGTCATGACTTTTCGTAGAGAATAACAGATACGGGCATGGATAACAGAAACAGCGGCTCCTGTATCGATTAGCGCAACGGTAGCGGCACCTTCTACAATCACGTCAATAACATTTTTTGGTGAAAATCGAGGGCTTGTGCAGTTCGACGGTGACGCAGCTCTTGCCTCAGGAACTGCGGCTGTTACTTTTCCTCCCCGTCTCTGGTCGGGAGGCGACTCATGGGAGAAACTTAGCGGTGTCGTGGGGAGGACGAACGGCGGCTGGTGAACGGCGGCTGTTCAGAACACTCGGTGGGCAAGCTCTGTGGAGTATGCGGCGGAACGTAGGACGGTACGGGAGGGCTAGCGTAAAAAGGTGCTTGAAAAATGTTGGCGGGCACACGACGACGACAGTAGCGGGCGACATGTCCAGGTGACAGACACTCGAAACCGATAGGCCTATTGTCTAGTATGCGCCACGCATTCGTATAGTAACTACGGGTCAAAGGGGTTCGAAGTGGTCTTGATGGCACGTGAGTCGGCGTAGTGTGCACCACAGGCTAGAACGACACGGCTGGTTGCGGCGCTGCGGACTGGAAGAATGGAGCAGGCGGTGGTGGCGGCCTGGCTAGCGCTCCAGCATAGGTGAGAGGGGAGAGGGGCGTAGCGGCAGCGACTGGTGCTGTGTGTTCGGCTGATTGTAATGTGTTCGCTACGTGGTCCCGTATCATATTCCGGAGTATAGGCGCCAGTGGAGAAGGCGGCTCTGCGGTGCAGGGGAGCAGGGACACTTGGCGGGCCACCTCTTCTTGGATAAAATCTTTGGTGCGACAAAACAGAGCGGAATCCTCGTCATACGTAGCCGTCACGCTCACCACGGACTCCCCGCGAGCACAGGATTGTCGAGTCAGAGCTTGCTGCTTGCGTATATCGTCAAACCTCTGATACAAGCGGACGGCGTCCGCTACAGTTTTGGCATCTCTAGCCAAGAGCATCTGAAAAGCATCGTCGTCAACGCCTTTTAAGATGTTCCGAACCTTGTCAGCTTCCGTTACGAAGGGGTCGACGAGTTTGCATACGTCAATGACGTCTTCAATATAGCTGGTGACGTCTCGCCCGCCTGCTATCCGTGTGCACATCGTAAGTGCTGTCCGGCGCGACGTTTTTGTACAGCAGGGCGGCCGAAAATTCTAATAAATTCAGTACAGAAATTAAACCAAGGCCAGAGATCGGATTTATTATTGTTGTAACACGTTTCTGCGACTTGGGTTAGAGAGAAGGCGACGTTGCTAAGCTTGGCATTGTCGTCCCACTAATTATATGCACTCAGTCGTTCGAAGAAAGCAAGCTAGACCTCGGCGTCGCTGTCGTCTGTACCGTTGAAATTGGCCGGGTCCCGCTCGCGCATGGAGCAGCGGCAGATCACGGGCCGACTGGTTTCTCTGGACATCGGGGGTAGCGTCCGTGAACGAAGCTCCAGGGCCGGATGAAGATCCCTGACCTCCACCACTTGTCAAGAAGACAGTCGACACGCCGGTAGCTGGGTGAGGTTGCTTAATTGGAGGAGCGAAGCCGATGGGAACGCAGGTCGGAGCGTTGCAATAATCAAGCTCGTTACTGGCGCATCCACCTCCTGGGGTTCATTATCTTCCCTGACGCCTCTTTGACGCATATGCCCGTGTGTGTATTCGACATAATCCTATATGGGTTGTGCTGGTGAGGCACATACCCAGATGGCATATTGCGTCTGTTCATTACCTTCGCCTTAATATATATATAGCGAATCAGAATAGGAAATGAGGGCTCGTAGAAATAACACAGAAATAAGGGTTTATCAGTCAAGAGAACCTCTGAAAGCAAAGGGGAAGTTGTGGTAGGTCATTGAAACAGATAAATAATTTGGAAAAAAAGAAAGCCCAGAAAAAATGCCCGCCAGGTGGGATTTGAACCCACGACCTCCAGAATACCGGTCAAGGTCTGGTTTTCTTGACTGCCAACCCTTATTTCTGTGTTATTTCAAGAGCCCCTCATTTCCTATTCTGATTCGCTACATGCATAGCGAGGGCCTCTGTCTGGCAGTCTGGTGCCTTAGGGAGCTAAGGGTTAACGCTGGCTGACCACTTCAACATGTCGTGACACTCGATCACGTGCGGGGATTAAAAAGAAGCCCCTTCATGGAGAAGTCAGAGTAGCGCTGGCTACCACCCAAGGACAGGAAAATTACATTGACATAAATACCCCAGAAGGGAGGGAAATCGCCCCGTCGGTAGCGTAGTGGTTTTCGCACCAGACCGGTATTCTGGAGGTCGTGGGTTCAAACCACTGGCGGGCATTTTTTTCTCGCTTTTTCATTTTTCCAAATTCTTATCTGTTTCAATGACCTACCAGGATCTACCCCGCTTTCCGATGTTTTCTTACTGCCAACCTTATTTCTGTGTTATTTCTACGAGCCCCACATTTCCTATTCTAATTCGCTACATGCATAGCGAGGAGCTCTGTCCTGGCAGTCTTGGTGCATAGGAGCTTAAGAGGGTTCAACGCTGGTGACCACCCTCGACATGTCGTAGACACTCGAGTCACGCGGGGATAAAAAACCCCTCACCCCGAGAAGTCAGAGTGGCGCTGGCTACCACCCCCAAGGACAGGAAAAAAGTACATTGATATAAACGCCCCAGAAAGCGGGGGGAGGGAATCGAACCGCCGGTAGCGTAGTGGTTATCGCACCAGACAGGTATTCTGGAGGTCGTGGGTTCGGATCCCACCTGGCGAGCACTTTTTCTCCGCTTTCGCTCTTTCTTTCCAAATTCTTTATCTGTTACAATGACCTACCACAACCTCCCCTTTGCCTTCCGAGGTTTTAGGTTTTCTTTACTGCCAACCCTTATTTCTGTTTTTAGATATATATATATATGATATATATATATATATATATATTTTATTTTATATATATTATATATATATATATATATATATATATATATATATATATATATATATATATATATTTATTATGATATATACCTCATCTTTCTGTTCTGCTCCATGCATTACGAGGGCTCTGCTCCATAGTTCGAATATGCCAATAGGTGATGGGTAAAAAGTGCAAAGGCTCATGGGTGCATTGTTTTCTCCCGCGGAGAGCCGCCACTTCCGGTTGGGGAGCTCTCCTGTCCTCCCGTACGCCGTCGGCTTTCACGCGCGTGTGTGCTTGTTGTTTATCTGTTTCCACCGGGAAAAAAACGCTCATGCATCGGGAATTTCATAAATAACAACGATTGACCCTACTAGGAGTTTATATGACAGGAAAGCACCCTGTGACAGATAAACAACACGCACGCACGCGCCTGACAGCCGCCGGCGCAGGCAGACGTACGGGAGGGCAGGAGAGATCTCGAACCGGAAGTGGCGGTAGCAGACGACGTACCCATGAGCCTTTGCGCTTTTTACCCGTCACCTATGGCTAATCCCGACCTCCGACCGCGTCTTACGTGGCAGCCGCTGGGAAGACGCTCTACGTCTCCCGCGGTGGTCGAGTGGCGGCGCTAGTTGACCGTCCTCAGAGCACTTGTAAATACAACCCCCCGCTGTAAAGTCGAGAGAGAAGCCGCTGCGAGATAGCATAATTGGTCAGTGCACCGCACGCGTTATGCGGAGATGTGGGTTCGACTCCCGCTCCCGGAAAAAACGGGGGATATTTTTTCGACCTATATTTTCGCTTATCTATCACTGTATCAAAGAAACATGACAAACACACGTCATTCGGTACTATTAAATGTTCCGGAAACAGCCTCATAGCACTGGCAATGATGCCTGCAACCTTGATATATATATATATATATATATCTTGTCACGTGCCAGTCTGTGGGATGAGAGCATTATTAAGTAGGACAGACATGCTAATCCCCCGCGAGGGTACGTGCCGTGTGATGGGCACAGCAGAGGACGACGAAGGAGCGCATTAGCTAGCGGCTCGTGTGCTCGGTTCTTGATCGCCATATTGCTAGCCGCCAACCGGTGCTCTCTGTGTGTTTCCTCTGGCAAGTTAGGCACCTCGCAAAATAAATACTTTGCCCCTGCGTCTTCGCCAAGACAACTTCTCTGCGCCCCTGTTTGACAGCACGCAACACTGGTGGAGGGTGCTTCCGATGCCCCGTACGCCCCCGGAGGTTAGCCCCGAGAGACCTTTGCCCGTCCACACTCCGGTTCATCGGTGTAGCCGCTGGAAACTCGGCCTTCCTCCAGAACAGGGCCCTCCTTTTGGTTTGTGCTCAGCGCCTGCAACATTTCAAAGAATGATGGACACGGTTCTGTCCGGATTGAAGTGGCAAACGTGTTTGGTATACCTAGACGACGTCGTCGTGTTTTCCAGGACCTTTCAAGAGCACTTGGAGCGATTGACGTCCGTTCTTCAGGCTATCCGATCTGCCGCACTGACACTGAAACCAGAAAAATGCCACTTCGGGTATGAAGAAGTACTATTTCTCGGTCACGTTGTCAGTCGAGCTGGCGTACGCCCGGATCCTGATAAACTTGATGCCGTGTCGAAGTTCTGCACGCCTACTGACAAAAAGAGCATTCGGCGTTTTCTGGGGCTGTGCTCTTATTACCGGAGATTCATAGCGAACTTTTTCCCACATTGCGGCCCCACTCACTCGCCTCACACGTGACGACGTAGCTTTCATCTGGAGTGATGAACAGCAAGAGGCGTTTGACGAGCTCCGGCGGCGCTTACAGACACCACCTGTTCTGGCTCATTTCGACGAGGATGCCGCAACTATGGTTCACACGGATGCCAGCAAAGTGGGGCTCGCCGCTGTTCTCGTCCAGTGGAAAGACGGCGCCGAAAAAGTCATCGCTTACGCCAGCCGAACACTATCACGGGCCGAAAGTAACTACTCGGCCACCGAGAAAGAGTGCCTTGCTGTTGTTTGGGCCCTCCTCAAATTCCGACCATACCTTTATGGGCGTCATTTTACCGTCGTGAGCGACCACCATTCCCTCTGCTGGCTTACGAACCTTAAGAATCCTACTGGCCATCTTGCGCGATGGAGCTTAAGGCTCCAGGAATTCGACACGACCATCATACACAAATCCGGCAAGCGGCATTCAGACGCAGACTGCCTTTCAAGAGCTCCTGTAGGCCTTCCCCCGCCGATGATGACGACAGCGACGATGCCGCGCTAATTGGAGTTCTGGACACACCCACCATTTCGGAGCAGCAGCGCGCGGATCCGGAACTACGATCGCTGTTCGATTTTTTACAAGGCCACGCTACCGTCGTGCCGAAGGCATTTGCCAGAGGACTGTCCTCATTCTGTCTGCGGAGCAACGTTCTCTATCAGAGAAATTTCTCGTCGAGTGGGAGTAACTATCTGCTTGTCGTACCCAACCTTCTCAGGAGTGAAATCTTGCAGGCCTGTCACGACGAGCCTAGCGCCGGTCACTTCGGTTACACACGTACGCTGGCACGGATCAAGCAGAAGTACTACTTGCCGAAGCTATCGGCCACCGTACGGCAGTATGTACGAACTTGCAAGGACTGCCAGCGACGGAAAGCACCACCCGGCCGACCATCCGGACTTCTGCAGCCCGTTCAGGTTCCTAGAACGCCTTTTGAACAAGTTGGCATGGACTTGCTCGGCCCCTTTCCAACTTCCACAACCGGGAACAAATGGATAGTAGTCGCCACGGATTACTTAACCAGGTATGCCGAAACGAAGGCACTTCCACGGGCTACAGCGCTTGAGGTTGCGCAGTTTTTTCTAACAAGAATTGTGCTGCGGCATGGCGCACCGGCAGTGCTGATTACAGACCGTGGAACGGCCTTCACGGCGCAACTGCTGCAAGAAGTGTTGAGATTGAGCGGCACGTCCCACTGAAAGGCCAGCGCGTACCACCCCCAAACCAACGGCTTAACAGAACGTCTGAACCGAACAATAGCCGACATGCTCAGTATGTACGCCGATGCGGAACACAAGACGTGGGATGCAGTTTTGCCTTACGTAACGTTCGCGTATAATACGGCCCAACAAGAGACGACGCAAATGACGCCATTTGCACTTGTCTACGGTAGGGAACCTTCCACAATGCTTGACGCCATGCTGCTACCCGATACCCACGACGACCAAGACGGCTCCCTTCACGAGTTTGTGCGTAGCGCCGAAGAAGCACGCGCGCTGGCACGCCAGCGAATACAACAGCACCAGCATTGTGACGCCGCTCGCTACAATCTTCGCCACCGACATGCAACCTTCTCCCCTGGGGACCAGGTCTGGGTGTGGACTCCAGTTAGGCGCCGGGGACTCTCGGAAAAGCTTATGCGGCGTTACTTTGGCCCGTACACGGTGTTACGACAGCTTAGCGATGTTACCTATGAAGTCGCTCCAGCCAGCCCAAGCGCCGCAGGACGTTCCCGATCTCGCCCAGAAATTGTGCATGTGGTCCGCATGAAACAATACTTCTCGCGGTGATAAAACAATGCATCTAGCAGCGGATTACATTTTCCGCGCATAACCGTAGCATCGAGTCGATGCTTTTGAGGAGAGGGGGTAATGTCACGTGCCAGTCTGTGGGATGAGAGCATTATTAAGTAGGACAGACATGCTAATCCCCGCGTGGGTACGTGCCGTGTGATGGGCACAGCAGAGGACGACGAAGGAGCGCGTTAGCTAGCGGCTCGTGTGCTCGGTTCTTGGTCGCCATATTGCTAGCCACCAACCGGTGCTCTCTGTGTGTTTCCTCTGGCAAGTTAGGCACCTCGCCTAATAAATACTTTGCCCCTGCGTCTTCGCCAAGACAACTTCTCTGCGCCCCTGTTTGACAGGACGAACAATATATATCATATATAATATATATATATATATATATATATATATATATATATATATATATATATATATGTAAGGAAATGAGGGGCTCGTTGAGGAAAATACAGAAAGATAGGGCAGCAGTCTACAACGCCAAAGGAGGCATAGGGGTGTGGTTAGGCTCTTTTCTTTTTCACTACGGGTACTGAAGTAAACATTTTTGTTAATATACAGAAGAAATAAAAAAAGAAAAACACGCGCCCAGAGTGGGGACCGAACCCACGCCTTTCGATTACATGTCGAATGCCTTACCGTTTTTCTTTCTTTCTTTCTTCTGTATATTAACAAAAATGTTTACTTCATTAACCGTAGTGAAAAAGAAAAGCGCCTAACCACACCCCTATGCCTACTTTGGCGTTGTAGACTGCTGCCTTATCTTTCTGTATTTTCCTCAACGAGCCCCTCATTTCCTTACTATATTATTCTGCGAAAGCCTAGCGAGGGTCTCGCTTAACATAAACAGTAGCATATTCACAGAAGTAGCATATGGCATTTTATTTGCAGTACAGCCTATCCACAAACAATAACACAACACTTCATAATCAAAGACTCTTTAATTGTAGTTAGAGCTTTACAATTCTGCAAAGAAACAAGAAATTCTGTTCTCAGTTGCTTCATTAGGTCACTCATGTCTGCCTACAACTCCAAACTAAAAGTAATTATTTGCTGGGTTCAGAAACACAGCGGCATTCTGGGAAATGAAGTTTCACACCAGAATGCTTCTGGAACCGCCCTCCGCAGCACCATCGATGTACCCTATGTTCCCTACCTCAACCTGAAACCATTTGTACGGAGAGCTCTTCGTAAATCTTGGCAGGAAACTTAGGATACACAAACAGACAACAAGCTACACACTGTAAAGCCACATTTAGGCAATTACATAACAGACAGACAAGACAGACGCATGGTAGTAGCCTTAGCTAGGCTACGGGTAGCCCACGCCTACAAAACACGTTCACATTTGCTCAATGGGTCTTCCAGACCCCTGTGCGGCACGTGTGGAGAGGGCCTATCCGTAATTCACATGCTAATCCCATGCAAGCGACTCCACACCATGCGACGCAGACACTTTCCAGAAATCTACAGACGACAAATCCAGCTCCCCAAATCGCACTTCTTAGGTGATGAACCAATGTTTTCTGTACATTTACGAATCTCATATCGTTTCATGCATAATTAAAACCTGACCCTCTACCCCAGCCATTTCCATTATTTTTATTTGTTTTTACCTCTGTTGCTGATCCGTTTAATTATTCACTTTTATTCTAAGCTAGCTAACCATCTTTTTATAGCGCTATTTGCCCTAGTTGGCCTTGCGCCACTAAAGTGCAACCATCATCAATTGCAATCACACAAATTACTTGAATTGTTACATGGTATTCAGAGAGCACAGGGATAGATGCACACACTCTTCGGGCGGTGTGGCAATGATCGCCAGGAAATCATAAGCTTGCCAGTCTGTCACTTTGAACACTTTTCCTGAGGCTGTGGCGATCCGCAAATGATATTTAGTAGGTTGATAACTTTATCATCCTTATACATTCCTCCCAATTTTGCACTTTCGAGCTCCGACTTCAAGGCGTGGTTAACCAGCTGCCGGAAAAATACATCCTTACAGGCGACCTTAATGTGCACAATTCTCCTTTGGGCTCTTCTCGCAAGGATTACCGAGGTCGCCGGATAGAGGCGTTTTTAACATTCTCGGGCGCATGCCTATTCTACTAGAAACAGCCTATGTGCCATACTACATACTCACATCTTGACTTGCATATTGGTTCTGCAATTCTCTTTCGATTTCTTAAGTGGGGTGTGTGTACTGACTTCTATGGCAGTGACCACTTCCCCACCTGACTAACATATATAGGTAAAGGCCCATGCAGTCCATATTCTCAGAACAGGTTCAATGAAGCAAGAGCTAACTGGAATCCATTGACAGAGACAACCAAACTGCACCACAGAACCATAAGACGCCCACACATTGAAGAAGCTTCCCAAACTACTCATGGGGCACATCCTCGACGCCGCCGAAAAGTCTATTTCCCACGCCTCTCATGCCCGGTGCAATCAGAGGAGGCTGTGGTGGAATGAGTACTGTAGGCGGGCGCGAGAGGCCCAGAACAAGGCGTTGGGTATCCTTCATCGGTACCCCACGTCGGGCAACCGTTTATTGCTCAAAAGGACTAAGGCTTTAGGAAAATGTGGGCACCGTGAGTCAAAACAAGATAGTTGGTGTTCACTCTTAACGTCACTAAACTCCTACACAGACAGGCGAAAAGTTTGGACAGGAATACGCAAACTCAAAGGTCAAAGGACAACAAGCACCAAGGCTGCCTCTGGATAATACAAAAGAGACACAGTGAAGACCAGGCTAACACACTCGCAGTACACTTCCAACACGTGTCCAGCTCAGTATACCACACAAACACTTTTAAGGATGACAAGCAATCGGCCGAAAAGGATTGTTTATTTGATAACGACAAGTCAACCTGCTCTTATAACTCGGAGGTTTCGACTCATGAGCTGAGGGGTGCTCTGAGTACCTATAAACACTCTGTTCCAGGCCCAGACAGCATAACGTATTCAATGATACAGCCCTTACACGCAGACGCTGTTGTAACACTCCTTCACCTTTACAATAAGATATGGCGTTCGGGGCACAACAAAAAGTATTGGAGGGAAGCCATAGTTGTTGCATTCTTGAAAGAAGGGAAGGACCCTTCCCGTCCTGCTAGCTACCGGCCCATTCCCCTGACCAGCCGCCTGTGCAAGCTTCTCGAGAACATGGTAAAAAGCAGGCTCGTGTACTTTTTGGAGAACAATTGCATTCTCGAGAGCCGCCAAGCAGGCTTCAGGGTGGGGCGATCCACGAACGACCAACTCGTGACACTTCAATCATATAAGAAAGTTGCCTTCATTCATAAACAGTTCAGTTTACCTATCTTTTAACACCTCGAAAAGGGCCACGACATCGTTTGGCGTAATGAGATCCTCAGTGACCTCAATTCATTTGGTGTTTCGGGTAATATGTTTAACACCCTTACTAGTTATTTGAAGGAGTGAACGGTTCGCGTCGGAGTTGCTTCTACACTCTAAATAGTTCACATGCAAAAAAATGGCGTGCCACAAGGTGGACTGTTGAGCTGCACAATTTTCATAATTGAGACGAACTCTTTTGGAAAGGCATTGCCAACTACAATCTCTTAATTCATATATGCAGACGACGTCCACATAACCCTTAAATCATGCAATATGTCTATCTGCGAACGTAAAGTCCAGCTTGGTGTAGAGAAACTTGCCAGCTGGGCAGACAAGAATGGTTTTAAACTGAATCATGAAAAAAGCTCTGGCGTTGTGTTCTCCAGGAAGCGGGGGGTACATCCGGACTTAGACATTACTCTTAATTGCGTGTCGCTTCCTGTGAAGAAGGAGCAGATGTTTTCAGGTGTTTGTTTGACCAAAAGCTCACATTCATACCTCAAACCAAGCAACTCAAGCATAAATGTCTCAAAAGAATGAACATCCTTAAGGTTCTTTAACACCAATTAAATGGTTCAGACAAACAACTCCTGCTACGCTTGTATGCTGTTTTGTTTGGGTCTCGTTTGGGCGTATGTGTCGGTGTATGGGTTTGACGAAACAGAATGCTCGAATCAGTCATACACTTGGGGCTTCACCTTGCGTCAGGTGCTTTCCGCGCTAGAGCGGCCGAACGTCTGTATGTTGAGTGTAAGAAGTGGTGCCTTGAGGACCAACGAACGTACATGGACTTGCTCTAGGCTTTAAAATTTTATCGCTGATAACCCTCCTTTTAGACCTGTTTTAAAAGTACATCCACATCATCACTGTTGGAAAATCACCCGTCCGTTCCTTTGCCGTTCTTACTTAGGCTGAGACAAGAAGCATTGGGCTTCAACACCTCCTTTTTAGACATTTGCACATCTTCCTTTACTGATGTTTTACCATGCTGCCAGCTTCAATCTATATCTTGTGACTTCTCTTTTATGAAAACTGATAAAACCAGGATGCCACAAACTGCAATTTTCCAGCACTTCTTATCCCTGCATTATAAGTATCATTGTGCAGAGTTTTATGGTGACGTATCAAAAACGGCACACGTGGTGACTTGCGCTGGTCGTGGGCCAAACTTTGATTCATGCAGAACCATGAGCACATACAACACCATTTACTCAGCTGAAGCAAATGCATCTTACTCATTGCACAACACATTCTTGAACACACAATTCCAAAGTCCGTCACGTATACATATTCCTTCAGCCTGTTGCGCGCATTGGGATAACGCCAGCCGTCCAAAAGCAGAATTGTCAATATGATTTTCAATGTTATCATGTATATATGCCCAAACATTTGTTCTGGTGTTGTGAGGGTTTCCAGGCAACGCTCGGAGTGCTAGCAATGAGGTTGCTGATGAGAGGGCCACTGTTGCCGCGCTCAGGAACGTTTTAGACATAACAATACGACCACACAGCGACCTTAAGCCACAAATTCAACAACACTTTCGTAGAAAATGGTAAGCACGCTGGAACGGACAGAAAACAAACTACACGTAATGAAACCACACTTGGAACGGTACAGAACTGACTCACGCAACGGACACCACGGCAGTCGCCTTGGCTACGCTACGGATAGGGCACACCCATGCAACGCACTCACATCGGCTCACGGGATCTTGATGATCCCAGCACAGCAGCTGCGGCGATGCACTATCCGCAGTTCACATACTTATTCAATGGAAGGCATTTGACACCATACGGCGCAAACACCTTTCACAACTGTAAAGACAACACATCCCGTTTCACCCACCATACATTTTTTAAGACGAGCCCATGTTTTCCATGAAGCGTGTTTGTTTTTAACTTTCTCACTCATGTCAAATTTTTACATCTGATTTCTTATCATGCGTCATCACAACACGGTCTCTTAGATCATTCATCTTCTTTACCATGTCTTTTACTTCGTTTTTTACTGAAATGGTTTATGCTTACATTCATGTCACTCAGCTGAAGAAACTCTCCTTTGGCGCTCTTTGCCCTGAGTAGGCCTTGGGCCATAAAAATGTGTACATCATCATTAGCAGATGCAAGCGCCAGCTCATGTGGTTTCGGGTCTTTCTTCGCCATCGGCATTCACTCAAATGGGAATAAAAAGGGGAGGTAAAAAAAACGAAGAGTGAAAAAAACAAAAATAGAGCGAGTGGGAACTCGCAGAAAGAGTGCAAGGCGGAAGTGTAAGTAGGATAGCAGTATGGCGTGGGTGCCTTGCGAGACCGTCTCCCCGGTTGCCACGTGCCACAAGATAACGCCGTCTTGCGTGGCTGATGACGTGGTCACTTCCTGATGCGCTGCACCGATGCAGTGTGGCCGAGAATGCTGGAGTTCGTGGCTGCGCTGAAGTGTCGCAATGGGGAATGTCGTAATCGTCAGCCTTTTTTATCTTCTAGTGCGGAAAACTGCGGAGCACTTAAGCGCGAACTCCCGTGGTTGCATGGTGTCGTAATCCTTCCTTGTAACAGAGCGAACAAATCGGACGACGAAGACAGACGAGATAGGACGAACAGAAAAGCGGAGGACACTATGGGGAAAATGTGAGGGGGGTCCGAATAACGTGCGAATCAAAGACAATGAATGCGGCGGCGACACGCTAGCAGATAACCCAGAGAACGAAGAGACCAGTGAACATAGAGTCAGCAGGGAAGTGGGGGATCAAAAACAATGTGGTTGATGCTTCGTTCATAAGAGTCGGTAAACATAAAAGTGAACTGAGCCCTCACAGGAGCATTTATTGAGCACCGATATGAACTAGCACATGGTTATTTATATTTCGTCGGTATGGCGTCATTATACGCTTCAACATTAGACACTGGATTACACGCGCCAAAGCAATGCGTAAATCAAACAGAAATTCCAGGCACTCGCACAACGTGCCAGCGAAATCTAACGGGTTTTTAGTGAATCGTTTTGTGAAGTCATGGTCCGCTACTACGAAAGGAGCATGATTTGCAGGTCGGCAGCAGTCTTGTGGGTATCCTTGACGAGTGACATCCTGCTGGCGGGTCGCTTCGACGAAGGTCAGACCACATTCGCCCTGCTCCGTGGCGTGTAGCCCAGACGCTTGCGTTGCGACAAGCTCTTCTGGTGGAACGCGGCGGCGCTGTTCCACAAGCTCAGCGGCGTTCAACACAGATTTCAGAAAAATAAAAACAGTAGCTTCCACTGTATGCGTTGCCCTATCAAGGCAGCAACTATCGGCGCTCATTAGCGTCATTATGCACTACTTCGCTTTACCTCTCCAACAGACAGCAGCACCATCTGAATAGAGAAATTAGAGGTAAGGACACGTTCGTACAGTTGCACGAGCATGCCTTCACGCCTCAGGGTCAGAGCGTTTCACACCTCCCGTTGCGGCCCAACTGATCGCCCGCACGAATCCTAGCCGCGCCAATAGAAATTTTTCTGGTGAGGTCATTTCCGTGACGGATATGAAGTCGATGAGGTTTGGGTAACTCGGCATAAAACTGTTTCGTGTTAGTATGGCGAACTTAGGGAGATAATCCCCCGAGGCGAAGCGCTACGAGACACCGGCATAGTATATGTCATAAATTCGTGCATTCGCTACTGCGGCCATCGCTTCGTACAAAAGGACAAGGCAAGCACAAAGCAACCAGCCCAAAGAGGTGCCACTTGTTGTCCCAATAAGCCAGCCGCAGCCCCAGCTGCACGCATGCCCTTTCAGCTGCTCGCAGCGCAAAACTGCGCCTCATAAAAGCTTCCGGGATTGCCTTGCAACGCCACACCAACAAGCCGAAAGAAAAATGGACGTCAAGAGTGGTAGGAACGTCACGCAATGTCTTCGCTCTCCTTTGGAGCCGTGGACATGATGAATAGTGTATATACTTTAAAGCACTTTATCACTAGCAATGATTTGGCACTGGTTTCTGCACAACATGTGACCATGGGGGATGCCACTGAGGTCAACCAGTGCGCGCGGCTCGGGAAGTAGAGACAAGGTGGTGGCTTTCTTTACCAATTCATGCGGCTAACCTGAGCTACCGGCGTAACCGGTGGCCACCACGGCCCTCGTTGCAAAACAATTTTCTCAACGGAGAATGAAACGTATATTATAGCCAATAATCGCAATTTAACTCGTACAAGTGGCTCTGTTGAAAGTGCTTATCCAAAACTTACCTTGATTGTATGGCTTATACCAGCTGTACCGTTTATCTCGGCAGTGCGTATTATAAGCAACGCCTCCAACAGCCTCCCTATTGTTTCAAGATCATCGGAGAACGCTTTTCATAATGTTTTTAGTAGGACCCATTTAGCGGCCCTGATGGAGCATAAACTGAAACCGTCGATTTTGAGGTCGCTGTGAAATAATATTTACCACGCTTTCAAATACTTATAGCGCTTGGTGTTCCAGGATTGATGTGCCATTAAAATTGATTAAGGCAACCAATTTAACACGAAAGCTTGGTGTCCATACTTTGGTAAGGCATGTTGGTCAAGAAACACCATTTATTTCTCAAATGTAAAAGATGAGGAAATCTCTAAACCAAAGCATATTTGCGCAAAAATTGCCGCGAAATGAAAAACTGGTAGTTCACTGTGTATAGTGTGTATACTGTGCCTCAGTATTTATATATACTAATAAACATTACTGCCACCTAAAATGGCTCCGCGAATTCCAAAAACTATTCACACTATAGGCATGGTCGCGCTTAAGCGGCTTGTTTATTTTATTTCAAGTATTGAGCTCACGAACTGTAGTAACGCCATTGCCAAATATACATAAATTGCAAGAGTAAGAACGAGCTAACAAATTCTCAATAAAAATGTCCCTAACTACTCTAATGGCAAGTGCATTATACAAAGTACATTGCGCTTTTAAGGGCACTTTCATTTGTTTCCTACGAGAATGTACACCTAAGGCTCCGTAGAATAGAAGAGATGACTATATTAGAAGAGGGGGGCCAAAAAGCACATTTTGTGGGATATGGGAAGAGGGGTAGAAAAAGCTGGCTCATATACTGTTTTTTTTCTGCACTTCGAGCGTTGTCTTAAGCACGTCATGTCTGGTAACGCCGATATGATTACCATATGCATAGTTGTACTGTGAGGGGATGATCATCGGCTCATCCATAAGGACCCATTCGGAAGCCACAAATGTTGGGCTTCAGGGGTGATCTAGAGACGGTGTGACGATCCGACATCATGCTACTGCATAGAGACCTGTTTTTAGGCCGAATCGTGTAATGCGCTGTAACACTTGGCTGTTGTTTCTGACATACTGGACGTGTTCCGCAGTTGTTGATGGGCGTACTTGCATTGTGTGGAGAATGTCGTGCTCAGTAGAATAACCTGGACATGTCCATATGAGGTTGAAAAGGTTCGGTGTGTTTTTACTGCCACAATAGGGGAACCGATGACGAGTAGGGTGCGTGAGCGTTGTATATTTGGAAATTACGTCTGGAGTGTAGGCTGATTCAGTGTTGGCTTTATTGTTGGAAATTTTTTCTGTTCTAGGCACAGATTGCAGGGGAGCAAGAAAATACTTGCTGTGGCGTCGGCAAGCCGTTGCGGTTTAGATATCTAACTTCGACAGTAGTTCTCCTGGCAGTTTAGTTCGCATGCCTGTTGTGGGTGAGGTTGTCCGTGGATGAGTGCGGGAACCATGGGAGGATTGTGTAAATATTCCCAGGCAGCATTACGCGGCGAATGGTTTGCACCCTCTCTATGTGTGTGAGCAGCAGTCCAGACGAGGCGCATCTTGTACCCATCGTGAGTGAGGTCTTGTATATTGCAAAAGATATTGGGGCCCGCCCAATTGGTGCCCGTAGATGTTGGTATCCGTAAAAAAGGGAAGGCAGCGGTCAGTTCTCACAGTATGCCGTTTTGGCTGGCGTTGTCAAAAGCCCTGTAAATATCCAGAGAGGCGATGCAGTCAGGGGTACTCTTTCAAAATGTTCGGTTCACTATTCAACGCAGAAGCCATGGTCATTGCTTCCAAAATCATAGTGGAAGCCCGTTAGGGCGGGGTGAAACCAAACAGTCGGCTCAGAATGGAGTTGAAACCGGTTATTGATCTTTCGCACTATTAAATTGCATAGGGCAGGGATCAATGCAATAAACCTGAGCTGCTCGGGTATACGACAGTGTTTTCCACTTGCATATTGGACGGATAATAGTTGTTTCGAGATAGGAACTTCTCTAGTGTACCAGCATTTGTTTAACAGAGCAAAAGGGCCTCTTGCCCATTAGGTGGCAGGTTACCGATATCCTGACTCTTAATCTGGTCACGCCCTGGGCTGACTTCGGCTTTTCCTGTGGCATAGCAAATTCCAGCTCACTCAAAGTAATCGGAGACTAGACGTCTACAAGTGTTGTACTAATCCCGCTAACAGGCAGGGAATGTAGAGCCATTTTGTCGTAGTTGCATGAGGTAGGAGTTCGTTAAAGGAGTATATTACTACAGTGTATTCCGAGTGCAAGCACATTTCCTCTGTGACCGGCCGCCTAGCCTTTTCTCGGCCGATTAGGCTTCTAAAATTGCCCCAGAGGTGCGGGAAACCTCTCTCTTGTCCGTAGCGTTGATATGGTCTAGGCAAATTTTCATACTGAAAAATTTTCTGGTATAGGTTCTGCTTCTTATAGTGACGTTTGTGTTTCACGGGATCGTTGTGGCGATTTCACTTTAATAGATACATTTTTCCGCAGCGTTCAGCAGTACGCAGGAATTTCTGCGTGTGTGCATCCACAAGATCGACTTCGACGGTACAGTCACCGACTCATTAGCCAAGCTGCGTGCTCCATTTATGGTGGCGGCAAACTCAGAGAGGTACGCTTGAGCAGCCGTACGAAATTGGGAACGAAACACGCTCCAGTGGATGGTGGTATACGTTTTCTTAAAGCGTACATTTTTACAGGTTAGATGAACTAAAATCGAAAAGTGGCCGCTGCCTCAAGAACACTTCAGGCCCCGCCATCTTTTTACATTGCCCGGTGTAGCAATGGTAAGGTCTGTAGTGGCATCTTGCTGAGAGATGTGAAGACCGACTCGAGTAGGAACGATAACTTTATTGCAGAGTTGTAGGGAGTTGAATAACCGTGTTTGTAGAAAACGTTAACCTCGTAGATAACAGTGGGGGTAACCACAGGGTGTGCTTTTTGCCATAAAATCGCCACCAAGTACAACCGGCGCGTGAGAAATTTTTAATGAATACATACGCAAAATCTAAGCACTTGTCATGTGTTCTCGATTTACATTGCAGCCGGTAGTATACTGATACTACAAGGGGGGGTTTGCCACTTTGCGTTAGAATTAGGACGGCTCCTGGGGTAAAATTAGTTGCTGCATCCAATCTCGGCTAAACAGACTGGGAGGACTTGTGCACCAACATGGCTCTCTGTCCAGGTGCATATAGAAGACTAGCGGGATTTTGGGGGGTGTGAGTGATTTTAGGCTCCATGTAGGTTGTATTGTTAGGAATCCTACATGGGCCTCTGGACATCTGTGAGGTCAGTAGTGGTCTATTCTGACTAGTACTGCAACAATTCCATTGCAGTATCAGACAACTTGGAAGCTTCGAGTGGGACATCTATTTAGACGGCTTATGTTTACGTATTGTAACTTGTGGAGAGGAAATCTGAGTAAATTTGCGCATTTATTCTATCATCTTCTGTATGTGTTTTCTCAGAGTTGTAAATTCCTCTGAAGATCTGCTCTTCGGGTAAAAGCCTTTTGCCATTCCTTGGATGCTTCAAAATTCAGTTGTTCTTGCCGTTCAACCACCTCTTGGTGTTTGAACGACTTGAAACACCGCTTAATCGGGAAGATGCATGCCATTTTTCCGCAAGAAATGCCACAACGGCTTTGGTGGGCGCATTTAGACCGAGGCTAGTGAAAGGGAAGCAGAATAACGACGTGTAGCCGTCCTTCGGGGGTGGGTAAACTTTTGAAGCATTGCCTCGAGCTCTGCACGAAGCCTCTGAAAATCTTGTTTTAGGTGCGAAATTTCCAGAATCTTGGAAAGGTCATTCGGGAGCGGGAATATGGGGTCATGGCTTGTTTCTCGCTGGATCCTGCGACGGATTTAGCCCAGGAGATACCACTAGGTACATGGCGAGGCAGTGCTTCGAAGCTCCGTTTTATTTCTTGATCGTTTTCAGTGTCCGTATTACACAGTTTGTCTTCCTGTTCGAGAAAGCGACTGGTGCATCCTTTGCTATCCGTGGGTGACCATCTGCTTCAAACACGGCGAAAAGCCGTAGTCGCCCAATCTCATCAAGCAGTGTTGCTGGGGCCGCATTCTTTGTACACGCTGGGTGGGGGACAGTACTTGGACATATGTCCCCTACTGTGGCAGTTGAAACACACCAACCTTTTGAGGCAGTGCTCTGCCACGCGTGCCAAGTAAATGTAGTGTTTCACTACTTTTGCCAAGGTAGTTGAGTTAAACTTAAGAATAACTCTGTTCAATTTTCCGATTCTTCTTGACACGAAGCAGTACAGCCTTTTCAAGGAGAACACATTTTTGAATTTCTTCATTACTTTCGTTGGGGATCACTCGGCTGACACCTTGTGCGATGTTCTTGTTGGGAAGCATTAGTTTTTTTTACGTTTCTATAGTTTCGATATTTCTTTTGTGGTGGAATTCAAGGTATTATATCTTGGCTGTGTTCGTCACATAGCTTTCATCTTACAGCGCAATATGCGCGTTGTTTGCAGCATCGTGAAATGTTACGGCTTCCATTGTAGCTACTTTGGGGCTCCCGGTGTGAGTCGCATTGCGCTAGCGGTAGCGTTGCCGGGGTTGTTCCCAATTTTAATCGTGGCTGGACGTCTCAATTGTAATAAATGGCGGGTTCCAGACACCCTGGGCTTTTTGTGTTTAAGAAAACTCGTTGCCAATTTTCTTCAGCAGTAGTTACGTTGCCCTCTTCAAATTCTGACAGTTGGTCCTCGGCGATGTCCTCTTCGTAGTTATCCGTTTCAGAAACGTAGATGGTAACGATGGGCCGATTGAGTTGGACTTCTTGAAAGATAGTTGCGATAGCAATCGTACCCGCTGCGCCATCTTCAACTTTCATCAAGCAAAGGTCCGGCCATTGGAGAAAAGCTTACCCTACATAAATGCCTTCAGCGTCACACTTTACTAAATTATTCATTCTTGACAACAGCCAGAAAAGTTGCTAGAATACTTATGTGAAAGCCTGGGAAACGTTTATACATCATGTTGTTTGAGGCTGGTGGGTATGAAGGGCCAAAAAAAAACCCAAGACTTAGTTCTTTCAACCACTTCTGCATACGTAGCTGAAATACTAAATAAGATAACTGTACGCTATTTTCCATTTTGTGCATGTGAATATTTGAAGAAATAAAATGCGCGCCCCTTTAAAGCCCGTTTTTTTATTTCAGCACTTCCACCGCTGGTAATATTGTCCTGTTAGGACAACTCTTTTATGTGGGCTAGAAATCGGCCCAGTTACGACAAATGGGCATCCCTGCAAAGAAAAAGACCTTCTTAAGCATTTCGTTACTAGTAAAAACGTATCCACGCGGTAGGAGGGGGAGAGAAGCAACGTATTAGATGATTACTCAGGGTGAACAAGTGACCTGCGGAATTTTTCCTATAAACACAGCTTTTATGTTCTCATTATTGCAGTAGAGATAGGCTGATCATGAAAAAAATGAAATTAAGGTATTGCGATCTGCTGATAGATAATTGTAACTTAGTCATGAGATTAAGAGGCCCAAAAGTGAAATACCACAAAATGTTACCTAATTTTCGGCTGTCTCATGAGGATCACTGAATACGCATGTCTTGAAGCACGAAAGGATAATGACCAGACAATTATCACGCCATCACATAAACACTAGCGATGCATCTTTGGCTATTTGGCTCTCCTAGAGGGACACTAATCAGTAGGTTTTTTTAATGGTTCGTCTTGGCAATGCCAGGTTGGGGGATTGCCGGTAGGCTTCAAGTGAGATGTGAGGTATAAAAAGTCTACGCAGCACAATGTCTGCCTATGCAACTTGAATACAAAAAATTGGCTTGTCCTGTCGGCTTCTTTTAGCGGTTTACCCCTGCTTACTTTTGGTTCTTTTGGCATGCATGTGTGATATTTCACGCAAATTTCTCGTGTATACTACAGTTGCACTGGACATCCAGGCATTTTTTCTCCTACGGCATGACGCGAATCATTTTCCAACAGCTCGTTGAAGCACCACGCGGAGCGACGGCTCCCACTGAGGTGCTGTGGAGCAAAGAGTAGTCACGTTAGTAACGGGCTTTTTCTGTTGTTTTCTTCTTGGCTCCTGTTTTTTAAAGTCTTGTCTAGGCACGCGCAAGTGTACATTTTGGGTCACGCTCTGCTTCAAAAGGCAAACAAAGCTACCGAACTATGTCAATACAAAATTGGCTGCAACTTTTAACCATTACTCCAACTGAACATTACACCTCCTGCAGTTGGCGCACATCAGTATTATCGGGAATGGGGGGGGGGGGGGGCTGCACGGCCCCTCTGAATATAATGCGCATTATTACCAGTTAGAACCGAGGACGCAATATTTTGGGTTCACATGTACGCGTGTGATTATTGTTCGTGTAGACCATGGGGAGCTAAACACCGGCCTTATCGTTTTCGGGACATCTTCCGTGTAGCTATGTTTGGCTTCCTTAGCCCGTTTGGACCCACAAGGACCACTTTCAATGCCGGTATTTTGCGCCTCTCGGATGCCCCAAAAGATAAATCTTTACCTCTATCGGAGCCTTCAGAAAAGGCTGTAAAAAAGAAATGTCCGTCTTGCCATCAGGACAAAACGGAGATTCCTTGTTGCTGTCTAGAATAAAACACCTTCTGAATTCTGATGGCCACGGTTGACTTCTAAAAACTCTGATGCGGGAAACTGGTGATTTATACTGCGGGAGAGTTTATGGTTGACGCAAGTCTTTCCGTGAGCTGTATGTATGTCTTCAAGTGAGGATGATCAGAAAATGTGGTTTGGTGTTCCTCAACCCAATAACGTGCGACGTATCCCGGGTAGGCACCCTATTACCTAATCGGGTCATTCTCAGAACGTACGCCTGACATTTAGTATCGGGTGTAGCTCCAAATCCTCAGAACTAGTATAGGCACAATTTAAGGATAGAATGGCATTCATAATGGCGGAAACTATCCCGCGATGGTGGTGGGAGTAGTAACAGCAGCCACCGCAGCCTGCTTCACAAAAATAAGGCATTATTTTAGCGAGCTGTTGTTCGTCTCCCTTACTTTTAACTGAAAAGAATGCAATCTTGCCTGCACGATATTAACATTAAAACCCTCCAATCATTTTCGCGGTCGGAATGAATGCGTTAGAACTGCCCTCTCATCTCGTGGACTAACTCGAGGACATTTAGTAACAGATTCAGGGAGCACCGTAGAAAATACTGATGAAAACCCGCGTTCGCGCCTGTGAGCTTGCGATGTCTTAAGCCTCAAAACGGCAGCACCTTACGCTCCTAAAAACAATGAAGTAGCGGGGGACGTCACCAAAATAGTGTACTTCATAATATACGTGCGGCCATGTGTTAAACACGCACCTGTTTGTTGACTTCGGCTACAATTCGCCAAACGTTATTGTGACACGGCACCGATCCTTGAACTGGCGAATGCATGGTCATTTTCTCCAGCGTCGTAAGCGCGAGCTTATTGCAAACTGTTTTCTGGTGCCGTTCCCCAAGAAGACTTGAGATAGACACTTAGAGAAGGGCGAGAGGATATTCACTTCTTCACGAATACCGGAGGGTGACTGGGACCACAGGGCCATAATTGGCTAAAACACTGAACGCCACAAAGCGGCATGAAGCTTGCTTTTACATGCACAATAGAGCTGCTTAGTGGGGTGTTCGAGAAACATACAAAAAGCAAGAACACTTCCAGCGTCAACTCACCATTAAATATACCACGATGAGATCTAGAAGGTTTCCCCCAAAACTTGTGAAAACTCAAACTAAGCATGACGCTATATTTCTCCGTCACGACCCTGACTACGTAAAATACGTTTATTAGCAAGAACGACAAATCGCCCTTTGGATAGCGCCACCCTGCAGTGTAAGCGACAACATTGAGTTCGCCTTCAGTATTAAGGTTAGTAAGCTTCTTGAAATATTACAAAAAGAGATATCATTATTTAGGGCTCATTTACGCCTTAATGCCCGGTATGTTCCTCGTGCTTCTCTATCAGTAAGAATAACAGAAAAATAGCGTAGGTTACATCGTACATCGTGGTTATTGGTATTCGAACTCGCCCCGAGAATCTGTCACATATTCTAACAATTCTGGCTGTATATTCCTGCGACAAAAAGATTTCTCTGGAAACTCCAGAAGTTAAATTTACCGACCACTGTTTACACATTACCCTAAGTGCTTTGTCACTGTACGCTTACATTCGAAATGCAGATGACGTAAAAGTATCAGCATTTGCGTATAAGCAGTCACCGCGTGAACAGCCTGTTGTTTCAATTCCTGTTGCAGCAATTCCTACTGTATTACTTAAACTGTTCAACGTGATATTTGACGGGTTACTTACCAGAATATCAAGAAAAGGCCAATTAGAACAGAAACAAAGTTAACGATGGCGATCACCTTCAAGACCAATCTTTCTGAGATATTTAATAACCAGTTTCTACCAAGACAGTTTAGCTAAGAAATATTTATCATCAAAAAATGGGATAAAGTGAAACATGCAAACTAATTGCCTCGTTTAACCCTGCACACCTTAGTAATTTCTTTCTTAATACCTTCTCTCATCCCAGCAGACATTTTGGATACTACATACGTTTTTCGGGAATGTCCGGTCTAAATTGAAGGGCACTTGGCGGTATTTTCATTCTGGTAGTCCACCCATTATGAACAGCATGCCAGGCTCATTCTTTCGGCAAATATATTTCACAAAACAAACCGGCGTTTAGTGAAATTGCCTCAAACACCCGGTATAGTTTGTGAAGGGAACACTCAAAAAAGATAATTTATTAAAAAGAGAAGGAGACGAAATAAACAAACCCAGCCAACATTACTAATAGAAGACTCCAAACCGAGCCCCCGTACACTCCTTTAAGGCATTTCAGACTGGGATTAGCAAGTGTCCCCAAACCGAACAAAATATTTCAATATCCATATTTGAAAAAAAGATCTAAACTACCTTTCTCAACAAGCAGGCATAATATTATTAGAATAATAAAATTATGTTGAAATATCGCAGAAAATCAAATATACCAGATGGCAAACCACTAATTGCCACCCCGTGAATTATCTACGCTATAAACTATCCACAAACTGCCACGACATAGCTTTATGCGAAACGGCTTCAGAATGAGACGGCGGCATAAGATTTCTAATTTGACAACCCAAATATATAAAGCCTTCTCCAGTAAATATAATGTGGTCAGCAATATTATGAAAAAAACACAAAGAATTTTCAGTTGCGGTTCAATGATCACCACTTTAACTCCCATAGTTTTCTTGTTTACATTGTTCGATTTATGTCAACGCCTATAATGGTTATATTGAGCATTTTAAGGTTACAATTTTCTATCTGGTGCTAAAGCCTATTGCTACCAAAACTTTTTACGAGTCATATCTAGCTTTTAGGTTTCAATTGATGTGTGATGAAACAATGACAATTCGTGTGAACTGATTTTTTTTAAAACCGAGAATTCACTTTCTTTCTTTGTTTTTTTTTGTTACTTTTTTACACCATACATGTCAACCTCAATCACAGCGATAGCACACCCGTGTGTTTAGCTTTACAAAGCACCTCTCCATACAAAGCACGTTCTTTGTATGTTACTGGCGTTGTATTGTGTCACTACGGCTTCACAAACCTTCTCCGAGAGGGTAATAGCGGCACCTTTTTTAGGCCCAGAGGTTCGTTTATTCTGGCACGTATGAAACTTCTCATACAATATTTGGTGCGTATATGAGTGTGTATGCCTGTGCGCTTTGAATTGTGAAGTACTTTGATGTGGACTGCAGAAGTGAATCTATAAATGTACAGGCAACCCTAGATCGCTGTCACCTTCCCCGCCATAGACAATGCTCTTGAAGAAACCAGTTCACAGATATTTTAATTGGACACTGGTTTTTGTAGTGCAAATGCAACAATAACGACCATAACAAAACAATTTCGCGCGCTCTTGTCCCGTGAACTCGCAGTAGTCTTTAGCGTACTTAGCTGCAGGGTTTCACAAAATTTCGTAACCGCTGCAGCCAAATCGGAGAGTTCGAAGGGATTGCATAGCGGGAAGGGTGAATTCAATTGCTGCATCCTTCCGTATACCGTTCCACCACTCACATAACCCGCTTAGGTAAGTCATGATGTCGTTGCGACAACGCCGCCAAGGCAACCAGTGCATTCAGAAAAGCTGTGCTACCTCAGCGTTTTATCATGAAAAAAACTCCAGTGGGCCTAAATTGCCGCGGCCGTAAGACATATTATAAAACGATTCTGGTTATTTTAATGCAGCAACGCAACAAAATCTACAAGAAAAACGAAAACTCCTAGTACAAAACAAACACCCGAAACGCGATTGCGTAATAACGAACTTCCCCGTGTCCTAAAGCTGCCGGGATGAGGAGTTAAAACAAAGAATAGAATCTTAACGTGCATATTGCTACAAGGAACAAAGAGTTCAGTTCTTACGAAAACAAACCTAGGGGATATGCCCAAGAGACCTACATTTCCACCTCCAATACCCTTCAAACTTTTAACGTCGAAGAAAAGCACTGAGAGAGAGAGAGAAACAACTTTATTTAATCGATCCGGCAGTTGAGGGGGAGGGGTGTGGGAGGGGAGACTCTTGCGTGCCCGTTTGCCCCATGGAGGCGGAGGCCGTGCTGCGAGCCCGAAGGCGAGCACCGGTCGTCTCACGCTCCTAGGGGAACGTGGCACGTGCTGGACCTTGTCTCTGTGGGTAGTCTTGCTGCTTCTTCGTTGTGGTGTTCCATGCCTTCGTCCTAGCCCCGCGTTCACCCTATCCGTTGTCTCGCAAGCCAGACGACGTCCCGGGTTTCTGCCGGTCCAGGAGCCCGAGGACGTGCTGGACGACGGCCCGTTCATTACCGAGTTCTGTGCTGATGAGCTTGCTGCAGATCTCGTCTGGCAACTCGTTGTCTTGGGTGTTGGGTGCAGGGGGCGAGCATTCCCAGAGTATGTGGCTCTGGGTGGCTCGCGCCTTCTTGCACTGTTGGCACGTGTCTGTGTGATATATCTCCGGAGCGGTTTCGACTAGTATTTTAGGGAAACGATTCTCGGACATAAACTGGGAAGGTAGCGTAATGTGCGCGAAAAATTTCAGTTTTCGGCCAACGTAAAAAATCCCAGTCTTAATAACTTCGACTTTTGGCGTGATTCAAGATAAGATGGAACAAGAAGTAACAAACACAAATAAAAACACCTTTTGTTGATTTCTGATAGACGCAAACCCCAGCTTCAGGCATGTGGCAAACCTGTACAATGAGCGTGCCCCTACTTAGTGAAAAAGCAGCGGGCGTGGGTAAAGTACGGCTGACATGAATATATGGATAAAAAACACAAAAGACAATTTCCTGCTCACGAGCTTGAACGTTGGGGTGTACGGCTTTGGGGCTGTCCGTCCACGCTCCAGGTACCCCTAACAGGGGGATCCAACAAGGTCGATTGTATTTCCAATGCGTAGTGCATGCCCAAGAAGGAGATTATCTGTAGCTCCCTGTCGCAAACACAATTTCCTTCTCGTCTTATGGTAGTATAGTTAACATTTGGGGGCTGAAGCCACGCATCCCTGTCCTCTTAATTCTGACGGTTTTTATGGGTAAAATAGAGAACATATCATTATATAATGGCAAACATGGAACTGCTTGCGAATGCCACATATCTTACAAGTATTTGCCAAAAATATTCCGGGAGTTTTGCGGTCTTTCCTGTTTTTACGCTACCAGAGGACAAATCTGGCCAGCGAGCTATTGGTGCCATTAGCCGAAACATGCTTTGCAGGCCACCTAATTGCTACTTCTGTAATTGTGTTCGATAATGAACTCTGCCACTTGCAAAACATGTCTCTAACGAACGGTTTATATCGAAGGCAAGAATCTATTCACTGTGTTGACCTTTCGGCCATCCCGAAAGAGCGCACTGCGGGGTTCCAGAGTTGCCGTAAACTTATTGAAATCAAAATACCTTATTCCAATATGAATCATAATCAAATTTACCGACTTTCTTTTGCAGATCTGTTAGTTGCTTTACCTGTGGAGATTTTCTTGAAGTGGCAGGATTCACTTTAAGTAAGGCACGTCGGCCATTTTGTGGGCCATCAACACTGGCTTGACGAGCAATTTAGGTAATTAACTTTTTCGTGATGTAACGGCTCAAATTACATTATCACAAAAAACACTTTCTGGTAACACATTTTTCAAAAAGGGCCGATGACAAGTTACTAATTCGGGTACAACAAAAAAGAAATACTTACCTCATATTCGTCGAGAATTATTGTTGGGACTTTCCAAGTGTACCGTATGTGTGTTCCAAAATGTATTGTTTTATTTGAGAAGGCCACAGTAATTAATCGCTTATCGGCCTCTCCTAGCAAAGGAAGTAGTGATCGCACATGAACAATTTTTGACGGTTGCTGATCTGATTGCCACCTCATAAACAAAGTGCATTTTTTTTCTCTCTTAAATTTTTTGAAAGGTCTTTTCCATTTTCCTCCCATGCAAGCAACGCTATACACGTTTACTTTGGTGGGACCCCTGCAAAAAACAGATGTGACAAAGTACAACTGTCTGCGCTGTTATATAAATAAAAATGATTCAAATTTACGGTCTGAATTTCAAGCAACATCGTGTGAACTTAAATTTAGGGTTGCGGTTTCAAGCGAAATTTGTTGCAAAATTGTTGTAGCATTTTTATACAAAGAAGTAATTGGCTTATTTCTTGTTTGCTCGAGTATGTTGTATTTTTTACCCCTCAGGTGCAGTTTCAGAGGTGCACAATATTCTACTGTGTCAATACAACATTAGGAGGTACTGATGGGCGTGGAATGCATGCAGGAAACCATGCGAGTGCGCCGTCATATCTGTGGCCAAGCGCCTATTGCTACAGCGACGCTGTGCGCACGGCCGTTGTGCGCACGGGGGTGAGGCACCCTTGTTGTTCAATATGCCTTTATGGCATCCAGGGAGGCCGCGGCCCGCGACGTGACTGTGTTTCTCTGCAAGGCGTGTGAGTGTGATTGGACAGTCAGTTGTACCGCAATAGCATTGATTCCGCGAAAAGTTATGGTTGCGCTCATGGGTGTGACAAACTTATCTGCAATTCAACCCCAGCCTCGGCCCACACCTACGAGCGAGTGCGAGTCCGCGAAGTGGTACGTTTGACAGCAAGAACTGCATCATTTCCAAACTGTTGCTTTGACGCCAATTACTGCTGAGTGCAGCACATTACGATCTACCTATCGCCAGACGGGTACGAAGTCGCCGCTGCAGATCAGCCGATTGCCAGCCACCGTGATCTAAAGTCAGATGTGACTGGTTTTGCTGAGTGTGAAAGATTCGGCGCATGATAAATCCAGACGAAAATCGGCGTACGCGTTAAAAATTTCTCCAATGAAACTATTCCGTTTTTGTACTCAACCACTGAATTCGTGGATACGGTGCGGGTGGGCTTGCGCTCGACATCCGCGTCAGCCAACTGCAGCGTCGAACTTAAGCGATGCGCTTCGTACGCAGCCCCGGTTTCTTCATCCGGTGACGCAAAGTGCTTGAGGCCAGGTAGAGCGCCGCCACACGTGAGTGCGATGAGTGATATATCTGTTCGCGCCACCACGGATAATCGGGTTGAAACGCAGCAAACGTGCTGGACGCCGCTGCATGCGCGCGCGCGCGTGCGTGCGTGCGTGCGTGCGTGCGTGTGCGTGTGCGTGTGCGTGTGCGTGTGTGTGTGTGTGTGTGTGTGTGTGTGTGTGTGTGTGTGTGTGTGTGTGTGTGTGTGTGTGTGTGTGTGTGTGTGTGTGTGTGTGTGTGTGTGTTGTCTGCGAAATGCGGGAGCAAAGCGTATGAGCTGGCACCGTGGCCACCGACATAGGCGATTTTCAGTGTTGCCAAGCTGAAAAATCGCCCGCTAAACTTTTCAATGAATACCACCTATAAATTTGATTCCGAACTGGGTGTAGGAAAGTCAGCAGTTTTGTAGAGCATACGAAACAGTCCGTAAGCAAACGATTGCGAGTTTAATTATAGTGCTCCTGATTACCCAAACAAAAACTCTTTGAATAACAAACAACCACGTAAGATCGTCTCTCAAGAGACACATGAGAACACCGTTCTACACGATTCCCTAACGAACTGCAGCGACGGTATCATCGCGCGTGCTGCATCGCAATGTCACTGCAGGCTCTCGATGTGGTCTCAGCTAGCCCAGCTACGGCCCATGGTGAATTGCGAGTGTCCTACGGTGAACTACCATTACACGAACTCGAACGTACCACGATAATTTGTTCGTCCTATCGGAAGATCTCATCAGCAGCCCGCAAAAAAAGAATCGGCAAGACGGCCATGCGCACTCAAATATCACGTTTCAAGAGGGTGAATAAAGTACACATACAATGAAGAAGAAAGACAAACTAATCATTTGTTTGATTCCGCAAATTATTAGAAGACTGACTTCAAGTGCTTTTGTCTGCAAATGTCCGCTCCAAGCGGCGACGCAAAGCATACATCCGCTACCTGATGCAATAACGCCGGAGAAACAGCGGGAACTCCTCGCTTTCTATGCGGTGAGGCCGTGGGACGCGAAACGCGAACCGACGCGAACTCACATGCTCCCCCTGCTAAGAAACGGCATTGGTGAGGGCAGCTGCTACGTTCGCAAAGAGGAAGTCCCCGTTTGGCTTTTTTTAGTGTGTCGAACCGAACAAAAGACGGGTTCGGCTACCGTTCGTGATCGGGGAAATTTAATTCGTGCCGGTTTACTTTCAGGTCGAGTAAATCACAACCGCAACCTCTTTGCGCACCGGTTCAAATAAATTATTAGCGATATGTGAAAAATTGTTTCGTAGTTTAAAATAAACCGTAAAAACTCAATCTAATACTGCCGCATTCAAAACACTGCTTTTCAGCGCAGAAGCTGCACAATTTAAATACAACAGTAAGCAATTAGGCAAGACAATGAAAAAAAAATAGATGAAGTAGTGACGATTTACGAGCTAGCTTCCCGCCCAGCCCTCATGTTTTCTTAGGATATACCTAATGCGACAATCGAGGGTCACGATTGTCTGTGATATTTTGTCCCGCATCCTTTGTTTTGTTGTTAAAATCTTACTCCCCTCTGTGACCAACACACTAAACACAAAACCCCTGGAGTTAGGCCTGCGTACCAGCATCTCACCTCCATAAATTAACAGAGGACGTGTTTTTATACCTGGGATGTACTTTTTTCATCAGTTGTAGGATAAAAAAATATATCCTACAGCATCAATGTAAATGCTATGACTGACTTCGGTTGTTTGGTCGCATAGGATAACTTTGTAGCAGTCACGTTCTGCTGAATGTGAGCAAAAAATTTATTTAAAAAGCGAGCTTTAGTAGCGCTCACTCACTTTATATTGCTCTGATCACTGGAATGCATTTTGAAATAGCTATTGTCGATGTGTGCGTCACCTTGAACACGTCTCCGTTCCGGCATACCCTCGCCCCGTGCCGTCCACGCTACGTTGCAGAATCGTGTAACAGATTATGTGATTACAAACAGCACGGGTGACTGGACCAATGAAGCATGAGGCGGAACTGTTTTCGGTAGGTGGCAATAATTTATCAAAGGCACTACTTTTCCTCCGGAATTAGAAGAAGCGACCGATGAGTAGTGAGTTAGACTAGTCAGTGAAGTGAACTTGTGAAAACAAAGCAGTGGTGGAGGACACAAAACAGCAGAACAAACGCAAAATCTGAGGGGCGCGGGACCAGCCTACACGTATGCATGTGTCATCTACTTCTTTAGTGCCGTTGTTTACCCATAACTAAATATGTAGCACCTGCAAGTTTCGGGATACAATTTCTTGCAAAAGGTTAAATTGCCTGTTATAAGCTAAGAGTTTTTTATCAATATTATTTTGATACCAAAAATTGCGAAGTTGGCCACTCTTAGTGTCCTAAACAATTAGCCGCATATCTGCTCCTTCGCTGCAAATTCCATACGAAGAGGATAGACTTCTGCCTCTCCTGCAAGATAACTGTCTCCCCTGTCTCTCCCTCCTACTAGTCAGGTTTGAAGCATTGCTTTACCTTTAGTAGTATGAAAATTGTTTGGCCTATGTATTTGTTCTGTTCAAAAGTTCTCGTAACCCTTAGCCGAACGGCGCAATCATGGAACGCACAGACAGACACACAGACCAAATTTTTTTAGTTTAATTTGCCCAAGAAAGACTATCATACTTAAACGGGACTATTACACCAGGCACCGCGGCGACCCCTTTCTTACCCGTGAGGACACGTCTGGATAAGCTAAAGGCTGGACAAATTGAATATAGGCTGAACAAAGCAAAATATACCTTTTAGTGTTTTGATTATCCGGTGGCTAAACGCAGCAAAAAAAAGAGAAATTGTTAGTGTGGGAGCTCATCGCGGAAAAATTGAAATCCACGCCACGGGCTTTTTTTTTTGTTTTGTTTTTCTGTGGAGAAATACATCTAAAAAAACACAGGTGCGTTTGATACCCCGGAGCTACACCAGTGCTAAAAGGCACACCGTGTATTTTAGACCAGCCGAGCAAGTTAGACCACTTGGGGAACTTTAACGTGCGGCAAACTCTCGACACAGGAAAGTGTTCGTTTTTTGTCTGAGTCAGAAAAACAGCCTCCGGGTGCGGTGACCGAGCCTACAATCTCAGCTACCGAGGCTTAGGAACCGAGAATCTCTTGAAACATTTGGCCTTCCCATGTCACCGACCTTTCTAGAGCAAATGCAGAAATGCAACGAGCATGCACATTTCACGTGTTGGCATTCGCCGTTGCGCAGTGCAGCAATCCTGCAGCCCGATAGCCCCTTAAAGGAGCCATAAATATAGTATACAAGTTTGTTTTATTCGAAACATTTCGTGCTTCATAGTGCCCCCTGCGCTTTTCCGGCAACAAATGATGCCGTATTCACTGAGAAATTGATCAATTTCGGTTAAAATTTTAATTCTCGCGCCAAATCGTGGGTTTTCGTAATTTCAGCAATGACGTCAGAAATCCGTGTATTAAAACAAACTTCCACTGCGTCATTTGGGTTTGCCGCCTTGCTGTCCGTTAGCCCTCCTAGATGGCGCTGCTATAGCCATTCATGAACCGTTGGCCACCGTTCCTTTTTTTGAGCGTATTTGCACTGGCTTGTTTTTGTTAGTGTAAAAAGTGATCGTCTCGTAAAACCTGGGGTATCCTCGACAAACACGGTCACGTAAGCCAACGCCACTAGCGCCAATAGGCCAGTGTCTGTACAACAACTTACGCGGCGGAGTGCTGAGCAGCTAAAACAAGCATAGTGCGCCCAGTACAAACACCAGTGTGTATCGGTACTTTTATGCTTACGTGTGTTTTCGTAACTTTCAGTGTTTACCGCACTATTCTTACTGCTGTAAAATGAATATGTATTACACTTAAGCTCAAATAGTTCATTCGGAACACCTATAAGCCGTGCCTAATTTGCGTTTGCTTCTTCCGTCCTCAGCCAATCGCACACCTGAGCTCATACGACATCATAGGATCTGTTGCGGTAAATGAGCAAGTGGGTCGCATGGCCTTGCGTTTTTTCCTAGTTAGGTAGCTTTTTCGAGCGAAGTGTGCGTTGACAGTGGTGTCAGTATGATTCTATCGAGGCAATCTTTCAAATGAACCGAACTTGTGTTTTGTCCTCATGGCACCTTTATACTGCAGGCTGCCCGGACTGTAAAATTTTGTTTGCTCAGCCTTGCACTCTGCTCGCGCTACCAGCAGTAGCCTACCATTCCAACATTGGTGCACATACGTTTCATCATGTTTTAACAACGAATGCAGCATTATAGTGTTAACTGATATAAAAAATTACACCATCTTCTCGTTGGGAACCATGAGGAGGATGCGGGAGCATCATAGGGGTTCCGTGTAGGCTCCATTGTGTTGCCGTTATGTTGTTTCATTTATCGGAGCACGAATGGGAGCGTAGTATGAACCCCCATGTAGAGACAGAGAATCGTAGAGAAATGTAGACACAGCGAAGAGACGGCGACCGGCGTTTCCCTATCGAACACCTCTTGGTTCTCGTCTTTTTTTTTTTGCGTGTTCACGCTCCTACTCCGCTGCCCGCCGTCTTCGTCCTCTTCTCTTGTTGATCTGCAGGGCGCATGGTGCTTCCTGCCACAGCTTTCCCACAGAAAATTCAACATTCTCATCTAAACTTTTCAGTTCGTCGTTTCCGTTGACGTTCAGCTTCGCGTGCCTTCGTTGTATCAGTAGCTTCTTGACGTAGTTTGAATGAGTCAAGGACATATGGCGCGTTCGTAGCACTTGCTCCTGTCTCGGTTTTGTAGAGAGTGGGAAGATCGCCACGTACCTCCCGTTGCGGCAAGAGTCGTGGGATCGAAACCGCGCGCAGCTAACCATTTCGTTTTTTTTAAAGTGTAGGGGGAGAGGTGCGGACGGATGGACGACGGACGACGGACGACGGAGCCGAGAGCAAGAGGTGCTTCGCATCTAAAACGAAATTTTTTTAGATGTTGCGGAGTTAGGGACATGCGAAAGAGAAAAGCCACGAATGGCGTTTACCGCGCCTGATCATCAGCGGATGGTCGAACCATTTCGTCATCTACAGGTCGCAGTTATTTCTTTCTTCGGTTCAGTTACGGTTCGGGTTCAGCGTTTTGAAACAGTAACGGTTCGGGTTCGGGTTCAGTTCAGGGAAAAAAAACGGGTCCGGTTCCGGTTTTCTGCTTCGTCCGGTTCGGGTTCGACAACCTGCTTTTTTTTTACTTTGTTATCCTCTTAGTTTTGCGCCCCTCTACTTCAGATAGAGAGAAAGATGAAACGTTTATTATTAGGAAAAAAGGAGGTGGCGCGATTTTCTTAGAGGTGGTGCCCTCCTTTCAAGGCCCCAGACTATTCTGCTCCTCTTCGGGCTCGAAGAATTAAGTCCTTCTGAATTCCGAAGTCGGAGCTGGCCAGAGCTGCCTCCCATAGCGCGACCGTATTTGTGGGGTTGTTTCTTGAAGGCCAGATGATAGGGCAGGCCCATGTTGCGTGAAATAAGTTGTAAGGGTTTCCGCATTTATTGCATGCGTCTGTGTGTGTTTGAGGGAACATTTTGGATAGCCGGGATTTGTTAGGATAAGTGTTCGTCTGGATTTGCCTCAGCGTTTGAGCTTCTGCGCCAGAGAGGTTCTTGTTCGGGTTCGCAGAAGGGCTCGTTCACCTCTTTGGACAGTGAGGCGTTCGCCAAAGCCACTTGGAGGGGCTGCAGAAGGCTAGGACTGTTAGCCGCGCGGTTTGTAAGATCGCGCGCAGCCTGGTCGGCCCTCTCGTTTCCCTCCAGCCCCTCGTGTCCTGGAGTCCAGACAATGCGGTGGAATTGATTCGACATTTTCGGCTCTATTTTTTTAAGTCGCTTGTGATTTCTTCTATTCATAGGGTTTTGCGTAGCCTTCTTAGAATCTGTGACTATTTGGAGGCTTTGGTTCTTATGCTGCCCATACCTTATTGCCAGGAGGAGAGCACCAGTTTCGGCTTCGTCGGCAGTGGTATCGTTTAGCGTGAGGCAATCCTTGATGGCTGCTTCGTGGTCAATTATAACTATGGAGGCATTTTTCCCGCTGTAGAAAGCAGCGTCGGTGTAAATGACTTTTTTTATTTTCAAGTTGTTTCCGTAGGAAGGCTACTCGTGCTATTCTTCTCTCTTTGTGCAGGCAGGGGTCCATGTTTCGAGGTAGGGGGAGCACTTTCAGTCGTGTTCGTACTTCTCTGCTTATGTCCACTTTGTCAATATTCGAGTGTACGTCCGCGGGGGACCCCACTCTTTGCAGGATAGCCCTGCAAGCTTTTGTTTTTTCCAGGCGTTGTTTTTGCGAGATGAGGAGTGCCTCTCTGATTTCTTCGAAGGTGTTGGATACACCAAAGCTCATCAGGATTTCATTTGATGTATAGTTTGGGAGACCGAGGGCTGCTTTGTAAGCCGTGCGGTGTATGACATTGGCTTGATCAGTCTCTTGTGTGTTAAGGCAGTGGAAAGGCAAGATATATGCCAGGCGGCTGACTACCAAGGCCTGCATAATGCGCAGAGTTTCGTCTTCCTTGAGGCCGGCTCTGTTTTTAGTTATTCTTCTGACTATTCTTGAAATTTGCACAGTTGACTTCTTTATCATTTCTATGGTGAAGTTTGCCTTGCCATTACTTTGTATAAACATCCCTAGGACTCGTATTTGATCTTTTTCGGGTATTGTGTAATCTCGAAGTTGAATGTTTATTGGCCCTGGGCTTACATAGCGGGTGCCGTGGATTCGGATAACTTCGGATTTTTCTGGTGCGCATTGTAACCCATTTTGTACAGCCAGGTTTTCCACCAAATTTGTAGCCTCTTGAAGTACCTCTTCTTTTGCAGCCAGTGATTCTTTAGTAGCCCTGATTGTTCTACTTCAGAGCCCAGATTGCTCTACTTCAGAGCAGGCGGACGCCAAAACTCGCCCTCACTTTTTGTTTTCTTTGCTTTTCCCCTGGCTCAACGGGTTGAGGGGTGGTAGAAGTTGTGGTTGCATCCGCCCGTCTTTTTCTCTCGCTCCCTCGACCTCCGTGGAGCGAAGTCGCTTCACCGTGTGGGTTTCTTTTACTTTTATTACCGTCCGCTCGCCTAAATGCCCCGCCGCACCCCACCAATAATGCCATGTTCCCTACCCGGCATCGCCAGCTGTGGTGGTCACCGCGAACCTTCGTTTTAACCGAAGTGTGCGTGCAAGGCTGTTCGTCTTTAAGCGGGTTGTTATTGCGTTCATTCATTGAGCCCAAACGAACGCTTCCACGTTGTTCAGCATAAGCAAAAATTGTGTTACCCGAATTTGTCTTAACGGGAATTTACTGTATTTTTAAGTACTTCTGCCAGGCCTTGGGTACGAGGGTAATTGTTGTAGAGGTGTGAGACTGCACAAAAGGCGTAAGACTGATGAACCTTCGCTTCCCACAATTGCGCACCAAGCGGTAAATTGTATTACGCCCCACCCTCTGTTTCGCACCATTGCACCAAGGGGAGCCCCGCTTTCCCAAACGAGGAACTTTCGATTGTATAAGCACAAGGTGACTTTTTTCAAAACTAATTGCCCCATTACCAATTATTGTATAAAAATTATTCTTCAAACACAGCATACAGGGACGGCCACCGCTATTCATTTTTCATTTGTATGTTCAGAGATAGTGGAGAAGAGGCTAGAGGCTGATGCCTGACTAGTGCCCCTACACCCGGTAGAAAAACCGTGCCGCCCTAAATGTAGAAGAAACACTATATTGGACACCTGTGTACAAAAAAAATACGAAAGGCTGGTGCCATAGTTGTACACAATTTTCAGAATTTAAGGGTGTCGCTCTGTGGAAGCTTGGCTCAAAACTGCCATCCCATTCTGGGTGACAAACAGTTAACCTACGAATTGATCGAAAATTTCCGCAGGCTCTTTAACAATTTGTAGGAACTACTTACCTTCTCCCTGTTGGAAACATTGTCAATTCGCATCCTACTCCAAATTATTGAGAATTAAAAGCCAGAACTCTCTTATCTTTTCAAGCAGTGTTAAGTGCCTTTTCGCGGGGTTTCACGGCATCTCACCGCGTAGGCTTCATGGTAAGCGTGTTAAGCAGGATGACACGAAGATTTACCGTGAAGGAAAGCAAAGGAGCAGGGCTTACCGAAAGTGAGCGAGAGAGGGTTGCATACCGAGGGTTCTGCGCGAGACATGCTCCATGCCGGTTGGGCGCGAAAAGGTAACGCCATAGTTACGCATGCAATCGTGCCTTCGCAAATGACGCCATCACTAGCTGAGACGAAAGATGTGCTGCCCGAGCAGAGAAGCAGCACCGCCAACACCAGACTCCGAGACTCTGGAGATGAGCACCCCCGAAGAAGAAGTTATACAGCGTCCTCAAGATGATTCTGCACTTTTCGCTGCGCCTACATTTCTTATTAGGGAGGATCGCAAAAGTCATCCAATAATTTTTTTCGGTGAGGGGGCAGGTCATTTTACCTGCACAATCCAGTTTTCACGCCGTTTTATCAGATAAGTTTATTTCTGAAATAAACATTTCAGGTACCCACTTGTTTTATAATTTTTCTACGCAAATAAATATCGTTTTCGGACACTTGAAAATTTGTCCTGGGTGCGTGGAAATACTTAAAAAAAATAAAATGGCCGACGATCTAAGTCACTCACTCATGGTTCTGGCTCCGCAAAACGTTACACATTTTCGCACCGTCCGTAACGTGTACAATGTTTCCACTTCTAAACAAAACACGAACTTTCTTTTTATCAGCTATGAGCCCACAGGCGGAAACATTTTTCTGGGTAAGTATACGCCGTCGTCAAAAAAACCTAAAGGAAAGATTGCACGCGGCAAATAACTTTTATTTTGATGTTATTTACTTTTATTTTTTGTTATTACTTACATAATCATGTGGAATGTGAGCAGGGTACGCGAAAAAATGGCCGAAATGAGAAGGGGACACAAAGCGCAACGCATCATTCGGAAAATTTGGGGGGTGTTCTGACACCGTGACAACCCCCTGGCTACGCTCCTGGTAGTTATTGATGTATAGCGTAGTGAAAACGTTTTGCATCAATCTGATTTACGTAAACCCCCACAGGGAACCTTGAGTAATTTTGATGTGGGTGTTGGTGACACCGCGCACCCCGAGCCCCCAACCTTAAGTTGTAACCTACCGTGACGTTGTCTTTATAGGTCGGGGGTAAGAAACCACAAACCATGGCCGTCGCTGCCCAGGTCAAGCTCCGGCGGATGGGATCGCTGTCTGTTACAAGGTAGGGAGCGTATTCGAAAGATCGCCATATACTCCAGCATTCAACCCCTTAAATTTAGAGGAAGAATTTGCTATATGTTGTACATGGCGCTTTCTTCCTTAGATCTGCCTCTATGAATTCGTCCTTAGCGGTAGCTACCTGAGGGAAATTAGACGCGGAATTTTTCAGTTATGCGATGCATTTTTTTCTGCACAGCTTTTGAGTGAACATGGATAATAGAAACGTAGCGAGTGTAAGAATATCTGTTTTTATCCCTTTCCTTATAAAAAAGCTGCCTTAAAATATATTTAAATTAGGTACAAACTGCAAATGCTTTCAAGGCCTCCGCGAATCATATATGAAATTAAAGAAAACTTCGCGCAGCAATAAGGTCGTCTTAGCTGCTAGCATCTTTATAATTTTCTAAAAGATATCTACACAAAATTAGGAGCTGGAGAGCCTTTCAAAAAAAATGTATTTTCCGCAAAGCGATTATTCTAACTTTGTTTACTGCCGTATAGAGGTTTCTTCCTAATGATGCGCTATCCTATGTTTATAGTTTATTTCGGCACAAAAAAACGCATTCCAGACACTCAATATTTGGGCTTAAATTACGTATGTTTGCGGCTCACTCAAAGTTATACCCACCGCTATATTATATAAGGTATTCATTCAAAAGTTTAGCTGCCAACTTCTTCGCGTGGCAACACTGGAAATGGCCATGGATATGGCCCAAGCTCCAAGGACATGGCGCGGCTTGTGCCACCGTGTCCGCACGACGAAAAAAAAACGTCGGCGTGCGCCGGCTGCTCCGTTTACAACCTGTTTCTCAACGGTGGTGTAAACAGAGTTGTTATTGAAGACACTCACATTGGAGTCGAGGGATTACAATGCGTTCGGCCGGCTAGAACTTATTATGCACAACCCATATCATGGCCTTAGCACGGACAGGTAGCGCCATCACGCGGAGCCCGGCGTAACCAGCGACGGCGCACTCACATCGTTGCCTGCTGGCGTGCCTCGCTATTGAATACAGGCTATAGAAACCGTATCGTGTTGCTGGTTTGCTACCGATAAATTATTTTATTCATCTAAAATAATTTTGCCGTCTCTGAAAATTGGTTTGATATATTGTTCTTTCCGAACAACTCTATGTTATTTAAAGTTATTTAGGAACCCAAGGTCCAGATCTTGGTGGCTAAAAAAACATTTTTATTTTAGCGCCTAGGACAAAGAAAGCAAATTTTTCTACCTGCTAGGTGTATTCATACTCCGGCCTTCGATCTTTCCTTTCAACCTGGCGACGTGGATTCTGACTTCCTGAGCTTCCTCCTCGATACTTGCCGATGTGCAATCACCTATATCACAAAGACAGAGCGAATGCTTTTTACTGGGTTTGCAAATTCTTTCTGGGGTGTCGTACAAGATTCAAAAATATTTTAATGCTACACCCATACGGACAATTGTTTTTCCGCTCCTGCATTGACATTTTACTTTTAATCAAACCTACAGCGTGGCAACAAGCTTTCCCGTAGTAACGCGCCACTGTTAGCTCACATGAACTTTTATTTCTAATAAATCCTCCACAGCTATGTCAACTTTTTTTGACGACCGAATAGATTCTGAACAGTATTAGTTGAAAGCGGTGGGAAAAAATAGCATATGCGATATCTCGTTTTCAAATATTGATGCTCTATATGCCTGCAGCGGGAACTCGCTCAGAAGAACTTTTTTCTTACGTATACATTTTGACATTCGTTTAAATTGCTTGCTACCGCTATACCTCCTCAGAAATAGGACACAATTAGCCGAACTACTTCCAGTGGCAGCAATACATGCATTCAATGGCCAATCTGATGAAACTAGCAAAGAAATAAAAGTCTTCAATTTGTGTGTGTTTCGAATTAAGGGAAAAATCTTCAGTGCTATTTTTTGGAAATAACGAAGACCATGTAACTAGTTTCCAGCTGGAAGGAACCGGTACCACTGTTTAACATGTGCGCTGCTGGGCTCCTTTACTCTGCGCTGAATAATGGACAACTCGGGTCGTTCTTCCTTTCACAACGTTGAGATGTTAGAGTGCCGCCACCTGCCTTCTAACGTCAGCTTAGGTACTCCCGCCGCTGTCGACTCCTACACTCCGCTTGTAAGGGGCAGGAGTGCCTCTGCTAGAATTGACCGGCTATGTAGCTTTATTGCATTGAAAGCGTATCATAAGTACTTTAGTGCTTTTGCCAGCAACGGACACCTCTGAAAAATGTCAAGCTGAGTCACGCACAAGTTTAAAACACACGAGAAGAGAGAGAACAACTCTCCTAGCGCATCGCTCAGAAGATCGTGTGTAACTCGCCCTTTCGAGCTAATTTGGAAGTTCAGTGCTCCGAGCTCTTCCATAGCGCTCCTGAGATGTCCTGGGGCCGCTGCGAAACTGTCTTCCGGGCAGTACTTCCGGGTAGTACAGAGCTGCGGGGGTCCCATAGGATCCCGTGTCCATCGCAAAAGCAAAATGAGCTCGATACTGCCCATTCTTTTGCTACACGGTCTCCAGCCCATCCCCGACGCGTCCGATCTCGTCCGGCGATAAACTTGGCATTAGGGAAAAAAGCTTTGCAGCACTAATACGTTTACAGCGCCGACGAAAGTGCTGGGATGGTGACGGCGCTCTGCCACTCGCTGATTCACCGACCGATGGTCGTATTAGGTGAAATTTGAAGTGAAAGCTTCTTGCTTATACTAATACGCTTAGTGACAAGGACTTCTCAATAACAGCCGATCAAATAAGAAGAGTAACGCAATCGGCGATGATCGTGAGTAAAGCCAATGAGTTTCGCTCGTCCGGTCCTGTGAGCCGTACTTTTGCGCACCTGAAAACTTAAGCATGTATTTTCAATACACACTGCTGGTTTGCATCATCGTTACGAATACATATTGCAGCGCTAGCTTGCCGTTTTCTCCTTGGCTCAGTCACAAAATGCGGCAAGCCCCATAAGCATCAAATATGTTTGTGCTCCTGAAAGTAGTAGTCGTACACAAAGTGATCGGGTGAAATGAGCGGCCGTTGCGTTGGCTTGATGCTCTCGCCGTATTTAATTAGGCTCTTGCATCACATCTTCCAAGTTCGCTCTCAATAGACTAAAGCACGGATCGGCAACGTTTCGAAGTGTAGTGCCGAGTTGCATGAAGGCGACAGGGCGGAGGGCTGGACGGTAGATCGGGTGAGAGAGGGGGTTGTTGGCTTTGAAGAAAAAAGAAACAACTCCGCGAATTGGCAATAATATTTGACCAGAACCAGGCGAAGTGTGAACATGGGGGCCAATGCAACTGGAAGCGATGAATTCTGATCTGTTAGTTTCTCGCAGTCCAATCCTTTTTAAAGACAAAACTGGCGTGTCGGCGTTCATATTAACGACTACCCCTGCACTAGAAGACACCCAACACAGCCAGTGACAATCTTCTGCAAATATTTGGGCTGTGCACCGTGTATGCGACTTTGTTATGCTACACATTTAAGCAGTCAACGGTCTTGCGATGCGGAGCTTGATTCGCATCCTTTTATTGCGCTCAATTTGTTTATTTGACGGTATTGCCTCACCTACTCGCTAGTATATGTGTATCCCGCCGTTCGTAAACCGTGTGGCATAAAATGTTAAGCAAGAATCACATAGTTTGAGAAAATACAAAAAAAAGTTTTCACTCGTTTTCGAGGCATTTTAAGGCCAGCAGCGTCCGCTGAATCGGCTGCGCTCCTCGCGTCCGCTGGCATGCTCCTGCTGAAGTGACCATTTAGAGTTACCTCAGGTTCAGCAACGTTCTGTTTATGCTACTCTTGAACCATCCTGTGTCGCCCTCACGCAACAAGAACGAACGATAATTTCGTCAAGAAGTTAGACCACCCCACCTGGCGATACTGCCCCACAAGCTGCAAACGCCGCGACGATCACGACAGCTCGCTCAAAAAAACGCCAATAAATCGGTTCGTTGTAAGAGATGTTATTTTGTTTAAACTCTGCAACTACTTTAAGCGCATTTTATGGGGTATCAGTCAAATAAACGCACCACAATGTGGTTAAATTAAGTACAACCCACTTTTGCTCTCTCTTGTAATTGAAAACACATGGAGGGCGGTGAGGGTCGTCTGCTTTTTTACTACCCACAGGCGTCTCCAGTAGGGGCGCTGCATGCCGCCAAAACTCCAGCGCAGGAAGCCTATCACTCATAAAAGTCCGCAATCTTCCCTAAAGTATTTTTGAGGTGCTCTTATGACGACGCAACAGTCTTTAGTGCTACGCACCAAGAAGCGGCCCCTGCACGACCATCGCACAGCAGGAAATAAATCAGTTCTCTTGTATTTCTTTCGTTATTGTTGACTTGTATAAGATGAATGTTTTTTTTTCTGTGCCCTACGCATTAGCTTGTCTGCACTGCCACAAACGTATCATTAGGAGGTTTGGGGATGTCTTGGAGGCACACAAAGTTCGTGAGGATATTTTCTTCAAACTGTTAGGCATAGATTCCGTGTATCACAAATTGGATTTCGTTACTGCTGCGTTCAAGAAGGTGCATGTCTGCAGCGTGCGTTGTTTATGCCCATGGAAATTCAATGAGAAGGTTTGTGCGACGTCACCGCTAAACGACGCTGACAACATTAACATTGTTCAGAGTACTCTAGGGCAGTGTTTTCGCCCCGAATTTCTATCATAACCACCGTTACATAACGAACTCACTGTCAGACTAAACAGTTGTGACATGATTTCTCTGTAGAAAGCTTGATACACTTTTTATAAAACGCAATAAACAGTCTGCATGCCGTTTTCCAGCAGAACGAGAATCGAAAGCGATGACTATATCCAAGAAGCTCTTTATTGTTTCCCTACTCCTTCAGGTGTAAACAACAAATCCTGACCTACTTGAAATGGCATCCCATGGATTGAAAAAAATCTTGCTCCTGGACATAGGACCCCGCCCTCTAACCAGCGCGGCTTTAGTGTCAAAATTTTGTCCCCTCTCTTCTTCTCCTGCTACTCCTTCTCCTGTTGAGTGCAGTTTTACTACAACTCATGTTTTGAAAGCTATGGCTGAGGGAAATGCACCGTAAATGTGCCTCCAGGCCTCAACAAACATAGTTTTACTGTATTTTTACTGTACACGTGACTGGCTTGCGTCTGTGCCTGTGCCCGCATGTGTGTGTGTGTGGGGTGTGGGTGTGTGTGTGCGTGCGCGCCCGCGCGTGTGCGTGCGCGCGCGCGTGTGTGTGTGTCCGTGTGCGTGTGCGTGTGCGTGTGTGTGTTTCATTTTTACACTAGTTTTGGCCAAAACGGGTGCAGCATAAATAGAAAAAGGGAGTTGGGAGCTCATTACACTCTTTTTCTTGAATCTCAACATCCTTTTCCCAGCTCTACACCTTTTTGTGCGAACATAAGTGTGTTGATCAAGTTCAACACCCTTGGTTTATCTTGGGGTGTTGTAAGGGTGTGCAAACAGTGTTTAGCTGTTCATCTGAACAAGGCAATGCATGTATGTATAATTGCACTGTAAAGAACAAGACTTCATACCCTCTTCTACTTTTAAAACACGTTTAAAAGCAAAAAACAAATTGTTGTTTTCATTTATCGCTCGTTTCTATATGCGGCTCGCCCCATGCCCCAAATTCAGCTTTCGCACGTGAAACATCAATTTGAACTTTTAAAATTACAAAGAAGTGAAGTTGTGTGGCGAAAAGTGTGTTGACCAACCCCAACGCGCTTGGCTTTCTGTAGGGTATTGAAACGGTGTGAAATAGGTGAGCTCAGTTGAAAAACGGAACACTGGAGCTTGGGGTCGACCTGGTTTCTTCCGGTTTTGCTACGTTTTGCTACGTTAGCTTCTTGCTAGCTAGGATAAGCGCTGAGGGGTGGGGCCACGTTTAACCAGATTTTTCAAGGCTGTTCCAGTGTTTCCCCCAAACTGACAGCGAATCCGAGGGGTAAGAAGCTAGTTATATTCCCAGCTATGCTGTTTCTGCAGCCTTGGACTACTATAGCAAGCGGCTACAATATTTTTTGCGTTTTTAAATTCCCCATAAACGACTAGTATTTTTGAAAAGGTATAGTGAGAGGTGCGCATGCGCTTTCGCCTTCTGTGACCACATTTAAACAGGCTCTAAAGCTGGCTTCCCTGTTATAATACCTTATCTGCGTGGTGCACCCTTTACAGGAGGCCCAGTTATTTTTCTCTCTGTTTTTGCTAACGCCACCAAACCTAGTTCCAGCTTAAACAGCTTCACTTGTACTAAATTATGCCTGTCATTTCAGTGGGCAGGAACACAGCAGCGCCACCGTGATTCTGAAGCGCTTTCTTCTTTTTGCGCAGCTTCTTGCCTCCCTTCCGTTACCGTGCCCGACCCGACCCGCATTCTTCGCCCTGATGCCAATGTGATCGTCAACCGTTGCAGGTGCGGAGTACCTTAGGACCTCTGAATGTCCGTCCGCGTCCACCCGTCAACCACCATCAAACGAAAATCAAGCGAGATTAGATTTGAGCCGTGAGATGCAGTTTCCTTTAGGGAATGATCAATGTGTTACTCACGGCTCAAATCTAATGACGGTCGAGGCGAAATACGGATGTCACTCGGGGCGCAACTTGGATGTCATTTCACGTCCCCGTACTCCGCACCCTCTCCATTGTCTACGAAGAGTGGAAATGCGGCCATTTTTCCATAACGATTGTACTCGCCGACAACTCGGCTTGCGCGGGCCTGGACGACCCTATCTACTTCACTGTAGATAGCCCTGTCCTGTTCATCGCCCAGTCAGCTTACGGTCTGCCACATCTACGGTGACGTCATCCTGGCCTCTCCAATCATCGTCGGCTCCGGCTTGGTGACTTCCCATTCAGAGAATATAAAAGTGTCCCCAGCGGCTACCTTCTTCAGTGGGAAGGAAAACGGCAGCGCTAGCATGACACTGAACCGCTTTCTGTGTTTGCCGCAGGTATATTACCTATAGATTTCCAAAAGCATTCGTGCCGATAATCGTTCATTGCTTCTGTTTTGTTTCTCACACGATTGAATATGTGCTCATGATTGTGTGAATTTGTGCTGTGAAATAATTTAACGGTGTCAGGAGCCTTCTTTTCTGCGGCGATGTGGAACGTAACTCTGGGCATTATAACGAAAACAAGGGCAATGATGTTCCAGTACTTGATAGTCGCTTACGAAGCTGTTCCACGGCTGAAGAAAGGGGGGCCACAGATTCCAATGTTGTTGACTAGTCGAGGATGCCTAAGATGATTGCCGAAATAATTAACGGTCAGCAACGCATATCGGAGGGAATACCGCAAATCAAGAACTTTCATCAAATTATCAACTAAAAGTTCGTGTCTCTGCAGTGTTATATATTTTCGTCACCCTTCCCCCTCCCGCCCTCAATGGCGCAGTGGAAAGCGAGCTTCAGCAGCTTAAAACTAAAATCAACCAACTTTTCTTGGGCAACGATGTGCTGAAAACTCGTGCCCGCCATAATAACGTCCTCCGGCATGGCTTTCCTGATGCGCCTGATGATACCCAAAACCCTCTGCTGTCCAACATTTCCGCGTGGTTCACGGAACAGCTTAAAATTAAATGCCCAAGTATTGAAAAAGGCCACAGGGTTGGCCGGAAGCATGTCGATCGCCCGCGCCCGGTTATAATGAAACTTGGTGACTTCCGTTGAAAAAACCAACGTCCTTAAAAATAGCCACAACCTTCAAGATTCTGACTTTCGCATGTGAGAATACATTTCGATAAGGTTACGTTCAATCCGGAAAAAGATGTCGGAAGCCGCTAAGCCCTTCCGCGATAATGGCTCTATCGTTCGCTTAAGCTTCGACGATGCGTTTATTGATAAGGTTCGGTACAACTAGGACGATAATACTGACACTCGTGTCAGCGTTGTTTCTCGCCCTTCAGAAGGTGCATCTAACACTGTTACTGCAACCCCTTGACGTCCAAGTAACATACATCAGCCTTTCCGCATCCTGAATGTTAATGCCAGAGCCGTAATTAGCAAATTTCCTAATTTCCCTTTACTGGTTTCCACCCATTCACCACATATTGTTAGCGTAGCTCAGGCAAGGTTACATGATGACGTTTACGACAGCGAAATAACACCAGCAGGTTTCGCTGTTCTTAGGAGTGATCGGCGACATAGAAGAGTAGAAGGTGGTGCTTCATAAATGCGGTGTGACCTTCAATATCCAGTTTTCCTAGCCCGCCTGATACCGAATCCGTTTGGTGCAAGGTGTTTTTAGGAAATATTTCTATTGTATTTGGCGTCATCTACCGTCTACCGGTATCGAACATACCTCAGCTACTTGCTGTAATTACATTCATGCATGAGCGTACCTGGCCTTCAAATTTTATCTGCCACCGGTTATGATGTAGATACAAGCAGAATTCTCTTAGATTTTTCATTATCTCTTGGTTTAAAAGAAATTCTAAAAGCAAATGCAAGAGGTCCGGCAGTTCTGGGTTTAGTATTTGTGAGTCCCCATTTATTAGATAATGGCTTTGAATGCGAGATAACTGATGGTATTTCAGAACAGAGAGCCGTTCGTGTGTCGATACCCGTTCGTGTTCGCAATAATTGTTTTGTTTACCCTTGATATCCTGATTTTTCACGCACCGACGACTCCTACAATATCGAATATTTAACCGATTCTTTTGATGATTTCGAACATCTCAGTGTGTATAAGAATGCGAATTTCTTGATAGCTTCTCGCGAAATTATTGCTGCAACCTGTGTCCAGCCTTTGGTCCCGCTGAAAACAAAAAAAGGATAATTCCCCACCTCCCTTGGAAGTCGCGTGACATACTTCACCCAGCCCGTCATGTAGCGAGGTTAAGGCGCGTAAAGAGAAGCGGTGATTCATCTAAGATTGCCTAATTTAACGAAGCCAAGGAAGATCTCCGCTTATAAATGAACTCCTCTAAAGACTTCTACTTTCGGGTTACGTTACAGGATTTACTGAAAAGTAACCCTAGAAAAGTTTAGTGTTAAATTCTGCACTCTTCGGACTCTACTAACACTCTCTTTATAAACAATTCCCCTCAAGCGACTCATTAGCTATCCCCACAACCTTCAATGAGTACTTTCTGTCAGTATTTATAACGGAGAACTTCTACATTCTCGATTTTCCTCCGGAGTCATGGTACTCAATTGACGATATTACCGTATCTCAAAAGAGGGTCTTGAGTCAATTTCACACTTAGAAAATAGGAAATCATGAGGTCCTGATAGAATTAGCAATGCGTTTCTCTCTAGATATTGTGTTTAGACCTGCGGGTACCTGACTAATTTTTTTAAAATTTCTTATTTAACTCGGCATTCCCGTTGGTCAAGAAAGTGGCCAAACTTTTTGTCATGTTTAAGTGTGGGAACAAGCTGTCATCGTTGAATTATCATCCGATTTCATTACAGCTTAACCATGTAAACGTCTTGATCGTATTATCTTTAGTCATATTATGGAGTTTCTTGAAAGAAATAACATATTGTTCGATGTAGAGCATGATTTCCGTCGTGGATTTTAACACAACCACTAAACTTGTCGAATTTCCTCATGACATTGCCTACGCTCTTGAAAATGGAAACAAAAAAGATGCAAATTTTATGGACATATTCTAGGTGTTCGATACCGTTACTCACTCAAAGCTGCTTCATAAACTTCACGTCATAGTTAATAACTTCGCCTTGGTTGATTTGATTGCTAGATTTTTAGGCATCTGCTCCGAGTATGTTTCATTTATTTCCTGTAATTCGGTTGTATTGAATGTGTCGTCCGGTGGTCCCCAAGGTTCGCTCCTGGGATCACTTTTGTTTTTATTGTATATAAATGGTCTGCCAAGTTATGTAGCCGCAAAAATCCGCCTCTATGCTTACAACTTTGTTATGTATAACGTAATGAACACCAATGATGACCATACTTCACCTAATGATTCTTTTACACAGTTTTTCGAGTGGTGCGACAAATATCACATGAATATAAACTTTACAAAAACAGCAACTGTAACATTCAGTACGCCCAGTTCTGTTGCTTTGTTTAATTATTCGTTCAACGGCTGTCCCTACAGGGTGTCTGAATATAAGTACGTGGGTGCCGTCTTCACATCCACCTTATCGTGGTCTAAACACTTTGAATATTCCGGCAGCAAAGCAGTAAAAATATTAGGCTACCGCAATCATACCTTGCGCGAAGCCCCACTTGAAACAAAATTACTAACATACAAAACGCTTATTTGACCCATTCTAGAACACGCCTGCACTATCTCGAACCCTTACAAAATATCTGAAACTAATATGCTTGAATCAGTTGAAAAAAAATTAATGCGCTTCATTTGCCGTCGTTTCAAGCGGAACTTTTCCCGTCATGCAAAATTGCCACACTAGAATTACAACACCTGTCCGAACGCCGTTATCGCGAATGTCTTAAACTTTGCATATTCTCATGAACACTCCAACAATTTATTAGAGAACAACTTTTTGTCTCCTGATAAACTGAAATGTACTAGAAATAGCCAAGAGCTTAACCTTGCACATTTTCAACAACACACTAATCAATTTAATTACAGCTTCTTCTCCTAAAAAATCAAAAAGGTAATTCACTACCAGTTGTAATTAGGGCATTGCCTTTGGCAACATTTTTCTCTAGTTGAAATTTATTGTGTTGTGTGAATTTTTGTATAACTCAGTTCTTCCGGTATTTGTTGTTACCTGCTGTTTCTCGAATTAGGTGTAACATGCGGGAGTTCTATTGAGTTGTGATATGCCTGAATTTGTCTGTGCAGAATAGTGTTATTCCCCTTTATCTGCCTGACCATTTCTGCGATAGCCCAATTAGACTGCAGTGTGTAAAAATAAATAATAACTAAACAAATTTATATTATTTGACACATCATGACGAACAAAATATTCTCTCTGTGTAAAAAATATTCTGTCCACCCAAGTAAACAGGTTTTGTATTCCTACAAAGATTGTAGGTGGCTTACGGCCTTTTTCTCAATTGGTGATCTTTTCCGACAGCCTTTTTTGCGCCCTTCCAGACCATTTTTCATAGTTTCCAAAACCTAATTTGTAGATTTACACTCTTTTAGTGAAAAGGGTGCTAAAATAATGAACACCATACTGGAAGGGTGTTGAGATGCGGGGGAATATTTGTTTGGTATTTTATAAAATTTTATCACCTATTCAACCTAATAACTACTTTGGGAATAAAGAGTTTTTTGCAAACCCTCATGCTGATTTGTATATGTTCACATTAAAGTTAATAATACCGGAATTACGCTAAAATATCTTATTTTTGCTACAAGCCCACCGGCTCTATCGAAGGACTTTAATCTGCTGGCTATAAATGCAAAAAAGAGCAGATGTATTTCCAAGTGTGTATGTGCTCGCTGTCCCCATGCATCCCGTTGGCTTTCTTCCTCAATTTATTTGATGTTAAAGTGTGACTTGTGCGTGTTAAATAGGTCTGCATGAAATGCTGCGCTGACGGCCAGTCTAAGCCGTCACGCGTAGCTCCGCTGCCTACGCACTTATTATGCGGTGTTAAGCTACCTTACACCTTTTCAGTGCAGAACACTTTAGGCGCTCACCTTGTCGTCCTAGCTCGCTTTCCGGACTCAAGTAGAGCCACAACGCGTTCCGGTGTAGTCGCTGTTATCGTTGCGTAACCTAAAGGCTTCGAAAGCCCAGCACTTTATATAGTCATAAGCGTTCTGAACTCGTGAGCCGCTGGCGCCTGTCCAGCAACTCCCCATTGTTTAGCGCAAAGAAAACTATGGGTAACTTTGAGGCAAAATATGCGTAATTCTCCGGAAGCGCCCGCGTATATTTAGTTAGAAACGCTCATTCAGTTGGTGTTTACGATAGTAAGCCAAAAACCTGGCAGTGCAATGCCGGCACGTGCGTGAGAAAAGGAAAGCACAAAAAAATTAAGCTGTTCCACTATCGGAAGTGCAGAGCAGTTATTTCGGAAGTGCAGTTATTTCGGAAGTATCCGAAGTGTAGAGCAGTTATTCTCCATAATGGGCTAAAACGCCGTTATCCGCTCACTGCTGCCACCTAATGCATTTCAAATTTCCCGGCTTCACAGTGCTCGCGGCCCCTAGCTGATACCGCGCCAGCGGGAGTTCTGTTCTTTTTGTTCTTGCTTTATTTTGTATGCTGAGCGGTTTTGCGTCATGTCGAAAGCGGGATTTTTTTCTTGCAGGGCCGCTTTTTGCACTTACTATCGTAAAAACCAACCCAACAAGCGTTCATAACTAAATGAACGCGGGGGCTGCGGTTATATACGCAGATTTTGCCTGGAATGTACTTGCAGGTTTCTTTGCGCTAAACAACGGGGACATTTATGACAAGGGAGAGGGGTTCACGAGGTTCGAGCAGTTATGACTATTAAGTGCAGATCACTTTAGGCGCTCTCCTCGTCGACCAAGCTCGCTCGCTGGAACCAAGCATATTGCCACAGCGTTATGGTGTAGGCTGTCACTGTCTGTTCGCCGCGGCGTAACCCAGTGGCTACAAAAGCCAAGCGGCTACGCCAGGATATCCCTAGTGTGAGCTAAGGTTCAGCTGCGTATTCTTAGCTTTCCTGTTTTTCTAGGATCAGCCGATTATCGCGCTTACTGCTGCTTATCTTCCAATCCAAATCCCATGCAATGCACTCCAAAACCAATGCAATCCAATCCAATCCAATTCAATTCAATTCAATCCTCGCGATTGCGCAGCACGGCTCTCCAAGCGCTACGCGAAACTGATCAACCTCGGCCAGTGTAGCCAATCCAAGCAAATCCAATCCAAGTAACGCCATTGTTCGCGGCGTACTCCAGAGCCTTCGAAAGCGAGGCGGTTTATGTAGTCATAAGCGTTCGAAAGTCGTGAAATGCTTGCGCTTGTCATACATCTTCCCGTTGTTTAGCGCAAAGAAATGTATAGGTACATTGAAGAAAATATGCGTAATTAATCGCACTGCCCGCGTTGCTTTAGTTAAGGACGCCCGTTGGGTTGATTTTTACGATATTAAACGCAAAATGTGGCAGTGCAACGCCGGCACGTGCGAGGAAAATAGCGCAAAGAAAACAGAACTCCCGCTGGCGCAGTTTCAGTCAGGGGTGCGCGAGCGCTGCGAAGGCGGAAATTTGAATTGCATGGTGTGGTAGCTTTAAGCGGTTAACGGCGGTACAGCCCATTATGGTGAATCACTGCTCTGCACTTCCGACAGCTTTCACATTGAGTGGAACGGCTTTAATTTTAAAACGCGTGTTTTTCGAAGCCCTAGCGTGACTCCCTGGCGCCGCTACGGAAGGCTCCACTTGGGTGCATTCTCTCGCTGCACCACCTGATTCCGGCAGGCACATCCACCGTTAGCAAGCTATGACGACAAGGCGAGCCCTTGAAGTGCTTTGCACTTAAAAGAACAGAATTCCCGTTGGCGCAGTTTCATGCAGAGGGCGAACGAGAACTCGAAGGCGGAAAATTTGAATTGCCTTGGGGGGTAGCAGTGAGCGGATAACGGCGCAACATCCCACTATGTCGAATGAGTGCTCTGCAGTAGCGACAGCTTGCACAATTAGTGGAACGGATTTAATTTTTTGAGGGTGTTCACTCGAACACAATTTACTTTATCTGCACACCCTTTTTTAGCCAAAACGCATTTTAAATATGTAGGCCATGGTACAAGATGCTTACACCGTTTTCCGTCAAAAAGGCCCTCTAAGAAAGTTTTGTGTGCGCACCGGCAGACATAATAGCAGTCGAATAGCCTTAGCTCCTCTCCGTACCGACTTTTTACACTCCGCAGTTACTTTTTATGCGGACGGAAAAGCAGTAATAAAATATGAGCGTGTATTTCATAAGTCTGTATGATTTGGTTTACAACTCCAAATATCAGACGATGTTGAAACCACGATTGCTATGTGGGTGAAGTGGTTGTGTCGCCGTGTCCTGTACATGAGCACAGCCTCCGAGCTTGAACCAACCCCGTTATTGGTCTCGTGCTCAATAAGCCTACATACTGGTATATAGAAGCCTGGTATAAAACCAGCCCGCGCGTGCGTATGCAGGTTTTGCAAATAACACAGCAGGTTACTTGGAACTCAACCAGCATTCTTTGCCGCCCATAGTGCACGTCGGCATACTTGGATGCCATGACAACGAAAAGTGATGTGATGCAGTACATTCAAGCATTCGACAAGGTCGCAAAAACTGTTTCCCCACCTCCTTATATACCGAATCACAATGCCTTTTGCCAAAGCCGACAGCCCAGAAGCCTGGAATATGTTTTGATCTTGCATTTTCCCTGCTGTCGTTTATTAGCAGCTGGTTGTTCTGTTTGTTCGCGATATTGCCGAATACTGAAGCTGACGCCCAGCGCCGACGTTTCGCGCTCCACACAGGACTGACTTCGCAAAGAATGAGGCGATGTCGGCAAAGTTTCTTCCGGAGCGTCATCAAAAGCTATACTTGAAGTAACCCCTGATCCAGTGTACGTGATTTTAGGTTTTTGATTATGATAAAAGTTATACAGACATAGAATTTGGTGCAGACAAGCATCACAAGTCCACACAGCCAACGAATCAGCCTGGAGAGATAGCCTAAGTGAAGAAGACAACAAATGCGAGACTCAGCCGACGCCACGGAGACACGCTGCGCAGCACCGCCCGTGGTCGCGCTCACCACCAATAGCTAAAACCGCCACCACCGCCTGTGTAAAACTTTACCTGCCTCAGCGGAACCAGAGCAATATTTTTGCATCCTGCCACCACGTCAAGTTCCGTATTGGTAGTAACCTCTGTATCAGGGGGGAGTATTCATGTATACAAATCAAGCATGACGATTTTCAGCACGCACCCTGCCCGAGCATCTACCCAGCAAGAGGGACACATTTGCCCGTATGACGCAATTTTACACGGTACGTCTTGCGGCCGGGTTATTCCGCTTACATAGCACTGCTGAAGCAGTCAAGCAGTAATGGTATTTACTTTGAAGGCAGGAACTACCTTCTCTAGTGACTCTGAGATCACATACTGTTGCAATGCACGGACGTAACGAACGCCATGACCACAACGCGGCTTTTTCATTGGAGAAAATTGTACAAATAAGATGCCGCGAGGAAAAACATTACGTGGTGTGAAATATCTCATTGCGGTAAAACATAACCAGACGACCGTACAGATGTGAGGGTGCGGGCCAGCGTTCTTCTAAATACAACGTTCACTAATCTAGTAGAGCCGAGTTTCCTTGTCGCCAGCACTTTGACCTCTATTTCACCGCAGCTGCGCAGCAGCCTTAGCAATGTATCACGTGCATCACGTGACTCGGAGTTCCGCCCACGGCGCTTGCGCTAGCCACGACCGCCGTAACCGGCTTGCCGCATGCGCTCGCCGCAGCTGATTCACCTTTGACCACTGAACTCGCCGCGCGCCTGACAATAAGGAGTTCCGCGCTCGCTTAGTCTGTCGTCGGCAAGTAGTGTCTGACCACCCTGCGGACATCGCCCGGTGAGATGCGTCACTGGAGATTATCCGGAATGCCAAGCATGGAAACTACCGTCAAATAGAAAAGGAATAGCGAGCCACCGGGCTCGCAAAATGGCGAAAGCGGTACTGCAACACCACTACAAGGGATCTTTTGGAAAAATTCACGCGTGGCTATAAGTTCGTGCCTATCCAAGTCTAATCATAGTACTCAAGTTTAGGCGCCTACCTTGGCACAGTATTCATACCTGGGTTAAGAATGAGTGTGTAACTAAGAGTATTTCGAGCTAAATGAAAGGTTCAGGAAGTCGAAGAAAAATTTGCCCATGATAAACCCACATATCGTGATGCATATGAAGGGTTAGCGGCGCTCACGTCCAGCTATTTTATCAACCAGGAGGTCGGACGCAATAGCGCATATTGCAAGGTAGTGAATATATTGTTCTAATAAGCGACACGCGGGACACAACGCGTGTTTGTCGTGATGTGGATCTACACGGTGTGTATAAGTACGAAGCACACAGTGCCAGAGTAACACTACGATGCAAGCAAGCTTTTGTTATCCCCGCAGTACTGGATGCACACGGCCCTCTGAACTTTCTTGCTTACTACTGCAATCGCATCAACTCAATTACGAGATCTTTCGTCTATTATGTTACAAGAGTAAATTTTGGAGAGCCGTTCTACAAAAAATAAAGCGGTAATGTCTTCCCCAAATGCATAAATAAAATGTTCTATGTACGTATCTACGCTGGCAATTGAGGCAATAAAGTTAGGAATTTTTAGTGATCGGTGAGTAAGGACTAATATTAACACCATTGTAGAACCTTGTTGACATTCTCAATGCTACTCAGTTCATATGAAGTTACAGAACCAAAGAGCTACTATTTCTAGTTCTGTTGAATTTCCCACCACAGCGTTGGTTTAGAGATAACGGTTTTCTATTTAACTTGCGGACAGTTATGGTCGCGGTTTTTTGCAGAAGTTCATGTTCCTTAAAAGTAGTTGTGCCCCGTAGCCATACATTTGCTCACCTGTATTGGCTGAAAGCTGAAATATAGAAGTACAGGATAATGCATTAGTTCATGTTACAAGCGTCCATACCTTTCACTTAAAACTTAAAATTCCGAAAGCCATGGTTTGGATTCGGTATTTTGATTGCATATAGTTTTGTGTTACATGAGCGTCAGGGTTTGAGTAAGGCAGGACTGACGCTCTTTTTTCGTTACCGAGCATTGTATGCAACCATGGCTTGTAAATACTACAGGAGGATCAAACCGATTTGTGTGGATTGTGGTGAAAGACTGGGACACAAACGAGAATATTGAGGGCAAGTGTTCCTACCGAAACAAATCAAAGAAATTTTGCCTACGACCGTAAATTTAGCTAGCACATTACTCTTACAAAATAAGGTATATCGGGCTTGAAAAGTCATGAACAAAAGAAAGACGAACATGAGAACAAGAAATAATGCACACAAATTTGAAGAATGTGGTTCGTCGAAATAACACAATAATGAAAGTATTGTGGTATGTTTTAAAATCTATATTTCGAAACTTTTTATTATAGATCTATGCGACAGCTTGACTTTTATGATAAGAAATTGCGGAATTTCTGTGTTTCAATTCATAATTTCGCTGATGTATTTCGTTTGTACATGACCGTGCATCGCAGTACGGCCAAATCTGTACAGTCTACCGAGAACCATTACACTGAGGGACCACACCGAGGGACGCTGCAAAATCGAAGGAGCGGCCCCTTAAGAGTGCTGCTCTAAATGATGCACCCGTGTCTTGGTGACTTTTGTTGCATTCGAGCTGTATGCGCCTATTCATTTTTATTGTTTTGCTTTTGGCGTAGCCACAATATTACCGGCCTCTACAAGGACGCAAAGCGAACCAGCAAGGCATGGGGGGACACGGGGCGTAGCAGACGGAAAATCTTGAAGTTCCAGTCGAGGAGCGGCGGCATAGGAAACCATACACTTCTCCATAAATTACAGGAAAACATGGGTACCTATGAAAACTTAGAAATACTTTCTGCACAGTCATTTTAGATTCAGTTGTGCGGTGTTCAACCAATTGCCCTTGCAGAACGCTCTTATAGTGGTTGGTAAATTTTGAGGTGCTTCAAAGAACGACTGGGCAATTTAAATTGTCCTGCATGCCATTTCTCTAACACCTGATACTGTGTTCAAAGAATCCGGATGCGCAAATATTCCTGACTAGATGACTATATTTCGTCTGTGTCAAACATATCTGTGACCGCCACCCTGATGCTACGCAGCTCCCTGACCATCCCCTTTCCCCAAGCGCAAGGGCCTCTCATTTGTTTCTGCTATTTGAACCACATATTCTAGCTATAAAATAGGTCTCTGGAGTGCTGTGTTTGTTTCCAAACAAATAAACTCTTGAAGCATCCTTTGCTCCAACATGGGTACTTTTTCGTCATTTTTTGAAGATGACATTGTTTTCACGCATAATAAACGTGGCTGTTAATAAAAAACAATGGCGATGCTTCTTCTTTATATATCATTTCATCAACGGCAGTAGCGACGCGCCCACATTTATTCTGTAAAAAACCAACCCCGCCTCATCATGAGGCCAAAATTGACGCTGGAGTCTGGGCAGAAGCGTGAGTACGACGTGTCTAAATGCCACGTCATTCGAACACAATTTGTGGCTGTCACCACGTACGCTGGAAAACGAACTTTGATGCGGAGCTGTAGCAATTGCTAATTATGTATCCCCTTTATTAGCCCGATGACGTGATTATGCTCAGTTTTTCTTTTTCTGTACTTTCTAGCTGCCAGGTCAAAGCCGAGCTCATGAATATCCGGCCTAAATACATCATCGCTGTGAACACAAACATACGAGTGAGGTCAGCAGATGAGAATGCTCGCCCTAATGCTCAAAACTAGCTCCGGCGCATCAAATGTGAAAGAGGACAATGATAGCACCGTGTAGTCGACAAAAAAATCCCGCCATCTCCACGAAGTGAATGATGATGAGAGGGGCGAAGCTGAAATGCTTATCGGTGAAACCATGAAACATTGTTATAGGTCTTCTTGACGGCGCGCACCATTTGAATGAGTGAAGGACATAAGCCGCGTTCGTAGCCATGCTCGCATCACGGTTCGTAGCGCAGTGGGAATTGCGCCATGTACCTCGCGTCGCGGCCAGAGAGTGGTAGGATCGAAACCGGGCGCCGCCGCGTCAAGACCACCACTCCTCGCTAGCAAATCTTGAGATTTCCCACCGTTCCTTTGACAAGCCCGTCGACGATGTCGATGTTTGTAGTGATTATGTAGGGCTTGTTTGGGACGATGAGAATCTCCATGGGTAAGTTGGAGAATTCGTTGTGCTACACTTTAGCCAGCTTGGCCGTCGTTTTCTGCAGAGCGTTTTGTGTCGCGTACCTCCGGTACGTGTCTTGAGCTCGCAGGCGACGAATGACCTCTTCTTCTTCCTCTCCTCCTTGTTGGGTAGGAACGAACACGTTGAACGTTTTGACCTCTTCGGGCAATCTTTGGTTGGCCAATACCTAGGGGGATTTTGCCGAAATCATCATCGTGGTGCCGTGTACAGCAGCAACGAGGGACGGGACAGGGCCCGAGCAAGAGGAGCTTCGCCCTAAAAGGTACGTGAATTCAACAGGCAATATAGCCCACAAGAAATATTTGAGCGGTGAGGCCGACAAGTAAGGTACACACACCAAACATTGGGAGCCGAAAACCGAGCAAAAGCACGCACCCCGCGGTAAAACAAGTCAAGAAAACTGAGGAACATGCACAAAGAGACCAGCTGTGGAAGCAATCGCAAATGGATGAGCTCTTCCGTAGTACAACAGGAGCGACCATTCAACAAATGCTCGGTACCGCTGCAACCGTTAGCCACTGATACACAAACAGCACAAAAAAAATGAAAAAAGCCAGCGGAAGCCATGCCCCTCGGCACACGATGGTTTAACGGTCTGCTCATACGCACACACTATACGCACACACTACATGAGAGTATATATACTCTCATACGCACACACTACACGCTGTGCGCGGGGAAACGTGTGCGCGCTGGTGCCCCGACGGCCACAACGCTGCCCAGGCTCTAAGCTACCTGGGCCGGCCATTCCTCCCAGCATTCGTTCTCACTTCAAAATGAACCTGAGCGTTGGCGTTCACGACGCACTGCCGGGCTTCATGGTTACGTGGTGAAGCTGGAATGCTGGTGGACACCGGATTAGTTTTGCTCCCCAGGGGCACACTTCTCCTAAGGTAGAAGAAAGGGTTGTGATCACTTACGACTTTTACTTGGGCACCAAAGACCCACACCTGAAACTTATTTAGTCCCAAATCACTGCCATTCGTTCACATTCAATGGAAGCCCACCGCGTTTCCGTTGTACTGAACTGATGCCTCCTGAAGGCGGTAGGAACTTCAGAGGTGTCGCAAGCTGTTTGTGCTACAGAAGTGCGTGCTGCAAAAGAGGACCATCAGAATAGAGCACGTAAGGTTTTTCCAGATCCGGAGTGGCGAGAGAGGCAGTCTTTCAAAGGGATTGTTTTAAGATCCTGTATACCTCCTCAGATTCGCTGGTTCGGGGTATTCGATCCGGCACGCTTGTGCCTGTCAACTGTGTCAGCGATCAGGCTGTCTAAAATCAAACCCGGTTATAGCTAACAGCGTGATTCAGCATGATTTGCTCGTTGTGAGAGGTAGATCGAGATAAAGAAAGCGGCTTATAACGAGTTTCAGTATTAATTTTTTTATAAACAATGAAACCGTTGAGGGCAAGCGCGATAACGAAAGAATGGCCATGCCAATCACCATTAATATTAACCTCCAAACGACATTTACTGTAAAGCAGTGCACGTGTACACCTGTGGGCAGTCGGCACTGATTTTCGCCCTAACACTGCGCCTAACACCATCGCAGGGAATAATGTGCTCGACAAGCGATAACATTTCGCCGACCTTGAGTCCACGCCTCTGTATTTCAGCGCAGTAGCGCCGCAGCACATCGGTAGCAGAAAGGACTTCTTGCAAAGTCGGGCAAGAGCGATCGTCTTCCGGAGGCGGCTCGTTGGTAGAACCGGCACCAGATGCCATCCCGTCTGCAATAATTTCAAGATGGAGGGTGCTAATTGCCACAGCAGTGTCGTCATCGTCTGGCAAAAGGCGCGGATTGCTCCCACTGCTGGGGTACGCTGAAGCGCAGTTGGGCAAGGCGGTTGGCCCTACGCTAGCGGCAGACAGCGCCGAAACGCGTTGGCGGGCCTTTGGTGACCGATCGTGCGGGCTCAGAGTTCAATATATTCAACATTTATGCTGTTATAAAAATATATTTAAAAGGCATATTGGCAGAAGAAGTTTCAGTGTTCGCTTTAGAGCATAATTACCGATATCCGAGTTCTTTATATAGGGGTTTGATTAGTTGTATTGCTAGCCACAAAAGTCTACGGTGCTGAACTGTTTCCTTGTCTTTCATGCTTGTAGGCAGTGTCATCTGTCAAGACAACCCCCTAAGAGGGGATCCATCAAAAACCCCTGAAGGGAAACAGAAAACAAAGGCCAGAAACTTGACTGGTGCGCCAAGAACTCGCCAATCCACGAACGCTGAACTCAAAGGCATCATGACCATATATGAGAGCAAACGGGGCAGCGAATCTGAGAACGCCGCGAACTAGCCACGCGGCATGCTTACCAAATATGGGAATTAGACGGCGGATAGCCAATCAAAGTGTGCCGCGATGGAGCCAAGAGGGTTTGAACGCGATGAGAACAAGGTTAAGGGGAGCGACAATAAACCAGCATGGGGGAGGAGCACATGAGCTTGGAGAAATGAGCCAGGGGGACGTGGGCAGACCACCGACTATGCCTACGAAGCCTGGACAGGAAGGGGCCGACCTCTGAGCGGCTGCGGTGTCCTGGTCGCACCACCAAACTCCGTATTTGTGTCCCCAGCGACGACGGTCATTGGAACCAGGTGGCCAGCGTCCACGTTTTGTCGACGTTCACTTTGACGGCCCTGCAGGGCTATATTCGAGATCATTTTGGGTACTTCCGGCTGCAGCGGCTACCCTGACCGTAGCCGACGAGAAACCACTTCGGAACGCGCCCGGCCGAAGCCGCCCTCAACGAACGCTCGCCGCGACGCCCAGAGCCCAACGAGACGGCTACGTGTACTACCACGCCGCAACCACGCAACGAGAACCAGCCGTCACCACCGAAGACGGGTTAAGCCAATCGTTAAGGGGCACATGTGTAGGACACGACTAGAGACTAGTTGTGTGAACTAGTCTCTAGACAGCGCTTAGGAGGATATGATTATTTTGTAATGTGTGGATTTGAAGTGATTTTGTTGGAACTTTATTGTAGCGATTTTTGTTTTGTTTATACGTTCGGATATTTATTTAAGGATTCATTTTTGAAGGCTTTTCGACTGTTAAGTACTTGAGTGTTTCGCGTTAGGGTTTGACGTGTGTGTGTATTAAATGCGTGTCTCGTTAACCCACCAACGGCTCTCCCGCGTGTCTTTCCCCAAGCTGGTCGAAACACCACCACCGTCACGTGGCACAGGGTTAATCAACTATATTTTAGCGGGGTCCTGACCTTGATTTTCTTTTCCAGAGATAGTTCAGCACGTGTTGGTGGCACATGGCGTAGATGCAGCGTGAGAACCGGTTGGTTTATCTCGAGATTTCGCGTTTTTTCTGCTTTTCTTGTATTTTGTGACTTTGAGCGTATATATGTGACATGCGGAAACATAAAGCCAGTTTTAAATGAGCGCTTTCTGGTTATCACATTCTTCTTATTGTGTTTTGCCTGTGGGTCGCGGTTCCTCTCTTGGTAATTATGCCCCAACTCGGCCAATCCTTAACCCTTGCAAGCTTCATGTCACCTTTTCTATTGATTAGGATGATCGCATTCTTCCAACTCTCCGGTACACTCTGGGTCATTAGTCATTGCGTGTGCAGGTTTGCGAGTTTTTGTAGTACAGTTTGCCCGCCATCCTTGAACAGGTCTGCTGTTATATGATCCCCAAAAGGTGTTTCACCCCCTTATACTTCTTTCCATGCCTTCTCCATGGTTCTATCGTTATTGGTGAGATGTCTATCTCCCTTGAACAAATTTCTCGTGAGCTGTTATCCTGGATGTTGCCGCTACTCTACAGACCACTATCGAACTCCTCGGCTACCATAACTACCTTATTCTTCTTTATGATGACATTATCATGCTTGTCCTTATATGCATGCATCTGATTTTCCACAATTCCCCTAGGCGCCTCATCACTACATTCAGGCTGCCTCTGTTTTTTACACCATGCTGAATCCTCACCGTATTTCACTTCAGTATGTCTTCTATGTTACGCCTATTTATTACTTCAAAGGCTCCGCTATTTCTATTATGTCAGCTGGGGTGTCGATAGTCATGCTTTCCCGTTTCCTAATTCAATCGTTCGTCTCCTGGGAAAGTTTACTAGAATCCTGTCTGGTGATCCTACCTCCAACCTCTACTGCACACTTCGTGATAATGCGTGTAAGATTGTCGCTGGCTTCCTCTTTCGTACTCTTCTTCTTAAGTTTGAACTGAATATCGGTTCTGCAGCGTGATCCTAAATCATTGAAATATTCGTCTTACCGTAAGCTCATTGATCGGCTTTCTTCGTACTAGCTTGTTACGGTATTTCCTAAAATCTAGTTCAATTAGAGAACTCACTATACGGTGGTCAACTACACATCACCCTTCCGAACACTTCCGCGTCCTGCACGCCACCGGGGTATTGCATAGTATAGAGTATACTCGATTTTTATGCTCCCCATTCAGGCTCCTCCAGGTCCACTTCCGGCTCTCCCGTTTGCAGAAGAAAGTATTCATGATGCAAACGAATAATACGTACCCTCTGTAATTTCTCTAACCCAGACAAGATTTACCCCCGGCCTTGTCTTCAGCCTGCTTCTGGCCTACTTTAGAATCGAGGTCTCCCGTAAGTGCAGTGTATCGTCGTTTTACTTTAGACATTGTTGGTTCCACATCGTTATTAAGCGTTTAACTAGCTGATCGTAGGGGCTGCACGCAGGCGCGGAGGCCTGTACAACCTTGATTTTGCACCTAATATTAGGCCTAATAACATGACCTTCTACCCTTTTGTTAATTCTATTGTTTTCGTCTATGTGGCTGGCTATACTTTTATTGACTAGACATTCCACACCCAGTTCTCTTCCGTGTACTAAACCACCGTAACATAAATCTCGTCCATTTCTCAGCACTCTAAGACCCGCGCCTGTCCTCCCAGCAGCACTATGCCCTATTACGTCCCATTTAATGGCCTCTAATTTCTTGAACAACACCTCCACACTCGCCTCGCTAGAAAAGTCCTCGTGTTGAAAATTCGAGGTTCACATTACAATAAAATTCTGCCCGGATCCAGCGATTCTTAGAACTCCCTGCTGCGTCACAGGTCTGACCGCCGCCGTGGTCAGTTGCGTCGCGGCCACTGGAGACTGAGGGCCGAGGGTTAATTGGCGTATTCATGGGATGTTGTGGCCATTACTACACCAGGGTCGCCAATCCTGCTCTGCTGAGGTTGTGCGTTAACGGCAATGGTCCCCGGGATCAGGCCCCACCACAAGCCTCATTGTGCAATTTCATCAACGCACCGATGTTTTTAATCCGGTGGTAACGGTGTGGCACCGGGATTCGAACCACGGTCCTTCTGTATGCGAAGCGGACGCTCTACCTCTACGCCAAAGCTTTCCATCATTTGAAACTCTCCTCCAAATGTCGAAAACAGGAATAATATTTTGCGGCCACTGCCACGTAACCGTCGGTCCTCTCTCCCGGAGACATTTTACTCTGTTTCTCTCCTGTTTGTGTCGTCCTGTGTTAAACGCTATACAAGTTAGCTCAATTCAATTTAGTTTAGCCTGCAGAACAGTTGAAGCTTCAGCTAGAACCATCCCGGCCATAGCTCCCAATTAAGCGCAGCAAAGTAGAGAGGATGAAAATGCTGAGCCAAGGTGTGTGAGGACAGGTTGCGAAGAGGCACGAAGCCAACGGGGCCGTTTGGGACGGGCCGGCGCATCGGGTTGAGGACCGTACCGGGTGTCGCTCAAAACTCGGCGCTGCTGAGGAGAGAGGAAGAAAATTCTAGGCAAAGAAGTGTGAAGGGACGAGGTGATGAGGCAAGAAGCCGACGACCATGTGTGACCAGTGCGCGTCGAGGCTTAGGTATTCAGGTGGGACGGTTAGCATAGGGGATTGTCTGCGCCTTGTGACGATGTCCCATCTGGCGTGCAGGTATTGTTCTAATAAAGAGGGAAGGCATGCGCTCGACAGAATCATTGCCTGATCTACCGGTAAAAGGGGTAGTCCTATGAAAAGTCAAGTTCAAGCTAGAGAAGGCACTTTGCTCCGGTGCTTCCTCATTCTTCGCATCTCAGTTGCGAACGTGGCCAAATTTTTTCGTGCCTTTATACTGCTGGCGCTCGATTTCTTGAAATAATATGTTAATCTGGGTCGTTACGATCAAGCATAAGGCTTGAGGATTTAGGGTAAGTCTGTTTTGTTGTGAAATCGTTTTTCGTCGTTTTGTGCTTGTCATCGCGGAAGTTTGCTGGTGCCTATTTTTATTTATAGAATCATGTTACCGTCGGTTAAGCTTTAGAGCGATGTTATTTATATTCAATCCGTGTGGTTGTCGCGGTGGTGTCGACGCTTTACTTTGGACCTCAGTATCTCCGACAAAGATCCCACAGTAACGCAAACCGATGCGCAAATCCAAGGTGCTCAATATTTTTATTACACACGGCCTACATTGTCCCAATGTCTCTTCAGCAGTGCCTTTGTGCTTGCTTGTGGTGCCGAATTTAATGAAATGGCTCTAAGTTGATATTTGTAAGCTGCCTTTTACACATTGCGTATCACTCAGTGCAGAAAGGCATCTGTGGAGGTAGTACCGACACAGCTCCGCTTATCACTAGTCGCTACTGTCACTGTCTCTGTACAGAGTTTTGTATATTCCTCGCCACCCGCGGCGTCTTTCTTCTCCTGAAACTACGAAATTGAAGGTAATATTGGTTGTTCGGTGAACGGGAACCTACGGAGTGATTGACATACCGTGCTGTTATTAAACATTACATTGTTTGTACCTGGCAATGCTGTGACCGCTTAGTTTGGGATGAAGAAATGCGCCATTGTTGTTTTATTTTAACATATAAACTCCCCAATATCGCTAAACTGCAAAAATATTCCGCCGAAGCACCATCTTCGCTGAGGTTCCTTCTTCACGTGAAATGCTCTGATTGTTCGTGTTTTGCGACAAATATGTCCGAGGATTTTTTTTTAACAATGTTTACACGCGTGAAAGATGATACAAATGTTAATAGCCGTGAAAGGGTTTGTCAAAATAAACGCCTCTTTTAAGAAGTGTCTCACCTTTAGATGACGGAGCAGAATTTGGGCAGATAGACAAACTGACAGTCAGTCAGAGACCAACGTTTTCGCGCTTGAGTAGCACCAGACAAAGTCTGGTCCTTAAAAGTTTGTGCAGATGAAGTTCAAACGTCCAAAAAGTGATGAAATAACGCACTTATACTACATTTGTGCTGTATGACATTATACCTTGCCTGTAGCATACACGTAATACTACATTTAAATTTCGAACACCCTATGTGAGAACGAAGATCTTGGTGCAGCTATGTCGAACGTTTCCAGTTGCTTGTTGATATGTACACGTAATGGGGTTTGCAAGATACCAGAGAGGTATGTGCCATTCCAGAGCGGAGTGGTCGATCTTCACATCGGCTCTGTGGTTTCAAGAACAAGCGTCGTATCCCCACAAAACATATCTTGCCAGGTCATCGTATGACCTTCCTGATGGCTTCGTGCACCCAGGGAGGCCAAACAGGACCAGGTAGTACCCTTTGAAGCCTTTACAGCACCACCTTTAGGTAGCTTTTACACTGCAGCTTCGCTAAGCCTCGGTGAGGCGACAGGGAGGCCGAACCTGCTATGGCAGAACAACCGGCGGTTGCACGAGCAGGCCCAGCGGCTGCAAGTGTGGTTGCAGCTAGCGCTTCTTCTACGTCGCAACAAATAGTCGATGGAGCTTTACGGATGGTGTGTAATGAATGGGCCCAGGATTGGCGTGAAAGTCACGAGTCAGTTGCCAGGGCGTGCGCGAGTAAGGGTTGCTTTATGCATGACACGAAAGAAGCAGAAGTTAGGGCACGAAAGCAAGTACGCGAGACGAAAGGTATCAGCGTTAAAAAAGGCAAGAGGCTAACGGAAATGTCCGCAATAAAGAAAGCAAACGTCCTACGGGGTTTTGTCGCAGCCCCTCGAGTTGTTGAAGTCCCGATGCGTGCGGAGTCGACGAGGACGTCACGGCGAGGCTGGCTCGATGACCGGTTCTAGGCCCCGTCGTAACCAGGCGCGGGACGTTGGGCAGGCATCGTCGACCTTTCCGATGAGTCACGGCTCGAGGGCGTAGTAGTGGGTGTGAGCGGAGGGTTCAACCTCCAGGTGAATCCGAACCCACGCTCTCTCGCCCAGTGCGTCACCAGCTCCAGGCACCGCCAGCCCACGGGTTGCCGGGATGAGTGGCGGACGGTTCTCTGGAACAGCAGCGGTTGCGCTCCGGGTCTTCCCCGAAACGATCACAGGGCCGCGCTCTCAAGCCCAGCGCGTCACAGGCGTCCCCTGATCACCGGCCTGGTTCGATTTTTCTGCACGCACTCGTTGCAGCTGCGCGCTCGGTCTCCTCTTCCTCTTCGTCCACGGGCACTTCATCACAATGACCCCGGGTCTAAGAAAGTTGTTGGGGAGCAACAACTATTCTCAGAGTTAAAAAGGCATGGTGGAGTTGGAAGAAGTTCGCAGTACCGGTGGAAAAGTTCTTGCGCACAGTCCACAAGAGCACAGTCAGTCCTACCGGCAGACTTCACCGCACAGCACACGCACGAAGGGTATAGAAAAAATCCACTAAACAAATGTATGACCACAATTACGCGTTAAAAACCACTGAATAGCACACACTATGTAGAAAAGAGAGGGGCTAGGCTTAAACTCTACTCATGTAGTCAGCCCCTACATTGTCGGTTCCCGTGATGTACTCTTGTAGTCAGCCCCTACATTGTCGGTTCCCTTGATGTACTCCACGGTAAACGAGTATTCCTGAAGCAGCAGGCTCCAACGCAATACACGGCTGTTGATGGGCTTAGCTGACTTCAAGTATTTCAACGGCTCGTGGTCACACAGTATGATAAAAGGCTTTCCATATACGTAAATATGGAATAGGTGTACCGCCCCAATTGGAGCCAAGCACTCGCGCTCTATGGTGGAGTAGCGCGTCTCTCTCGGCAACAGGTTGCGGCTCGCGTAAGTGATGGGTGTAAGACATCCTCGTTGCCACTTTGTAAAACTGTGCCTAGGCTCGTGCTGGAAGCGTGCGTGCGAAGTATGAAGGTCTTGCAAAATCGTTGCAAAATCAGGAGCTTGCAAAAACGGTGCGGACGCAAGTAGATGTTTCAAAGTTATGAACACATGTTCTTGTTCGTCGCCCCAGCACACAGTGTTGCTTTGCCCCTTCTTCATAAGGTCTGTGAGTGGTTTTGTGAGAGCGGCATAGTTGGGGACGAATTTCCGGTAGTACCCGGTTAATCCAAGGAAGGACTGTACTGCCTTCTTCGTAGCTGCCGCTTGGAGCCCAGGATCTTGTCCAATGTCTTCACGAGGGGTTTAACTTTAGACTCTCCAATGTGGTGTCCCATAAAGGAAAAGGTGCGCTCTCCAATTTCGCACTTGCTAGGCTTGATAGTGAGCTTGGCCGTTTGGTTCTTTGGAACACTTGACGGAGTGTTTCTAAGTGATCGTGCCAGGTGTCAGTGGCGACAATGACATCATCGAAGTAGTGGTGGACGTTCTTTAGCCCGCCTAACACAGCTCTCATTAGACCCGCAAAAACGGCTGCTGCTTTCTTTATAGCAAAAGGCGTATACCAGAAATGGTACAGCCCTGACAAGCTCGAAAAGGCGGTCTTCTCGCGGCTGTCAGCAGTCATTAGAACCTGCCAATAGTCTTTTGTGAAGTCAAACTTGGAGAAGAATTTTTTCTTGCCTGCGAGGGCAAGAACGACGTCTATGCGTGGAATTGGCTCAGAATCAGAGACGAGAACTTTGTTGAGTTCTTTAAAATCAATGCAAAGCCGGAGGGTGCCATCAGGTTTCTTTATAGCCACCATTGCAGCATTGTAGGGAGACTGGGATTTCTCAATGATGCCCATATCATACATTTCTTGCACTTCGTTTTCGGTCGTCCCGTGAAGTGTGAGCGGGAGCGGATACTGTGAACGTGTACAGGCTTGTCCGACGTTAAGTTCAACGGGCACTGTACAAGGTCTGTTTTTCCGGGCAGGACCGAGAAGATGAGGCTATACTCGTGTATTATCTCTTGCACTTGAGCCCTTTGGTATGCACCGAGGTCAGTTGAATACTTGACGTCTCTCCAGGACTGCGTCTGACGAAGTGGAAGGGCGGTTAGGATGTCGACCAATGGTTCGTTGTCAAGCTCGTCCGTCGTATCTGTGGTGTCATCAATTGTAGTGACAACTGATGCTGGCGGAGGTGGTGAGGGCTGCCGTTCATCGTACAGCTTTCACATGTTTATGTGGAAGACCTTCCTCTTTCCGCCAAAGGTGATCTCGCAGTCAACATCGTTTATTCTTTTCTGTAGCCTCAAACGGCCCCTTCCACTGCATGAGGAGTTTGTTTGAATCGGTTGGCAGCAGCCTGAGGACTTTGTTTCCGACGGAAAGCTTCCTCGGGTGACTTTTCCTACCGTAGTAACTCTTTTGTTTTTCCGAGCCTTCTCAAGCTGCTCATGGGCAATTTCGCACGTCTGTTCATGTCGGTCTCGCAGATAGACGAGGTATCCATAGGTAGTCCGGACTTCACCGTCTATGTTATCTTTTGTCTAGAGTTCCTTGAGTACGGTTAAGGGTCCTCGTATAAGTCGTCCGTAAATAAGTTTGAAGGGGCAGAAGCCCAGGCTGGCTTGGGGCACTTCTCTATTAGCGAAAAGAAGTGGCGCGAGATATCGGTCCCATGACCGGGGTTTCTCCTGGCACAGTCTCTTCATCATGGTTTTCAAGGTCCCGTTAAACTTTTCTACTAGCCCGTTTGCCATTGCATGGCAGAGACTAGTGCGGAGAAGCGTGACTGACAGAATACGGCTGACTTCTCGCATAAGTTCTGATGTAAAGCTTGCCCCTTGATCGGTGAAGATTTCCTTGGGAATTCCGATACGGGAGAATATCTCAATCAGGGCCTCGGCGACGTGTGCTGAGTCAATCGCTGGGAGAGGTATGGCGTCCGGGTACCGGGTGGCGAAGTCGATAAGCGTGAGCACGTATCGGTTTCCTTTCTGGGACTTGGGGGAGAATGGACCGATTATGTCAACAGCAACCCGCTCAAACGGTGTTCTAATTAGTGGCGTGCTCCCAAAAGGCGCAACTCCGACTTTTTCCTTCGGCGTGGTTCTTTGACACAAGTCGTAAGATTTGACGAAACGTTGTACGTCACCATGTAGGTCGGGCCAGTAAAATTCTTGCAGAACGCGGTCAGTCGTCCTTCGTACACCTTGGTGCCCCGCCATGATGCTCTCATGGGCCACTCGAAGGACCGGCTCCAGCAGCTTCTTTGGGACAACGGTTTGTTTAAACGCTGTGCCCGTGGAAAGCTTATAATGACGGTACAAGACGTCATTTGATTTGACGAAAGAATATTTCTGTCCTTTTCTGGAGGCAAAATCCTTTCCTAACTTGCGGAAACAACGTCGGAGAGTTCAGTCCCCTTGTTGTACCCTGGCCAGCTCTTGTCTTGTGATATCTGCGCAGCTGATTTCAGGTACCTTTAAAGGGGAAGCCTTCACCGAACTTGACTTGGCGACAGCAGACACCAACACGTCTGGGTGTATCTCTGTGGCATTTGTGGTGAGGGCTCCATTCGGGATATCGCTGTTTTTGAGCTGCCAGTCGGGATCTGGCATGTGAGGTTCCCTCACACCAGGAATATTCCCGAGCACGAGGTCATCGAGCGGTTGTTCCATACACGCAGCGCTAACCTCACCCACAAAATACGGGGTTTCGACGTAAATCTTAGCCTCGGCTAGCCGTTTAACCGCTCCGTCAATGAGCAGTACCCAGGTGGTTTTTCCCGTCAAATGGCGCTCCGCGACCCGGTCACGTCGAACAATGACGGTATTACTGCCCGTGTCCCTAAGGACGGTGACAGGTTGTCCAATTAGACGGCCTTCCACTACTGGCATCCTTTCAAAGGAAAGCAGATGGTTGCATGGCGATGCCCCGAGGAGACTCGACACTAGGACCCCTGTGCTCCTCCCCATCAATTTCCGTGCATTTCTGTGGGGCTCTCGAAGGCTCAGTAACAGCACAAGCAGCAACCTGCTCTTTGCCATTGGGAAGGTTCCTGCCGTTTTCGGTTTTGTGACCGAGGCGACCACGAGTAGCGCATTTGGCTGGATCCTTAGGGGTGTTACGACAATCTTGAGCTCGGTGTCCTGCCGATTGCATGCAATGCACTTGGGGTGGCACTTTTTTCTGTGATTCGGCCGCGACTTTGTGTGTATCGATGTCATCTCCGGAAAACTTTCCAAGGTTTGAGAGGTTTGGTGCCTCGATAAAACGGTCCGTAGTCTCGCCCAGGTCGTTCAGAGTTTTACACTCTCACTCTTTCAGGAAGATGACGAGCTTGGGATGGCAGCAGCGGATGAATTGCTCGCCGATCATTTGATCACGAAGAGCCTCGAATGTTTTTTGCACATTCGCCATCTCGATCCAGTGATCAAAAAAACCCGTAAGCTATGCAGCTACTTGTTTCCCGTTTTCTCCATCCTCAGCCATCGCCTTCCTGAACTTTTCTTGGTAACCTAGGGCTGTGAACCGAAACCGCTGCAGCAACGCCCGTTTGACCTTGACGTAATGAAGGGACTCCGGCGGTCATACGGCCTACGATAGTAAGAGCTTCCCCGCTCAAGCACATGCTAACAGCTAGGGCCCATTTGTCCTGAGGCCACTGCTGTCCGGTTGCCACGCGCTCAAACCTTTGCAGGTACGCGTGCAGGTCGTGGCGTTTCTAATCGAATAGAGGAAGAAGTTTCTGCGGGTGAATCGCAGGCGGAGTTGCAACAACTTCCCCTCCCGCGACGACATTTGGTTGGCTGGCACCACCAACCTCTTCGAGTCGGATCTTTAGCAGTAGCAACTCCTTCTACTTTTCTGCAGCATCTTTCGCTCTTTCCGCAGCTTCTTTCTCTTTTCAGCGGCTTCTCCGATGGCTTCCCTCTCGGCGGCTCTAGCGGCGCGTTGCTCAGCCCGTTGGCTCTCTATCCACGCCCTAAGCTCTTGTCCCTAGAGCCCCAGCTGAGTCCCCATTGCCATTAACTTCTCAAGATCCATGCTGTTGCAGCTAATGTTACAGTCACACTCGTGGCTGACTGACTCCTTTCAGCGGATTTTAAGAAATTCTGGCAGGCTCGCCACTTTTTGTAATGAATGGGCCCACGATTGGCGTCAAAGTCACGAGTCAGTTGCCAGGGCGTGCGCGAGTAAACGTTGCTTTATGCATGACATGAAAGAAGCAGAAGTTAGGGCACGAAAGCAAGTACGCGAGACGAAAGGTATCAGCGTTAAAAAAGGCGAGGCTAACGGAAATGTCCGCAATAAAGAAAGCAAACGTCCTACGGGGTTTTGTCGCAGCCCTCGAGGTGTTGAAGTCCCGATGCGTGAGGAGTCGACGAGGACGTCACGGCGAGGCTTTGGGTCGATGACCGGTTCTAAGCCCCGTCGTAACCAGGCGCAGGGGCGTCGGGCAGGCATCGTCGACCTTTCCGATGAGTCACGGCTCGAGGGCGTAGCAGCGGGTGTGAGCGGAGGTTTCCACCTCCAGGTGAATCCGGACCCGCGCTCTCTGCCAGCCCACGAGTTGTCGGGATAGGCGGCGGACTGCTCTCGGGAACAGCAGCGGTTGCGCTCCGGGTCTTCCCCGAAACGATCACAGGACCGCGCTCTCAAGCCCAGCGCGTCACAGGCGTCCCCTGACCACAAGCCTGGTTCGATTTTTCTGCAGGCACTCGGTGCAGCTGCGCGCTCGGTCTCCTCTTCCTTTTCGTCCACGGGCACTTCATCCACGGGCACTACAGCGAACGGCGAAGTTATCCCAACTGAGGAGTATGAAGACTCTACTGGGTGACTTCAATGCCACCGGCGCACGCGTGGTCGAGGCCTACACCACCTGCAGCAATATACTACCGGACCAGCTAATTCCACACCCGCAAGGAACAACACTACAGCGCAAGCTACCACGCAGAGAGTCCACCCCACCAACTCACGGCGCCCTCAGTGCCCCAAACTACCCAGGGATGACATCAAAGTCGTCATCCGTCCACGGGACGGCTTGAACGTGGCACGAGTTAGTGACGCCACGCTGAGAGACAGCATCTTGCTAGCTGCCGGTATGGACCCACTGAAGATCTCCTCTGGGCTAATCCCGAGCAGAACATCCTCGTGGTGAGCACCCCACTCCTGGCCAGAGCCGAGCGATATGTACGCATAGAGAAACTCAATATAGGCGAAGCCTCATAGTTTACGCGGGTTTACGTCACGACACCCGATGACTCGGTCAAAGGAGTAATTCATAACTCCCCGAATATGACTCGGCGGAGGACATCATCAAGAGCGTCGTTTACTTGAGAAACCCTACCTCCCTGCATGCACAGCGCATGGGCCGCACCAACTCTGCCATTATTGCATTTTCTGGTGAGAGAGTTCCTTATTTTGTGTACTACCGGGGAGCGGAATATAGGTGCTATTCTTACAAGAGGAAGCACGCAGTATGTTCGTCATGAGGAAGGCTTGGGAATCGAATGAACGTTTGCCCCCGGCCGGATAGAGCTTTTTGCAGTTCCTGCGGACTTGCGAACCCCATGGACGAGCATGTGTGCACAGTCAAGTGCGCCCTATGTGGAAAGGACCACGTCACCGGGGACAAACAGTGCAAGAAACGTTACCGCCCTGCGTTCATTGTAAAACAACGCCACTGGCGAAGAGAACGAGAGCACAGCCGGGACGCGGGGGACGCCAGGCTGCAACGAGATCACTCCGCCTCTTTCCCATTACTGTCCCGCGCCGAGACACCTTCAAACACAGTACCAAGGCGAGACGATAACCGTGCTCAAGCCCAACGACAGTCTCGCTCCCAGTCAAAAAAACGAGGGTCCGACAAGGGCCGGGCGGCTCAACTAAGAGACCAGAGCAGCACCAGGACCCCAGCGGCAACCTCACAGGTGAGCTGGGCAGCTAAGGCCTCCCACATAAGAAATTCAGGAGCACATACATTCGCACTTCCCTCACAAACACCCCCCGACACCACCTCTGCTGAACTAAATAGCATACGAGCCACATTAGAGCAGGTTATGGTGGAGAACAGACAGCTTCGAGCTGAACTCGCACAACTTAAAAGTGACTGCACCCCCACGACGACTACCGTAAGGCTGCCCACAACACATCATTCACAATCCTCGGAATCCAACCCTTCCCCCCCGAAAAGATGTGCCCAGGAAACCGTTGACCAGCAGCCAACAGGACAACAGGCCTTATATGCTCTTGAAGGTCAATTAGAACAGAAACTCGACCAGCGTTTCAACAAGCTGAATCACAGCATTACCACCCTGGCGTGAGCCCTCGCTATTTTCATAGAAATGATCAGCGGGAAGGTTACCGCCCTGGAATACACCTTGGCGCAAGCGCAGAACAACCCAACTAGGCTCGTACATCCGTCCATCTTTACCAGCACCTAAGGGCCACATACTAGTGCCACCATCCAAGAAGTTGTTTCAGGTCAAAACATTGCATAATATGCACCCGACAGATAAGCATCATACTACATATGGCAATGAACTGTCGGGGGTACAGATGTAAGCGGGGAGCATTGCAACAGCACATTAACAACTTGGTTCAAAACTCCCAATCGGCACCCGATGTCATAGCGTTGCCAGAGACAGCAATACCGGCCAAGCTATCGCTATACAAAGCGTACCACTCATCCGTATCAAACATGAATGCTCCACAAGCTAGAAGAGTAACCACCTTGTTGCATAGGAATATACTGGCTAATCAATTGCATGTTTCCAGCACAGGACCAGAATATGTTTTCTTGGAAATCCTTCCCACATCAGCACGGCAAAAGCGGAAGCTATACATACTGAATGTATACAGTGCGCCCCGACATTCCCGTAACCTTACACAGCTCCTCCAACAAGCCCTCCACACATCCCATGGTCATCCATTAACCATCGTGGGGGATTCAAATGCACCACATCCCGCCTGGGGATATGCAAAACCCACAAAAAAGGGCCAGACATTATGGGACTCCATACAGCAACTCAACCTGACAATTCTGACAGAACCCGCCCATCCCACGAGAAGAGGTAACAGTGTCCAATGCGACACTACCCCTGACCTTACCCTCGTGAAAAATGTATCCGATGCGGGGTGACAAATACCCTTGAAGGCTTAGGCAGTGACCACTATATAATGGAAACCGCCCTCATTCCGGGGCCGCCAAAGTACAGCGGCCGGGAACAAAAAATTATCGACTGGGATGTTTTTCGTAATATACGGAGGGGCGAGATTTCAAAAGTAGAAAACTCCGGCATTGAAGATCTGAAAAAATGGGTCGAATGCTTACAGGAACACGCCACGATGGCTACTTGGATCGTACCAGAGGAAGCGAACCTAGACAAGGTCGACCCTCGCCTCCTTCACATGTGGGAAGCGAAGAGCAGCCTTCAGAAACGGCTGCATGGGCAGCGGCACAACCGGTCTTTACCCCACCGGATAGCGCACCTAAACAAGGAAATCGAGAAGCACGCGGCATATCTTACTAACCAACACTGGAATGCACTGTGCGAAAGAATGGGCGTACAAATGGATATGCCTAAAACATGGCACACCATCCGCAGCCTTCTTAACCCGGACGGAAGGCGTGTAACCCAGCGTAGCAATCTTCTGACCATCCTACATGCACATCAAGGACAGGGATCTACCTTACTGCAGAAACTGTAGGAGCTTTACATACAAGAAGCCCCTCAGGAGTCAGCAGACCCATATGCTGGTAACCCCAATCCCGAAATGTACAGGCCTATTACCAAAGCTGAAATCTGTGAAGCCATTACTAAACTAAAACTCGCTCGGCGCCAAGGCCTGATGGCATCACTAACAAGCTACTTTCCAATCTGGACGACTCATTCATAGAAGACCTCACAGCTTACATGAACAAAATATGGGACAACGGCCGTCTTCCTCCTACGTGGAAAAGTGATCTCATTACGTTCATTCCCAAACCCGGAAAGAAACTGAACCTTGAGAACCTTAGGTCCACCTCTTTGACCTTGTGTTTGGGAAAACTGCTCGAACACGTAGTGTTGAAACGCCTGCATCGGTACATGGAAGAACACCAACTCTTCCCCCATACCATGGTTGGCTTCCGACCATCACTATCAACACAAGACGTCATGCTCCAGTTACAGCATCAAATCATTGATAATTCCGCTGTATCCCCACCAGACACTCAAGCAATCTTCGCCCTAGCTCTGACCAAAGCTTTTGACTCCGTGCAACCTAGCGCTATTCTCCACAACTTGAGTGACGTCCACGTAGGCAAGAAGGCTTATAACTATATCACGGATTTCTTAGCGCAACGAACCGCACAGCTAACCGTGCCAGGCCTCCAGTCGGACCCCATATGCCTGGGCAGCCGCGGAACACCACAGGGCTCGTTCTTATCGCCCTTTCTTTTCAATGTGGCAATGATTAAGCTACCTGTTTTACTACGACAAATTCCGGATGTAATTTACAGCATTTATGCTGATGACATCACCATTTGGACCTTAGGAAGAAGCGATGGGGACATACAAGAACGCCTGCAAGCAGCCGCAAACACGGTTCATGAATACGTAACCCAAAGAGGCCTCGGATGTTCACCACAAAAATTGGAGGTCCTCATCTACAACCCAGTTAGGCCCAGCCGGAGACAAAGACATGACCCCAACATAAAAATCCTGCTGCATGGCAGCCCAATACCCAGAACTTTGTGCATACGAATTCTAAGGCTTAGAATACATGAGAAAGGAACCAACACGGTTACCATACAGGCCCTGCACAATGCAGCCGTACAAATTGGCAGACTAATCGCCCGGATAGCCAATAAACACCATGGCCTCAAGGAACATATTCTCCTTCGGTTAGTTCAAGCCTTTATCGTCAGCAAAATAACTTATGTTACTCCGTACCTGAACTCAAGAAAGCAGAAAAAGGGAAAATAGACCGAATTATTCGCAAAGCCACCAAGGCGGCTGTAGGCATTCCAATGGCTGCCTCCACAGAAAAATTACTGGAGATGGGCATTCACAACACGTTGGATGAACTTATAGAAGCACAACGCATTGCCCAATACAACAGGCTGGCGGGGACCTCAACTGGGCGGGCGATTCTGGAGTCGCTGCAAATATCTTTCGTGGTCCAGAATGAAACCAAAGGCGTCATTGAAGCGGACCTACGAGACAAAATAAGTGTGGCCCCACTGCCTAGAAATATGCCTCCGTAGTGCCATCAAGAACGACGGCTTGCACGTGCGAAGGCGCTCCACAAGCAGTACAGTGCCAACCCAGCGGTATGCTATGTCGACACGGTGGTCTACGTTGGCCAACGTGCGGTAGTGGTCGTGGTGGTAGATGAGCAGGGAAATGCAACCTCATCTTGTTCAACCCCTACGTCCAACCCAAAAACGGGTGAAGAGGTTGCCATAGCTTTTGCAATTACGGGCACGGATGCTACTACCATCATCTCGGACTGGAAGGCCGCCCTGCGGAAGTATGCGCGCGGTAGGATCTCCTGCACAGCCCCCCAAATCCTAACGAACAGGGCGACCCCAGTTTAAAGGCACATCCGCCTGGTATGGACGCCAGCTCACTCGTCTCTCCCGGGGAACGAGATGGCACATGAAGCAGCCCGAGGATACACGAACCAGGCTGACTTCGAATCCGACAACGTGCCGTCTGTGACGGGGGCGAGGGAGAGACTGGCAACTTACCGAGAGATTACTCAACACTATAGGCTGAGCCGACTGAAATTTCCGGCTGCCCACACTGCTCTAAACAAATGGCAAACAGTTGCTTGGCGCAGGTTGCAATCAAATACGTTCCCTCACCCCGCCCTGTGTCACCGCAGCTATCCGGATAGGTACACGGACAGATGCAAGTGGTGCAACATTGCAGCAGCCACACTACAACATATGGTCTGGCAATGCCCCAATAAACCACGGGCCTTTGAACAAGTAATACATATAAGAAGTAGTGAGCAGTGGGAGGCCGCAATGCTCAGCTCTCTTCCCGAGATACAAGCTGCTGTCATCCAACTGGCAGAGGACGCCGCCAGGGACCACGGGTTCCTGACCGCCGTCTAATGGGACGAAGATACCGGACTTTTCCGCACGGTACATTCGTCTTAAAAGGGATGACAATAAAGTCTGTTCTCTCTCTATCTCTGAAAGATTCCATAAAAAAGCCATGTAGGTATATCAGAGGGACTGGCTGATGTTTATTAGCGGAGCACGTGAGCACCGACTGGAAGTTGACGGAATTTTATGTGGTCAAAAGGTGGAAATATAAAAAAATTGGATCTATACTATAACCGCCGGAATGAAAGTTTGAAGCAACCCAAGGATAAGACAACAAGAAAAAAATATAGAACCGTGCCGCTTAAATAACAATAGTCAAGAGGGTGTCAACACGCCGTCACTTTCACTGTTTGAAAACGAGCTAAACATTTTCAGCTGTAAAACATGAAATTAATCACAATCGTATGATACTTATCATATATTTGTCGATTTATCTGATATGTTTAGGCCAAAAAATTGCGAGAACGCACGACAACAAATCAGTTGTAAATCCTTGTCCCTATGTATCCCTAAGTGTATACTCTATCCTGCCGTAATTGTTTACGCTGGCGGGATTCGTTCAAAGCTCTCATCCAGTACCCCAAGTCACGCCTTGCTGGCCTTCCATATTTCAAACGTGCCAGGGAAAACGCCGTAGGAGAGCTAGGTGGCGACATTATAATTTCGTATTTCTAGAGAGGGCCAGTTTGAATTGTCTGTGGGGTTTCCTCTAATTCTTAAGCAACGAAAAAACCGAATCATTTTACGACATTGAGGAGCCTCTACTCCTAGTGTGACTGCTTCAATTGAGCGGAGTAATGATGTTAGGTATTAATCTGCGCAAATAGTTTTATTAGCGAGGCAAATTTTATTTACAAGCAGTTTACGCCGCGGCTGACATTGTAGATATTCGTGCGCAGCCTATGCTATAACAAGGTGAAAAATTTAGTACTCACCAGCATTAGAGCGAAGACAAACAAACATCTGTGCTCCATCGGAGTCGAAAACCTTTACGAAAAAAAAGACACTTTACGTCATTCTCACACTACGGCAGCGTGTTCTGCACTTTTGTTCCCTATTTTATTAAATCAAAAAATGCTTACGGGAAGTCAATCAGTTTAAAGTTACGCTATCAGTGCTGCAACGCTTTACTGTAAAACGTATTATGTAGTAGTACTTACGTACAGTAACCACTGCATTCTCTACTATAAGATTTCAAAGCAAAAAACACTAAAATATTCATTTCCTTGGGCCATTTTATGCAGGTTTCACGTCGACTGCGATGGCGCAATGTCAAGTATGCAGAGCACCATGCAACCGATTCTGCGCCGGTTTGACAATTATCAACCATCCATGAGCCAAAAAATATTTGATGCAACAAAAAAAAAACAATAAACGCCAAATACGGGCAGCATAATACCACATCATAAAGCAGGGTGGTCTGTTTGATAAATTTTGCAATCAGCCGTAAATAGAGCATAGCGGCTAGGCATATTTCGACGGTCGCCGTTACAAAAACGGCCTAGGCTTCGACTCAGGAGGGAAGAAGGGTTACGATCGTAGCATATTCAAAGCCCCCCCCCCCCGAATCATTCTTTGAACTAAGCGATAGCCCAAACAATGGATTGATTGATTGATTGATTGATTGATTGATTGATTGATTGATTGATTGATTGATTGATTGATTGATTGATTGAATAAACATTGAGGTAAACGGCTGTTGCCGTCCTCTTGGTGCGCTCAATCTTAGAAGTGAAGACCATCAGCGGCTGGCACCACCCTCGTGGTTACCCAGAGCGCAACATCTAGGGCCGGATGGGGAAACACGACTTGTGAGGGTGGTTCAACTGGTGGTACCGCCATGAAATCTATTCTGTGTTTTGAAGGTCACTCCAGCAGCATGTGTTCTACAGAGCTGAGTTACATTTCCAGTATTACCACTGAGGATGGAAGAACTTGGAGTGCTTTACATGTATATTGACTGAATGATAGGCTTCACAATAAAAAGGCAAGGTGCCCATCGCTGCCAAATATGGGATACAACCTATAAAAATCAGAGGAAAGCGTATGGATAATGAAAAAGTCACATTCAGTTTTTGTATACTGCACTCAGGTTCATAAAACCCAATGAAGAATCACATGACTGTTGTCCACTTCGTGCCTATTTTAATAATTAAGGCACCCAGAAGGCCACCACAACCGTAATCCTATTCGCCCACTTTCACTTTAAAAATTTTGTTAGGGACCACCTGAAGACGGCGTCGTCGTTCACATATCAAGCAAATAAAAGGAATTTTTCTAAGCAAAACCGCGTAGTTACTTCGAGTAGCGGTATGTTCCTGCGAACTCTTTATAATTGTTCTTGTATATTATTCGAAAAGCATCGAAAGCGAACAGTTGGTCTTCACCGCCAAAAAAGTAACGACATGACCAGATTCGATGGCAAAGCTTATCGTCACACTGTGACTGACTAAAAAGGACATTTAGTGGGAGTGCTGGAATGCGGATTAGTACACCTATGTATAATACCTGTAATACAGACTCAGCGTAGACCTTATTTCAGTAGAATTCTCCCTGCTTCTTCGGGCACTCGATGAACGAAATGAATCCCGGGTGCGCACGTCGATGAGCCGCTTCGTACTCATCATCTCGTAGTTCCTATATCGCTCCGGCAAAATTGTAAAGACGCATGCTTTGTGGATGGCAACCCGCTTTAGTTAATGAGACCGAAGACGTAGCCGTTGAATTTTTGAAGATGCACTGTTGGTCAGCAGCCTGCAGCAGCTGGTCACCTGTAGTCCTCGGGCTGCTAGCCGGGGCCCATTACATCCGGTTGTGAACATTTCATTCTTGAAATGTTGGGATTATTCTAGTGGTTGTTGAATTTAGAGAGAACGGCTGACTTAATTGTCGGAGAGGAACATATGAGTCACAGATAATCTTACATTTTTGAGACAGAAGGTTATACAAACTGATTTGAATTTACGGAAAAGTTCATAAGATGCTGAAGAGCTCAGATTTTCAGCAAGACAATACACATTGGTAATCCGACGTGATCCGCAAACAGGGGCCCGTCGGTGCACATCCCCTCGAGCGCCTCTATGTTTACATCAACAGTATATTCAGTGTAGATTATACTTGATGTCCTGCGAATCTTTCAAGCAAACGTTTTCCACCCTTACGATTGGCACGTAGACAGCGTCGATGTCGCATTACTTCTGGAGATGGACGTTCCAACGGAGGAATAACACGGGAAAAAGCGTACTAATCGATGATGCTCTTTACCTCGTCCCATTTTGCGAATTCTCTTCCTTGAAGGGAGCATTCTACATCCTTTAAAAAGCACGACTTCGTATCTGTGTAGCCTTAGAAACAGAACAAGAGAAATGGCCTAGTCAAGAAGTTCGATCTTAAGGTGGCCAGTGGACCCCAAAACGCACGAACCAGCGAGAAGTTTAGAATTTGCAAATCTTGAAGATGTCGAGGAGTATGGGCGTAAATAGGGAAGGCATATGCAATCATATCGTCAGACAGAGAAAAAGCACTTCATCATAGGACAGAAGATAGGTCTTCCGGAATGTTAACGGCTACATGCTACTCTACGGAGTGGGGAGGGAGGAATAAAGTTGCAATCGGAAGTAAGGCGGAAGAGAGAATAAAAGAATCCGCTGCTATTGCGAGGATGTGTCATGAGGGTTATTAGGAACCGCGTTTGTTGGAGATTCCAGGGATGAAAAAATGCAGTTTGCTTCCAATGTTGTACAGAGACGCCGCTTCCAAGTGTGCTTGCTGTTACACCTTCCGAGTGGCCAACCGGAAAGCCTTCCGTTGCCGTTTCAAAAGCCGTTACGCGCAGAGTGGTCGTCGGAGACGAATCTGTGTCTCACCTGCCATTGATACTGATAGTTGTGGTTAGGCACGGGAGATATCGAGTTTGAAAGTATATAACGAGTAAATTTCCGAATAAACCTAAAAATTCCGGCTTCTAACTCAATTTTGGTGGGGTCTCTTTTTTGGTGTGGCAGTCCGTCATATTCGTCCAAACGACCATACCGTCAGCGTGCCGGGCAGACGGAGCAGATTGGACAGCTCCTAATGGTCAGGCTACTCTGTTCATGCCAAGGTTAGACCCCTGAGCTTCCCCTCTATCGTGGTATTAGGTTGTTGAGGACCACCCTCAGCTACTGCGTCGTATAGGTCTATGTTGTCGGAATTTTTGAATCCAAGCTGGAGCGTTGCGACTGGTGAATTTAATAGCAAGCTCCTTGAATATGACTTCTTGGTTAACTCTTTAACACTCTGTGCTAGTGTAAAGGAAGTTCAAAATCAAGAAAGTGCTTCCGCGAGGTGTGGTAATTACTCTCCTCAGAAACAACAGATAAATGGGGACGCCAAAGTTTGGTCAAAAATCTGTTTGTGCAGCACAAAATCAGCCACTTGTTTCAAGCCACTGTTGCATTCTAATATAAAAACCTGTTTCAAATAATTTGCATACGGTCAATGTTAGAGGAAATTTTCAGGGATTTTTTCGCTTACGAACATGTTTACAGGGCTTTGGTTTTGGTTTAATGAATTGTCTAAGTAGGGTTTGTAACTTGGCCTCTTTACTTTTATTTGTTAAGGGCTGTGGAAAGGATTTCGGGTGCATTAGGCGCCAATACTGAAACGTACTGTCATGTGACCACGTTTCACAATTGCCAGTTTTCTTTTACTTTTACTGAGGGCAATTAGAATTTCTCCATTGTGAAAACAAGGTTAAAATCTTCACGGGGGTTCAGACTATGGGTTACGGGAAGCAGTCAAAGTGAGGTCAAATCCCTAGTAGCCATACATCAGCGTTGTGATAACAGTATTTTCAGCACCGTGACAGTCAGACTCAAGGCGTAGCTCAACAATTTCAAGCTTGGTTTTTGTTGTGTCACCAGATCTTTGTAAGGTGGCAAAAAGATGTGAGACGCATCGTTCACGGCCTAGGCGGTGGCAAAAATGATGTCGTTTTTACTTTCTACAGTCTTTTTATATACCTGAATAATCTTGCGATGTTTGTTTCTGTTCATTTGATCGGCATTTAGCGTGCCTTGACTAATATAGCGGCGAGTAAGTAGCACTACACTACACTATAGGTGGCGCTCGTGGTGGTTCGGGGGCAATACAGCAATAAGGCTCTCTACCACTTCACCAGCTGCAGGCCTGCCGTTAGGTACGGAAGTATCGAAGTAGAGTCAATTAAGGGTAAATTACGAAAAGAGGTTGGATAAAGCACAAAATAGTGGAGTCAGGGACGAAGTTTTTTTAGTATTGAGGTTAAACAAAATACAGTAATTGCCTTTTCCCTTGCTACAGGTTGGTGTTTGACATGTTTTGACAAGAAATTTAATGCGTGCAACAGTCATCTGAGCGGGTGACTGCGAAAGAAACAGATTAAAAGAAAAAAATCCTGCCAAATGCCGAAATCATTTTCCAGTATTGTAAAACGGCTCATTGTAAAATGGAGCTGCCCCAGCTTCGCTGAAATTGATCCTCTCAATAAACACCAACTTACAAGTCTACATTCCCTTCCTATTGGACTACAGGCAACTCGGGGTTCTTGTAAATTACCAAATTATGCTTTTTCAATCATCGTAAAAATCTCGCGTCTTCAAAGACCCTTCTAAACGTCTCTCGGTCTGTGGACAAGCAGCAGTCGTTGTACATAAGTCCTACCAAGCAGTTCAGAAACACTGCACCCACGCCAACCATGCCAAATTGCGAGGTAGTGGCCGCCTACATCCACCTCTTGAAGGACGGCCACTGTTAATTATTCTATTATACTATCGTGTCAATGCAGCTCCCGTAATCGTTGTACTTAAAATTGGTTTTTCCACATACTATGTACCTTATTTTCCTCGGACCAGTTCCTATTAGAGGGAATTTCAACGCAAAGAAACCTCTTGGAGTTATTCCACTTCTGGTTTGCGCGTTAAAACATAGAACAGTAAATTTCAGTAAGCCAACTTCACCAGCGTAATGAACCATTGGTCGGTACAGGAGCAAGGCTACATTGTTAACAAAAGGACACAACACCCAAGCTTACGTTTACTCCTCGCATGTAGAAAAGTGACGTATTGGCACATTTTCGTTTGTAAGTGGTGCAGCGCTGGGAATTGTACTTGACAGAGATTGTGATAAGGTGAAGTGTTCCTGGCGCATTCTTGGTAGCTATTGATGAAGTCACGAGGAGTTGCAAATAGGAGTAAGGTATTTTGCTTTGGTGTATTGTGTTTCCTTGGCTCGGAAGGCTGCAGCAGGGAATTGCCAGTGTGTTCTTGGGCTCTGCCCTTGGACGCTGGATTACCTTGCACTGGAGCGGTTTTGTGTGGGTGTATTGCAGCGGCTGGTGCTGGGATAAAACAAAATGTACTGCGGTTCTCCTCATCATCACCACTTATAATTACAGCAGGCCTGTAGCGAGTCTTTGACTATTGTTGCGTTGCACTTGATATAGTCAGCTCCTGTACCACACTCCAGTTGTGGGCTCGGGTAGATGGTGCAATAAACCTACTGGCCGTGTGCGTGAACCACGCCAAGGCAGTAGCAGTTGCGGTATGGGTCTTTTGCGTTGTGTGTGACGCACGCCCGTAGTATGTGTAGTCTTTAGGGTTCGCTGGCGACACGGTTGTCGTCTCGGGCGTCGTTTTTTTCGCTATGATATCAGGCCTGCGCACGTGGATATAGTGGATGATAGGTGGGCGCATTCCGGATATAGTGGATGATAGGTGGATGATAGGTGGGCGCAATAATGGCAGAGCAATTCCACTGCCTAATTTCAGTGTTAGCCAGTGCGTAAGGTCTTTCCGCTAGTCTGCATCTTATTGCGGGCTAAATGTTTCATTCATCTGTAGTGTACTGAGCGAGTACTAGAGTTTCTTGTTCTTTAGTTTGTTATGTTCCAAGACAACGAATCGTTGCATCGCTTTTTCGAAGTTATTCAAGCGCCCATTCTCTACCTATAGCCTCGTGGGCTTGCCCGGATAAATTTTAGTTCCAGAGGTTCTCTTTACCATCGGTACTTTTTCCGTTGAGCCTGCGCCAGATGTCCTTAGTCATCTAGTTGTTATTGCAATGATACCCTTTGTTATCGTAGCTCAGCAATAGATTAGGCGTATCTGAATGGTGTGGTGGAGCGAGGGAGGTGGCCATGGCATTGTTTCAATGAGGAGTCTTAGTTCGGAGTATTGAACGCGAACTATTAGATATTTCTGTGCCTCCCTTGATTCAGGGACCCGTTCAAATTTAGGATAAGTAATTAATCAAGAGTGCATATAAACAAAACTTTTCCAAACCACTATATCTTTATACTTGTGAACATTGTATAGCAAAAACAAAATATGCGACACATTTGAGGAAAAATATGATTACACCTCTGCTACTAAAACGTTGTTTTCTTAAAAATACATTACTGCCCGTTTCCTACGGTAGAAAAAATACGCTTCAAAAGTTTTGACTCAACCAGTGAACGATTGGTCGCCCCGGACCATATTTATCCGGATGGCATTCCAAGTTCAGTAGCAACGAAACGTTCTATTAGATGGCGCCAGAGCTGTGTAACGCGGTAACCTTGTATTGGCTTTATCGAACCAACGCCGTATTTGCCGTTGGAAGAGCGACACTTGACGGCAAGAGCGTGATAGGTCGGGTGAAGAAAAGGGGAATTGACGTTGCACCTAGGCTCGGCAGAAGAGTAGAAACGACATGTCCAGGGAAGCAAAGAGTTTCTTAGTAAGTGTAGTAGAGAGGAAACTGCACCTGGGAGTCCATCTCGTCAGGGGGGATTTTGGGAAGACCCCATATTCTGGCTTGGGCTTGGTCTGACAATTGGATTATTAAGCGGTTCGGGGATTTTATTTCTTCATTATGCATTAACACATGTACGAGCTACGAGGAAGCTGAAATCTCTTATGTTCTGTAGTAGCCGTGCTCGGTGAAAAGGCAGGCAGTGCATGATCCTACCAGACATTGGTCATGCCGCAGTCGAAACGTATATGTCGCCGCGAAAGTTGTACCTGACAAAAAAGGAACAAAACGTACTTCGGCGAAGACAAGATACGACAGATACGGACGCCTGCATCTGTCCTATCTTCCCTTCGCCCGACAGTGTTTAATGCCACGTTTTCATTTTTCTTCAAGTATGAACCAACTCGCTCAGCAGCAAATTTTGTTAAACTGCAGCTGACGGTCGGTGCCCTAGTTCATCAGGAAGACGACGTTTCATAGGCACGATCAAAAAGCTTTCAAAACTCTTCAAACAATCTAATAAATTGAAATAAAGTTAACATAATAAAACGAGAGTCTATATAGGGTGGCCTCCACCAAATATTAACCATTTTTAACTACCGATTTGGCCTGCGAAATATTAGGCACAACCGCACCTGCAACAACACTCTTTACTTCCTTTTCTTTATCTTTGAAACACCCTATTTTATTTTCCACTTATATAAAAACACACCATTCTTTGCGTTTTATGTGGCACTGTGTTCGAATATACGGCCACTAGAGCGTTTCAATCCAAGAAAGTGATGAAACTAAGGCGAGCGCATGATGTAATGGCGGTCCATGACTACACATGGCCTTGATATGAGCCGCCTAAACGCTATCCCCTGATTCCTCTCTAGTGTATATTGTCGAAACCTCTATGCAGGGTAGTGCTCAGGTACGGGGCCATTTTTTGCGGGCGGCTCTCCAGCCTACACGATGTTTGTGATAGGCTGTCGTTAGTGTTGCACGGGGAAGACCGAATGCTTGTAAATTTGTACTGATTTGCCTGCAGGTGGGTCTTTCGAGTGGAACGGTGGTAGGCTATCTATCGGCACGGGGTGGTGGTAGTAGCGTTGGTGACTTGTGTTTCTTATTATGATTTGATTTTTAGTTGTGGCCGCGTTTTTCTATGCAGTTAAAGCTTGCAGTTACGGAAGGCAGATAGCAGAACGTGTGCTTTCTGTGGAATTCGTCATACGTTATTGTGACGGCCCAGTTTACAGCATGTTTTGCAGTACCGTATTGTGCGTCGGTATCGTACGAATAGCGTTATGCTCTGGCTAGTCACGCATAGAAACGGAAGTGGGGCGCTAGAATGTTAAGGATGCGCATTCAGAACTTCCTACTCATCCAGGCATTAAACATTTGCCACTAGTTATTGGCCCCTATATGCTGCGCAATGCTGTGGCTTTGTGTTCAGAGAGAAATAGGGTGGAGTGCTTCACGGGCAAATCGAGTTAGGTGCTTTATATTCGAAGTGACTTCGGGCGTATGGTTGCCGACCACAAGTTTATGTTTTTAGGATAGCGCTAAGCACACGTCTTTGTGGTCCGTGCTGGTATAACAACATTTTGATGCCAATATATCTGGGTAATATTTCTGGGGAAATTTGCGGAGGTCTTTGCTATATGCTTGTGCTAGGCTTGGCCAGACACACTAATATTCTAATGCCGGTAGAGCTTAATACCTAGTTTGGTTGGAATATCAGCTCGTAAAGGTCCACTGGACAAGCTGAAAATCGGCGTGATAGCTTTTCACGCATTATATTTCAACATTGTAAATATGCACACACATAAGAGGCGGAGTTTCCAGCCACCAAAGAGCTCAATTTGTCAATTAAAATGCCGTAATATGGATAAGTTTCTCCAATTGTGGCAGCCAATTAGGTATTGCTGGTGGAATATAATGACATCAACAAATAACCCAACGCTTCCCTTGAAGTACTTCCTTGGACATCGCGTATCAACATCATTGTACAACCTTGTTCTACTTGATGTAATCATCCGTTTGTATTATGGCGCACGGGAAACGATGGCCAAAGAGCGCCAATGCAATTGTTGATCATCTTGAATGATGTTTTAGTAAAATTGTGCTGTAATTGTGATGATATTAAAAGAGGTTAGTGGGGGGGTGTATACAGCCCCTCATGTAAAACAACAATAAACTGGGGAAATGGGGATCGCAGGGTAAGAGTGTAAATAATAAATAGACACTCATACCTTCATCCCACACTGAGGGGCCCTGACTTTATACGTGGTATGATATGCTGGTTTAAAAGAGCCAATCACTCCCAGGTAGGCAAAAGGCGTTTACTTGGAATTAAGGATTGATCAGCTAAAAACATTGAGGGATGAAGTGGAATCGTCTGAGTGTATAGTTCCCGGAAATGCTTTTTCGTTGCCTTGTGGAAGTACGCACACTCAACTAAGGCATGTGTGACTGATAGGCGATGTCCGCAGCTGTCACATTGTGGCGGAGGTTTTCTCTGCAGAAAACGCGAGTCAGTAGCGTGTGTACGACCTATTCGTAATCTGCACATGTATACTTCCGTTGTCTGTGGTGCTTTTCTGTGTAGTGGCTGCCTAATCGGGGTTTTATAGTGTGGAGTTTCTTATCTGTCTGAGTTTGCAAGTGTTGCTGCCAGCGTTGTCGGATTACCTTTCGAATTAATGATTTTCAGTCAAGATAGGGAAGCTGCTGAACGTCGACGCCACAGCGGCGCTCTCGTCTGCGAGTTCATTAACAGGAATGCCGTGTCCAGGCACCCAACACACGATTATGAGCTGTTTTAAAGCGTAGGCTGCCATTATCTCATTAACTAACCTGTTCAGCACAATGTTCATACTTGGTTTTCTGTAATGCAATGCTGTCACAACACTCAATGAGTCTGTGTATATAATGGATTGTTGTGTCTTTGTTCGTAGTATGTGTTCTAGCGTAATTAATATACCATGTGCCTCGGCCGTAAATATACTTGTGTTTCTATTTAGTGTCCTTGGGCTGGCAAAGTTGGGACCGTGTGCAGCACATGCCACAGCAGTGGTAGTTTTGGAGGCATCGGTGTAAGAAGCAGTGTATGGAAATTTGTTTTGCAAGTAGAGGAAGGGTTGTCAGATGAGTTCTGTGGGTGAATGTTTGTTGTAAATTTCCTTGGACGACATGTCACAGGTGACAGGGCGCAGATGCCAATGCGGCATTAACTGAGGGACGTCAGTTTTGTAATATTCAGATAAAATGACGCCAAGTTCATGTGCCTCCACTTTCACTCGGATAAAGGCCGAGAAAGCGACGGACGGCTCAAAAACAGCCTTTCAGAGGATGCGTTTTCAAGAACAGCATTTAGCGGATGATTTTTTGAGGATGTCGCCCTTACGCAGTCCAAAAGTGCCGTGTACGTACTCTGGTGCTCTCAGCACCACTGATCAGTTTCGACATAGAGGCTTTCAATGGGACTTGTCCGGAAAGCCCCGGGTGCCAGGCGGAGCCCCAAGTGCAGCACTGCGTCTAGCATTTCAAGAGCTGTTTTTGAGGCAGACCTATGCACTAGACTTCCATAGTCTATACGCGACCTCACAAGACTGTTAAAAACACGCAAAAGGCATGTTGTATCTGCACCATATGACTGGCCGGAAAGTACTTTTAAGATTTTCATATTCTTCATGCATTCATTTTAAGTTGTTTAAATACGTGGGATGAATGTAAGCTTAACATCTAAAACTACTCCAAGAAACTTGTGTCATCTTTTTACGCGTATGTCAACTTCCTTAAATTGTATGATCGGTTGCAGATGGATTCTATGCTTCCAGAATGCTTGCTTCCCATGAATCCAGCCATGCTTCCTATGCTTACCATGCTTCCAGCAAGAATCTGTGGAGTAGTGTTTTATTTGAGAACCTAATTCACGGTGCTAGCTACGAGGGTCCGTCCCACAAACAAAAGGAGGTTTTCGGGACTAGAATTGGATCACATTGCTTTTACCAAGACTAGTGAATGCAATCTTTCCACAGCATATTGTTTGGAAAACACGCAACGTTTCAGAAGTTTTACTTATAGCCGCTGTTTGAGAATTATACTGCAGTTCAATGTATAAACTAAATCTATTATTTTTAGGCTAATATATGATTACTTCAGACTTAACCTAGCACATTACCAAGCTGCTAATATTTGAAACAATGCGTTCCCTCGCGAGAGTAAATTTTAAAATGCTGCACACAAAGAATGCTTGTGTTGTCTGCGTAGAGTACGAACCGAGCATCGCGCTTCACGTGCTCGATGTCATTTCTGCAAAAGTTAAAAAAAAATAGGTTCACATCAACTCCCTGTGGAACACCGAGTAGGGTAGGTCTTGAACAGCGGTTAAGGTATTTACTTCAACGTACATGCTTTTATATGATAATTAGGACTCAAAATTGCGTGATTCGACTTATTCTATATTCTTCTAACTTGTAAAACAATATTTCATGGTTTATGTGGTCGATAGCTGTACTAAAATATATAAAAATCTCAATCACAATATTCTTCCTTTTAAACATAGTTTAGTAGCTGATATTGTTCAAGGAGCCCTTGGCATCCGCATTGGCACTCTGTAATCACACTGCGGGAGTTCAGAAATTGCGCTATATCGATTTGGTGTTATCGTCTCAAAAACGTTTATATATACTAGTATAGAGATAATAGGTACATAATTTATAAATCACTTCGTCATTTCCTTTTATATTCGTTACTTTTACTAGTTGCATACACTGAAGAAAGCTGGCGGTCTCTACACAAATTGAATATATATGCAAGAAAAGTAGCAATTCTTCTAATAACGTTCCTGTCAGGCCGAACGTTGTATTGTGGCCCGCACGAGAGCCTGAAACAGGCATGTAATTTTTCTTTCAAAAATAAAATTTAGAAATATAGTGTCAAAGTGTCTCTTTGGATAATATTGAGCTAGTTCATGACAGGTTTATAATCAGAAATAAAGATTGGGTTACAAGCATTAGCGAGCAGAAAGTCAGTGTGCTCCCCCGAAACACATGTAGTTATCCAACGGGTACGTTGTTGAAATTTTTCACCCAAAAAGCCAATCTTTTTCAAATTCTGGCTAAGACAATCGGGTAATTCAGGCTTTTTTTCATAAAAACACTTTTTTGCATTTCGTGCAGTGGCGTTAATTGCTGTTTTTTTTTATTTGAAGGGTATTGGTGTCTATAGATTTCTTAAAAGATTGATATTGACAGCTTTTTCTGCGATTGGGTGTTTATTCCCATGAATTCCATGGATTCTTCAATTTGTTGGATAATGTTTTGTCTTTGAAAAAGTGCCTGCTGTATACCTGGATGTAGAATAGCAAACATTCATAAGATCCGTTTCTTTATGATCCAGCCTGCATGTTAGTGTTTGTAGCAGGCACTCTACGTTCTGCCCAAAAGTTATCGGGACTTTTTTCTGTACTACATTCTTTTCTATATGAATTACGTTGGCTCCGTCTATCGATGGGCGCACTAGGTTAATGCCCATGTGGCACCTGAGCTTGCAGCACCAAACATCAGACTGTGCAAGGGAGAAGTCATTGTTTGTAATAAACAAATCAATCTGTGCAGCCCTTCAAACTGGTGTGAGTGGGCTCCTTACATGTAACGTGAAAATTAAAAAAAATCAATGGCCCATAGTAATAGTACTTCTCAGGGTGATACCTAACCTATCTATGTTGAAACAGCCACTTATCGTGGCTTCATATTTGTGCTGAGTTAAGTAACTAAAATAGATAACTTTAACTCCAGGAAAGAAGCGATACCCCACCGGGGAAAGGATCCGTAGAACCCATAATTTTGTGTCGCTGGTTGTTACCGATGCAACCGCAACAGAGGGTCGGCATAACAAAACTCTTCCATCAAATCACATTTAAATTATTGCTGATCAAATACATGCACCGCTACCACGCTATGCACTCAAATTGAGAGTGAGAGTGTAAAATGAGGATAACTGGAAATCGCTATCATAACCTAACCCAGTTTAGGATTTCATCACTCCTTCAAAGCAAAATTCAAAGCTTTCAATGATTATAACTAATGATTGAGATTGTTGTCTAATGAATGTACATTTAAATGAAAATATTTTGGTGTCGATGTATCCTGCCATCGGCTGGGTTGAGTTTCTTTAGGCTCCAAGGGAAAAGATCTTCAGTTCGAAGCCATAACATAAAAAACTCGTACTTAGGGTAATAGCGAGGCACGGGTTACGATGCAAGACGTGACAGCTGTTTACGTCCTGATAAGTAGCGGAGTATGACATGGCTCCTGGCGTAGCAGCACCTTTTCCTTGGCATGTATAGCGAATTTCCAGTCATTGGTTTGGGCCAGTTCTTTGGTCGTGATGTAAAGCTTTTGTTCAGGAGGACTCGGTATTGGAGATATATATGTATTTTCCGCTTTCCTTCATTGTGATTTTCTTACAGAGCCATTAGTCCTTCAGTGCTTGTCTTTCGAATCGAATTAGGATGCCTGGAAATTTGTTGGTCTTTGCAGAAAGCCTGTCACTATCCTCAATATCACCGTCACTAACTTCACCTATGTCAAGCACGTAGAGCCCTTATTTACATTGCTAATTAGGTTTTCTTTTTTGTGTGAACACAATGTAATGACATTTTACGCTTTCTTCCAGTTCCAAAATTCAGGCACATCCAATTTGGCATGTAGCTTTTTATAAGGCGGGACCAAGCATACAGACCTTGACGGTGTAACGGGTATTCTCCAAGATATAACGGGTGAAAAATTGTATGTTTCGATTTCAAATTACAATAAAATAAAAAGATATATTTGCACGAGATATTTACACAGACAATAGCTGAATGTAAACGCACTGATTTATACACAAGATCTCTTAGTTATTGTCACGCTATTTGCCGCTCATTTTGTGTCTATCATGGGCAGTATTTTCAACGCAAGGAAATACATCGTCTCTGAAAAAAGAAGGGGCATCTACAAGTCTTGATGACTGAGCTACAATCCGCAAGACTGAGCGTTGCTCAAGCCCAACTCGGAGCTACGCAGGAAGGATATAACAAGGTTGCACCGAGGGACACAAACGGCAGTCCATCGACCGAAAAAAGATGTGGTCACCCTGGTGGCGTAGTTTTCAGCCATGTGCTATGCCAGACCAATGCAAATCTCAGGCCGCATACCGCAGCGGTTGTAGAGCACCCGAAAACGGCGGGGATCATGACAGCAAAGTACCAGAAGGGGCAAAGAATTTCTGGCCCCCGTAGGCCACCTTGTACTTGAAACTGGAACGTTGACGCACGAATCAGGTCTTGCGAGGCGAGCTTACTGTTAATATTAGAGGGCCTCTAGGATATGTAGCGGGAGATTGATTATAGGCTTACGTGTAAAGCGAAGTGTCAGTGTTGGTATAGGGAAGTGTTAGTAGTAAGTTTTAGTAGTAAGTGTTAGTAGGTAGTAAGTGTACATAGTAAGTATGTGGCAGTATGTCTTAGCACAGGGAAAACTTTATGGAACTGACTAGCGGACATATTTTCCGCCAATGAGGAACTCTAGAAAAAGAGAGAGCGAGGGGGCCATTTTTAATCCGCAGGAAATAGCAATGAAGATTGAGGTATTCTTTAGCACCAAGGAAAGAGTCACAGTAGTAATCAAGCTAAACAAGCGATACAGGAAATATAGCACAAGCCTACGCGCCAAGGCCTCTCAACAATAATCACTCCGTATGCAGTTTCTAGGAGGACGTCGAATTAGCAATAAAGGAACAACACAGTTCTTGGTACTAATGAAAGACCAACGCCAAAGTAGGTGAGAAGCAAGTGAAAGTAATGCCAGTGGAAAACGTGGGACTAGGTAGTCGCAACAGTCTAGTAGGTACACTGGCATTATTTTAAAAGAAAAACAACCTGAAAATAGTAATGATTTTCTCTACAAATGAAAGGATGGGAGGGATCACAGGATAGTTAGATGCAAGTAACTTTAATTCTAAACGAGGAAGTATGAGGCTAGTGAAAACTAAGAAACACGACATGGACTCAGTCTGAGCCAGGATGCATGATTTTATAATAACCGTACACAACAGATTTCCGATTTTAACCGGGGAGGACAAGGAAGGTGTAGATATGCTAAATGACAATGTAACAAAAGCAATCATGAAACCATCGTCAGCTGTGCGAGAATTGTCCTGTAGGAAACGAACAGAGAAAGTTACTCAGAAAGGGAAAGAACTTTTGTAAAATGTAAGAACGTAAAACTGTCTTGTATGGCTGAGCAGACTGATTTAGCCGAGTTTTCAAAAGTACTTAAAAAGAAAACGAACGACAGTCATGCGTATAGTACCACAGGTATCCCTGGATCCTTGGAAAAATCAGTGGAAATAGGAGGAAGCCTAAGAGAATCTAGTGAGAAGCCAGCTATAGGCGAAGATAGAATGTACGCAATCAAAGGCAAGCGTGGAGACATTACACAAAACATGGACGAGATAATCAAAGTAGCAGAACGACTCTACACCAGGCTATATGTCGGCGACGTTACACCAGGGGAAATAACTAAGCGTAGTACCGGACTAGCTCACGAAGCAAGTTTAGGTGGGGTCACCGGCCATGGAAAGAAGAATTGAAGGAGTAACGTTAGGACCGAGGAAATGAGCTTCTTGGATCAGAGAACAATTAGGGTAGACTATATCGTAGTTCAACAAAGAACAAGAAATGGACCTGGGCTGGAAGTGTAGTTAGGTGAAATCACCATCGGTGGACTACCACGGCGACAGAGTGAACACCGACAGACCAGCCTAAAAAAAGAGGGAGGACAATTCGACGATAAAAGGACGAAATAAAAAAATTCGGATGCAAATAATGGACTTGATCGTCGTGGGACAAGAACGGTTGGAGGTAAATGGGACCGGCCTTCGTCCCGCCGTCGGGCAAGTGGGCTGTTTATGATGTGCGCGTGCGCGTGCCTGCCATTTTCGTGTGATTGCGTGCGTGCCGTTTAAGTATGCGTGCCATTTTCGACAACATATTTGAGGGGTTAATATTGTTTAATATTGGCGTTATTAACATGGGGATTTCTTTCAGAATTTGTTTTATGTACTTTTATTAGCTCACTTGTTCTTCTTGTGGGTTTTTTTTTCGGTAACCTGCAAAAAGTTGTTTCCTTGTTTTTTTGTTATAGCACGTTCGGTAGGATTTCGTCCTAGCTGTGTGGTATCAGGCTAAGTTTACTTTTATTAAAATTGTAACCATTAAAACTAAAATGGAGAGTTACCATTTGCAGTAGTAGCGCGTCAGGTGTAATAGTTTGTGGTAAAGTGGGCTGATGTTTTGTGAACATGTTTTATCTATTGGTATGTGTAAATTTTATTTCTATGTTGTTGCCACTCCACATTGAAGGGTTTATTTACGTTATTATTGAGCTGGTTCAGGATATGTTTAATAGTTGGTAAAGTGAGCTGGCATTTCGTGAAGAGGGCTTATTCACTGGAATGTCTAAACGTTTTTCCGTGTTGATGCCACTCCGCATTTTAGTGTTTACTTACGTCATTAAAAAGCTCTTTCTTGATAGATTGGAGTGGAGTCACCCAGTATTTTTGCCTTGTTTTGTGGTTTATTAGCCAGTTGATCTGCTATTTCGTTGCCAGCATGGCCACTGAAACTAATGCAAATTAGGTTATTTTGACCTGGCTTCCTTTTTTTGTGTAGCATTTCTTTGTTGGTTTGGTGCAGCGGTTTTAATTTTTTGAACCCGTTTGCGAAGCTGTGTAATTTTCTTTACGCCATTGACAAGAAGTTCCTATATTTCATAGTTGGTGTCGAACATGGTCTGAATAGGTAGTCCAATATTTTTTGCATTCTCGCTCAGGGGCAACAAGGAGTTAACCAATTTACTCAATTCGCTAAATGCAGCGGCTGAATTGAAGCTTTTTGTGGCTTCGGATGTCCACAACCAGAGGGAAGACGCCAGTTTGCATGGAGAGCACGTAAGCGGTTTGCGAAAACTGGCACTTTTCGGTAAAGGTGAATCTACGCACATACACTACTGGCTCGTCAGTGGGTGTGGTTCGTGATGCATTCCAATCGAAATATCTTCAACACAAAACTCGTCAACTTGATTTTCCGTACCAACATATTCCAACTGAAATCACTGAGCATGAACGCAAGGAAGATGCAAACCAGAACAAGCCGTTGGAGGAGGCCGTAGTCACAGGCGCAAGCAACACCACGCAAAAAAAGCGTACTTTCCTGCCGAAGTGACCTGTACCCATAACTGGTTTTATAGGAGCGGAAAATTTCGGATTGTGCGACATCTGCGAAGGAACTGCTGAAATGTTGGAACAGTTATTAACAAAACAGAACTGTTCTGCGTCAACTATTCATTCTCGACGTCATGCAATCTTCATGGGTGGTCCAAAATTCGGGGTGAATACGTATTCCTTCGGTGTGAACAATTTTTGCACAGCCCATTTATGCAGAAACACCAGACCTAACCCGTAGTTTACAACTTAAACTTTTCGATGACATCGGCGTCTAGGAGGTCCGGTTTCTGGAGTTCGTTTCGGATGTTCCGCGTCTAGAGTTCTGCTCTAGCGGACGCCTCCTTTAGCACCAGAATTCAAAGAGCAAGCCCGTACGCAAGTACGCAAACAAACCCATAAAACAGGCTAACTCCTGCTTTTTTTCTGGCGCGTGAAATTGGAGTGGATAAGGTGGGGTTCGAAGCTACGCGTTTCAATTTTAAGCTTCAACATTTATTTATAGCTAGCCTAAAATGAACCCGGTGTACACAATGCTGAGCTACACACTGAAAGCGTGGAGTCATTGTAAGACTGGTGTTTTTCAGAAAGAATACAGCCGGGCAGATTCATTGGCTGAAATCAAACTTCTCTAACAGCCATCTAGAGAAGCCTATTTGTGCTAAAAGGGAGTTCGAAAGGGTTGTTCGACACGCAGTGTATATTAGTGTGTACGACTGTTGCATAGAACCATGGAAAAAACGCTCTCATGTGGTACATAAATATGGCTACAAGAACACAAGGAAAGCAAAACTTATGGAATAGACCATACGTACCGTCAAGGTTCTCCTCGTTGAAGGCCCTTACCCTAAAGACAAAAGTAAGTGGTATCTTTTATATAGCTTTAAAACCATCATGCAAAACGAATAAATTGCGGACTCAAAAACACCAAATGTATATTTATGGAAACTTTCCAGTAATCTATTTTGTTTACAGAAAGATGCTCCATAAGCTCTAGATGCAACAACAATAAAACAATACTTGGGTTTTGAAATCGCATAACAGCAGCCCAAAAAACGTAACCTAACTTGTTTATTTCAGCCCACGATGGCGGGTCATGCGTTCATTGTAATGCATGCAAGGCGACGTTTTTAACGAGTGAGAATTTCTACAGCCTGTGCGCGAAATGGGTTCTTGTATTGTGACCGCCCATTTGGTGCGGAACCAATAAAATATAAAAGAGGTGCGGTGTTCATGGTTTCAAAAAAAAGCACTGTAAAATTACACTGAAAGGACAGCAGACACGCTTAACCACTGGGAATCTTTGAGCATTCGCTTCTTCTGGTAGCCGTGTTAAAGGCGATTTTTGTGTTTTGACGCCACGCTTCACGCGAGTAGTACGCGTTTTCCAGATGAAAAGCGTGTGATGTGCAAAAAAACTTTAGTTACTCTTTTTTTTACGTTCACCAACAACCGGCTCAGCAGCTGTGGTGGTGCCCCTGATCCCTAGAACGCGGTCTGCACCCCGTCCATTATGACCTATTTATCGACATAGGCGAGTAGATACACTGGTAATATTTGAAGAGGTAAACAACCTGAAAATAGTAATGACTTTCTTTTTCAAATGAAACAATGGGAGGGATCACAGGATAGATAGATGCAAGTTAGTTTAATTCTAAAAGAGGAAGGATGAGGCTAGTGAAAACCAAATAACATGATATGGAGTCAGTCTGAGCCAGGATGCAGAATTATCTATTATCCCTACACAACAGATTTCCTATTTTAACCTGGGAGGACAACGAAGGTGCACACATGCTCAAAGACAACGTAACAGAAGCAATCAGAGAACCATCACCAGCTGTGTGTCAAGTGTCCTGTAGGAAACAAAAAGAAAAAGTTACTCACACAGCGCAAAAACTTTTGTAAAACATAAGAACATAAACCTGTCGCGTACGGCTGAGTGGACCGAGTTAGCCGAGTTGTCGAAATTACTTAAAAAGAAAACGAACGACAGTCGTGCGTATAATACCGCAGCTATCCCTGTATCCTTGGAAGAATCAGTGGAAACAGGAGGAAGCCTAAAATAATCTAGAGAGAAGCCAGGTATAGGCGAAGGTAAAATGTACGCAATTAAAGGCAAGCATGGAAACATTACACAAAACATGGACGAGATAATCAAAGTAGCAGAACGATTCTACACCAGGCTATATGTTGGCGACGTTACACCACGGGAGACAACTAAACGTAGTTCAGGACTAGGTCACGAATCAAGCTTAGGTCGGGTCACCGGCCATGGAAAGAAGAATGGAAGGAGTAACGTAAGAGCGAGGAAACAAGCTTCTCGGATCAGAGAACAATTAGGGTAGAATATATCATAGTTCAACAAAGAACAAGAAATAGACCTGGGCTGGACGTGTAGTTAGGCGAAATCACAATCGGTGGACTACCACGGCGACAGAGTGAACACCTACAGACCAGCCTAAAAAAAGCGGCAGGATAATTAGACGATAAAAGGACAAAATAAAAAAATTCGGATGCAAATAATGGACTTGATCGTCGTGGGACAAGAACGGTTGGAGGTAAATGGGACAGGCCTTCATCCCGCAGTGGGCCTAGTGGGCTGTTTATGATGTGCGCGTTAGCGTGCTTTCCATTTTCGTGTACGTGCGCGCATGCCGTTCGCGTATGCGTGCCATTTTTCAACAAAATAATTTTTTTAGAATTTTTTATCTTTCTGTACTTTTATTAGTTCAGTTGTTCTTCTTGTGGGTTTATTTCTATAACTGGCAAAAAGTGGTTTCCTTGTTATTTTGTTATAGCACGTTCGGTAGGTTGTGGTCGAAGCTGTGTGGTGTCAGGTTAAGTTTACTGTTATTATAACTGTATTGGCACACCGTTGAAACTAAAATAGAGAGTTGCCATTTCTAGCAGTAGCGCGTCAGCTGTATAAGTTTGTGGTAAAGCGGGGTGATGTTTTGTGAACATGTTTTATTTTTTTGTATGGGTGAAGTTTATTTCCATGTTGTTGCCACTCCACATTGAAGGGTTTATTTACGTTGTTACTGACATAGGCGAAAAGCAAAAACGCCTGTGAGTTTGTTACTGACGCATAAGCAGTGACCTAGGTTGTAAGTATTAGCTGTACTAAGGCAGTCGTATATTAAAGGGTGAAATTGCTTTTGATTCTTCTCTAAACTACATTGATTAGCTGAAGGTAACAACGCGGCTCGTAGAGTATTTGTAGTTGATGTATTGGAAGGATGAGCATTCGTGTTTGGCTTTCAAATACTTCCCGGTGGCTATGACACGTACATATTTGCATCTTGTTTCAATCAAAATTCAGTTGTGGTTCTGCGCTGCGTCTTCTTTTTGTTGCGTCGTTTTATAACTACGCTGTAACCCTTCCTCATAGTGCATTACTACCAAATCCACTCACCTCCCCCAGGATATCTATTTTGACAATAAACAAGTAAGATAATGCTTATTGGTATGGTAGGCTTCAGACTCTAAATGTTATGGTGTCGCGTGTCGAAAAATATACTTATTCAGTATGATTAACACTCAGCTGCGTACTATTCATGCCCAAGAAGACTCACAGGGTATGGCTGCCATCCATTTATACATGGTTCACTCAGACAATATTTATATCAGTAAATGTCTTGTATTCGATCTGTCTGGGCGTGGAATGTATAACTGTGAAAAAACGCTTGCGAAATAGACCTATGGACACAGGGGCGTTTTTTATTCATACCTTGACAAACTTGGCCTGGCTCACTCATTCAACCACAAATTTATTTTGGAATCCCCACTCACCCGAACTCAGACTCATTGCTCAGCAACACATCTGCGCTCTCTCAAACTCTAACTCACAGGGAGCGGGAAACTCAAGACTCACTCTGCTCAGAACACAAAATGAACTCAGAACATCACTGGACTCAAAACTCAATTGTACTCAGAACTCATATTCGACTCAACACTCTAAATGAACTCAGAACACAAATGTACTCCGAACAGAAACGAACTCAAATTTCAAAATGTACTTAGAACTCAGAACGACCCAGGACTCAAATGCACTCAGAACTCATAATGAACTCAATACTCAAAATGTACTCGGAACTCAAAACAAACTTACAAATGAACAGTGCTTATGCCTAAAATGTTCTCAGAAGTAAAAAAAACTCAAAACGAAAAATGAACTAACAATCTTAAATGTACTCAGAACTCAAAACAAACTCAAAACTCAAATGTATTCAGAACTCAAAATGGAGTTGATATTCAAACCGAATTCAAAACTCAAAATGAACTCATAACTGAAATGGACTCGGAAAACACTGGGGCTCAGAACTCGAAATAGACTCAGAATTCACTCGTTCTCAGAATTCACTGAGACTCACATGGACTTCGACGGTCTCAGTGATGGACCGAATCCATCGCCTGCGCCTGGACTCCAAATCAGAGTCTTCAAAATTCACGCGTGGCAACATACCCTGCCGGTGCAAATTTGTGTACTCAAATTCTTGCATTCAGTACGACATGATCTCTTCACTCCTGTGAGGTAGGAAGGAATTTCTGCTGCCGATAATTTACCGCTGTACTTGCTCAGCCATGATGATTACCGCCGCTGGCAAGCAATTGTAAGTATATATTGGATACCCAACGATTGATATAGGCCGCGTGTTCATGTTCACGACAGACCCTGCCGGCCTGATGGTGATCTAGGGTCTTGGGGCACTGTGGAGAAAGAAACAACATTGGGCTTGGAAACGTGCCGTCACTGCTCATTTCATTTACATCGAAGCGGTTCATGGTTAGGGTAACGTGCAGTAATGCTCTGCATCCTGAAAAAAACGCCTTGTGTCAAAGTGAAGTGTTCCCGTGATCCTGTGAAGCACATGCGTTTATGAACAGGCCTGTGCTTTTTTTTAATTACGCAGCATTCTTTGCCGAGTACGTCCACAGGCGGTGTCGTGTGCGTTCTGAATTTCAACAAAAATTCAGATATCGCTGAAGTACCCCTGTAATCATCATATTAGCGTAAGTCGAGATAATGTGTTGAGCAAAATTTTCAAAATCTAAAACATAAGGAAAATTGCACAATTACGGAATATGGCGAATCACGTATCACTGGAGTCATGGCCAGTCACAGGTTGGGTTAAAATTCAAAGTGATGTGCCGATATGGCACGTCCGATATCAAATTGAAGGTATCAATAAGGAAAATCGCGTGGCACCAATTAAAAAATGCTCCCTTGTCATAATCAAGACACAGGCTTGGTTAGTCCTAAATAGGCTTTAAATTCATTGTGGCGCTCTTCAGGCTTGTAGGATATCAAAATAAAGGGTTCGATTAGGAAAATAACTTCGAACAAAAGAGAAATACATCCTGGTCATAATTTTGACATAGCCATGGGGAGTCATACAGTGGTTTGAAATTCATATTGATGCCGCTGGGGCGTGTGGCATATCGAATGGAAGGTCTCGGTAAGGTGACTTACATGGAACACATAAAATTTGTTTTCTGCTCAATGTCATGAAACCGTACTGGTGGGTCATAGATTGGGTTAAAATTCATAGTGATGTGCCGTTAGAGCACGTGGGGTATTATATTGAGGTCTCGATGAGGAAATGCCAGTGGGAGAAATAAAAAAATTCCTTCTTGTCATAATCATAACTTGGTCATTGCGAGTCATAAATTGGGATTCATAATGATGTCCAGTAGCCGTGTAGGGTATGAAATTAAAGGTTTTGATTAGGGAAATGACGGTGGATCATTAGGAATACATCCTGGTCCTAATTATGACATATGGTGAGTCATACAATGGTTTAAAATTTATTGGGATGCCACTAGGGTGTGGGGAGTATCGAAATAAAGAACTCGGTAAGGGGATTCCCGTGGGACAAATAAATATTGCTTAACAGCTATAATCATGACATAATGATGGTCAGCCATTGACATGTTTAAAATTCAAAGTGAGCTGCCGCTATGGCGTTTGGGGTGTGAAGTTGAAGGGCTCGATGAGGGAAACAGCGTAAGAAAAGAATTATTCCTGGTCATAATCATGACGTGATGCGTAGATTGGTTAAAAATTGAAGTGATGCTCCCGGGGTCTATGGGGTATCAAATTGAAAGTCGTGATGAGGGGAATCACGTTGGACAACCGAAAATTCCACTTCGTTGTCCCTCGTGCGATAGTCATGGTGAGTCATAAATTTGGTTAAAATTCAAAGAAATGCCATTAGGGCGTGTGCGGGTATCAAATAAAAGTATTGGATGAATAAAATCAAGTGGTGCAAATAAAAAGGGCATTCCGCTGATCAGTGTGATCGTTAGGAGTGGTTAAACTACGTAAGTAATTGCAGACGCTGCAATGGTAGCACAAAAGGAACTGTGGTGTCAAGGGGAAGGGATTGAGGGAGTAAATTTGAAATAGGCAATGACCGCATCGTAAGATCGTTATGTGCAGTCACTTCATAAGCAAAAATTATCAGTTTTGTCGTAAGCTCATGGGGGCTGTACAATTATTGCTTTCGATTTCAGGATTCGGGTGAAGCTAAACCAGACACATGCTACTTAATGATGCCAATTCAGCTTTGAAGGACGGCAATATTCAAAAACCCTCATCTTCTTTTTCAGAGGAATCAATCACGCTTGCAGAATTTGACCAGGCCATTTTTATAAAGTGGCTTGGTGGACCGTGTCTTGCTCGCAATGTCTCAAAAAAGCCCGCGTAGTCATAAAAACAAAGCTGGTGAACAGCCACAGGGGCAAGACAGAGATGGAGATAGGCGAAACTTTTCTTGAATGTCGGGATGAATCAACATGCGCAACCACCCACTGCTCACTATAACGCGCTTGTATAACTTGTATTCTTTGTTATTTCTTGTATCAATCAGCTATCGGGGTAACCTGAAGTATATATTACCGTTTTCTGAACGAAATTCCCCGTTGAGAATTGCGAATAGTTCTGTGTGTTTGTGTTCTGTGCCAGTTCACTTGCCTTACCATTTCACACGATGAGCAAAGAAAAAGTTTAACAATGCACGTGCTGATGTGTGTTGTTGTGTTCCAGAGTCAGTGGCGCCAAAAAATACCTCGCCATATTTTTGAGGACGCCTGCATTACTCACGGGGTATACCCATGTAGGTGCAGACTGTGTCGTTTATTTTGCGTTGAAGACTTAATGTTTATATGGCGTCTGTTAGTAATTTCTGCCAGAACTACGAAAAATATTTATGGCTCAGTTTATCGAATCTTTACAAGCTGTGGCATAAAATCACCACATTAAGCAGAAAGGAAACGCGTAGCTTTGCATACGACAGGCGGTGTTGTGTATCTTCTCCACTTTCAATCCTAACATCCCACAACTGTGGGAATTTTGGAGCGGATCAACATATTAAACAACCAGAGAGAGAGATGTGATTCGTGGAAAGGGAGTAAAGGAAAATGCACTGGGTATATTATTGAGCTCAGCAAGGCACTCACATGAGCACAACCCAGTGGGGTGGGAGGGGGAAAAGGAGATAAAATACTGGGGAGGAGGTGAGGGGTGGAATAGGAAAGATAGTAAAGAGAAAGAGAAAAGGAGAGAGAAAAAAGGATAAAAGGCATTACATCGACGACAGCGGCGCAAGTGTTCCTTCTTCAGCAGCTTTCACTACATGCGCTGGATGAGTCCGGTGGCCTCGAGCAATGTCATGAGGTGGCTGCAGACTGCCCGGCGGGTGCTGGAATGCCCCGTAGGGAAGAGCAGGTCCTTCAGGCTCTGTCTGTTCTATCCCAGACGCTGGAGTGGAGGCTGTAGCACTGCACTGTGTGCTGCATGCTGGCTGCAGGAGAAGACCAGGTGCTCCAGCGTTCGTGTTCGGGGAATTGCAAACAGCAGGGGAGGCACGTCGTCCTTGGTCCTTGGTGGTGCCGCTGGACCGTCCCCTCACAGCAGTTCAGATGCATCCGGCGCAACAGGCTCCAGGTGTCTCTGCTGGGGCGCCAAGGTAGAGCAGGCGGGGCCTGGCCACTATCTACTCGGGGGTCCGGGAATATGGCCAAGGCAATTCGGGCCACGGTCGGGTGTGGGGCATCGAATGCCGTCACGTACTGAGAGGCAGGGGTGCCCAGCTGGAGGGTGCCCTTGGCCAGGGCATCGGCTGCCTCATTGCCCGGGATGCCCATGTGGGCCAACAGCCCGTGTAGCCTCACGGCGCAGCCATCAGAGGCCACCTCGTGCAGCTTGCCGCCAGCGACCTCTGTATATGTCCACTGGAGCTGGCAGGTTGGTCAGCAGCCCGCAGCAGCAAGAAGGCTGGCCGGGAGTCGGTGAGGACGAGGGCCTTGCAGTCTGTGCCGTTCGGTTCGAGCAGCAGGTCAGCAGCCCGGTGCAGGTCAGCCAGCTCCGCCTTGGTGGACGAGCGGGGACGGGAAGGTGGCACACCTGGCTGCTGCCGAGTGCCGGGGCTCCGTAGGTAGCTGTCGCGTTGCCCGTGGCGAGCAGCACCAACCCCTGCGTTAACACCTGGAGGCTGACGTTGTCCTGCTGCAGGGCGGCCATCTCCTGGTAAATGGCCTGGTGCGGAGCGCTTCTCTTACTACGCATCCCCTGAAGCGTGGTGGTGAGGTCCATAGCCTCTCCTCTGGCAGGCGGTGAGTGCTCCAGAGGGGTCTCTGAAGCGCCACGATGTCCTCCTCGTAATGTGCTGCAGCATGCCTAACCGGGAGTTTAGGGCGGAACCGATGCAGCATGGCGGCCCCGGCCGAGCTTTTCTGCAGGCGGTCAATATGGTGCCGGCCAGCCTGGAAGGCCCGCAGCTCGATTGGTGAGGTAGCTGCCTTGGTGTATGTGGCCGCCACAGGAGGTCGGCGTTGGAGGCCCAGGCAGAGCCGGATGGCCAGCGTTGGTCAAGCTCGAGCTTCTTCCAGCATAGTTGTTTCAGGTGGACGAGGGGCAGAGCGTATAGCGCAGGCGAGGAGGCCATGCTGTGGAAGACGCCCTGCGCAACCTGGTGGGAGTAGCCGTTGCCTTGCGCCAGCAGTCTCCGCACGCTCTGATGCACCACCGCAGTGCGCTGCCGCACTGCCCGCACCACTGGCAGCCATGACACCTGGGTGTAAGTAAGCACCCCAGGTACTTGACCTGGCTGCGCGAAGGGAGGGGCTGGCCATTGAGGGTGGCAGGTGGCGTTGTCCTGTGGGCTAAGGTGCCCCTTGGGTGTACCATCATGGCCTGCGTCTTGGCCTCTGAGAGCTGCAGGCTATGACTTGACATGCAGGCAACCACTGCTCGCCGCGCCTCCTACAGGCATGCCTTCACGTGGTTGCCCAATCTGGTTGGCCCACGTGTCGAGATGGCGACGTCGTCCCCATAAACTGCTATCCCCACTAGATACCGGAGGCCAGCGGGGATGCAGTCCAGGAGGTGAGGCTGCACCAAGTTGAACAGGAGCGGGCTCAGCACGCTCCCTTGGGGCACCGCATAGCAGACGCTCCGTGGGCGGCTGGTCGCCAGGCCGACCTTCACCCGAAACGTTCATCCGGACAGGAACGCCTGCACGTAGCTCCTGATGTGCCGTATGACGCACATACCGTCTAGGGCCTCCTGGATGGCGCTTTGTGGGGTGGTGTCGAAGGCCGCCTTCATGTCAAGCAGAACCATGTAGGCCACCTCCCTGGCGCGCCGGCCCTGTCGAGCATGGAGACGACTCCCCTGGGCTTATCGGTTGTGCAGCGGTGCCTCCTGGAACCGCTCTTCTGCTCTGGGAATGCTTCTCTCTGCTCGGCAATCCAATGCATACGAGCCAGAACTGTGCTCTCTATGAGCTTGCCTACAGAGGACGTGAGGAACACGGGTGGCTAGGACCCAGGCTCCGTGGGGAGGTTGATGACCTTCAAGAGCGACGAGATGAGTCCCACCCCCCAGGGTGGTGGCAGAATGCCCGTGGTCCAGACCCGGTTAACGAGCAGCAGGCGTGGCCCCAGGTGGGTGACGTCCACGTTGTAGAGCATCTTGTAGGTGACCCGTTGGTTCCTGGAGCACTCCTGCGCTTCAGGCAGCGGCCCAGGGCAGCTATCGCTGCTCTCGCAGGGTGAGCTCTGCCGAACAGAGGGCCACCACCCAAGTGTGGTGGCCCTCCACACAACAGGCATCACACTCTTGCTTTTCGACTTTTCTATTTCTATTGTATTTTGTATTAATGTGGCGATGTCAACCCAATAGAGGTAGCCCACTGACGCATGCTAACCTGCTACAGATAAGCATATTTATTTGACCATTATTAATCATGCGAAAACACAGCACCACCCATGCAACCAACCTCACGCATCCACACAAAAATGCCTAATAGGCAAAGCTAACAATTATACTCGTTATAATAGTGTATTTTATATGTATTGGTCATAAACGACCAATTAAAAAGTATTCAAACAAAAATCAAGCCCCACGAAGTATTCTAAAATACCACCAATGTACCCAAACTTGCTGCTTACCGTGACTCTCGCACAAAAAACTTCGAAAGAGGAGCGGCGTATGAGTGCACCTGTATTAGTCGGCAACTGTGCAGAATTTTAGCCATTTTCTGTTCCATTAAGCTGATGTGTGCATGTATACTAAAGTCAGTACTAGGACACCCAGGCAGGCTGGAAGAAATTAAATGAACGTAAGCTTTGCTTGCAGCTATGTGCAACATATTTGTGGTTGCAGTTGTTGTAAGGTGTAGAGGGGGGAAAAGAAGGCCGGCAAATATCTATTGAGTTCTTGGTGGCGCCTAGAGCTATGCAATACCTTATGTTCCACCTGCCATCATATATTATTGTGTGCCAACGGAATGTTACCAGATCCCCTCTGAGCACAGCTGAAGCAAATGTCGGCTTGTTTATATATCGAAATGAGCGGGGCGACTTTTTTCATCATCATCATCATCATCACCACCAGCCTATCTACGCCCACTGCAGGGCAAAGGCCTCTCCCATTATTCTCCAATTACCTCGGTCCTGTGCCAACTGTGACCAATTTATCCCCGCAACCTTCTTGATCTCATCTACCCATCTAACTTTCTGCCGCCCCCTACAGCGCTTGCCTTCTCTAGGGATCCACTCTGTTACCCTTAATGACCAGCGGTTATCTTGCCTTCGCATTATATGCCCTGCCCACGTCCATTTCTTCTTCTTAATTTCTACTAATACGTCTTTAACCCCAGTTTGCTCCCTGACCCAGTCCGCCCTCTTCTTGTCCCTTAATGTTACACCTATTATTTTCCGCTCCATTGCCCGCTGAGTCGTTCTCAATTTAAGTTAAACCCTCTTAGTGAGCCTCCAAGTTTAATACCGGTAAGATGCAGCTGTCATACACTTTCTTCTTCAGGGACAATGGTAGGCTGCTATTCATTATCTAAGAATGTCTGCCATATGCACCCCACCCCATTCTGATCCTTCTAATTATCTCTGCCTCTTGGTTGGGGGGGGTGACTTTTTTATAGGTGCCTAATTACTGCATACATAAACCTGGGTATACACCTCAACGCCAAAATGGGACCGTTGATCATGAAGTGCCCGTAGGTTGCGACCAGGCAAAGCGGTGGTCTCTGGTGCATGGCTTTTCTCGCGCGCCGAGAAAACGGGTCGCTGATGCTGGTGCTGCATCTGATTATGATTATGAAGGGTGGCTGCGGTAACAAAGACGTGGCTGCTAGAGTTCTACTCTCACATTGTTGGTTTTGATCTAGCTCTGACTAATACTTCTTGCGTAGCCTATAGCACTTCAAACGGCTGAGTGAGTCCCTCCGTTTCTTTGAAGTTGCGCAAATGAAAACAGCAATGTGTGGGCTTCGCAGCAGCTTCTAAATGTGACCATAATGTTTTTGCGCCCGAGAATAGTGTTTTCATTGACCTGAGATACGTTGGTAGAAGATCTTGTTGTACCAGTTCGTAATGTCATACAGATGATTTCAAAAGATATCAGTGTAGCATATGTATTGGGATAAAATTACTCAGATACCCTGTGAGCATTAGCAATGTGAACAGTTGGTGTTCCGGAGCGGTGGCGCAGTGTTTAAAGCAGGGTGGTGCTGAGCCCAAGCAGGCGGGTTCCACCACATGCGGGGTACATGTCTGCTTTCTTAATGAACGCAAAAAAATGCGCCTTCGTCGAGATATCAGCGCCCGTTAACGATAACCATGAAGTCAAAACGTATTCATGTTCGACCATTACGGGGCTTCTAATTGGCCACTGGCAGCTTCGGCCAATTGAAGCCTAGAGTCTCAAGATGATAAGCCTATTTGACATACGTAGCAGTCTTAACGCTGGTAATACAAGCGCTGCTCTGCAAACGTGGGTATGTCCGGGGCGCAACATCTACAGCTCGCAGAGGTTTCGAGCTTGCTATACGCTCCGCTTCAGGGCGTAGATAATGTGTGGTGTGCGCTTCTCAACAGTTATCTCAAACCGGATAAGGGCCTTAACACTTACGAGGTACCCATTTGTAGTAAATACATAAGCACACCACCTTGTATACAAAAAAAATCAGGGAAGCTTGCTCTCACACGCTAGATTTAAATGACAAAGCCGTTTTAGATTAGCTTTGCGTACACATGGTTAAGTTTCAGTATGGTTGTTTTCTTTCATACAAGCGGCGCTCGTAATCGTCCTCATATACATCGAAGAGTTCGTCTTCCACTTGGCGGTGAGTAGTGGAACAACTCATCCTCGGCATTCTACACTTCACCACCTCTCCGTCATCGACTCGCGCCAGTTGTGCGGAATCTGCACGTCGTCTCGGGAAGCATTGGCACACTTGTAGCCTAGTCTCCAATTATGCATAAGGGCTTCTAGAGAACGGGGCCTAGGGGACCTCTACCAAGCAGCGTGTCTTTTCATATTTCGCATTAGTGCTGGAGGTTTTTCTTTGCATACGCGTAGCGCTTGACGACATCGCTGTAGTTCTCTTTTGTTTTTGTTAAAACCACTGCGCGAGCCGGAGACTCGACAGTCGCCGCAAGACACGTCCTCACGAGCTTTTCACATTTTCTCATTCGTCGAGGTGTTTGCCAGCATTTTTTTTCCTGAAGCCAATGCGCCTGCCTAAGCTCGGCGGTAGTCGCGAGGCTCGCGCTCACGAGCACTAAGCTTTTTCTTGCACTTTTTCCTGCTACGGGAAACCTGCGGCTTGTAAGACACCTTCGCTGCTATAACATGACGCAACATCACGTCTGTTGTGTGGGACAAACGGGCTTCTTTTAACGCGATAGTGTTATTAGGATTATTTTCAGATTTTCCTGTGCCTTCTAGCCGTACACTATCAGCCGTGCTCACCAAGCGTTTACGGAAGTACGTCACCGTAGCCAACCGTAAAATACTACTGGTGCAGCAAATTGCGCTTGCTAACTCAAACCCTGAATACAGCAGAGCGGCAACTGGAAAGGGAAAAGGGGGACAATAATACTAAAGCGGAAGCGAAAGCAACCACACATGATTTCAGCGGGGTGCCCCGCCTGCGCAGTAAGATGTGTTTTTACGCAGTATTGGTAGTTGCATCCTAGCTAGATATGGTGCAAAGCCGCTGGTGCAACTGAATCCATCAACCCGAAGCGTCCCTGCAAATGGAACTGATGCGGCGCCAACACTGTGTCACCTGACTAAAAAAGAGCGAAATCTTGGCCAAAGATTGGCGAAAGATTAACGCCAAACTTCAACGTTAATTTAAAGAATAAAGCTAACTTGGCGAAGGGAGAATGACTAGATCTGGAAAAGCAAGAAAAGCCTATACTGGGACCAAAAACAAACTAAAATGTCGGTTACTAAGATAGCAATCCGGGCACTGGGTGTATATTACGCCAATTGTTAAATTTCTTTTCAAATTTATCGCGGCCCTGGAACCGGTGCAAGCTCTGTGCGGAAAACAATGGATGGCACCACATGGACAATTTAAATATCACCCTAAAATTGGTCAGGATATTGTCCTAGAGGGCGGTCACGCGAGAATATTCGGCATGGCACTACAGAGAAGCGGCAGAAGTGATCTCGTAATCACCATAAAGTGAAAAATCTTTACCCATTTGGGCCTTATTACTAAAAACCAAACCAAGAAAAGATCTAGAAGAAGAGAAAAAGAACTGACAACACTTATGCAGACAGTCACTACGCCTTCCGTTCCAGATATTTACCTGCACTCAGTGAAACTAAAGTAACACCATCCTCAGGGCTGCATATAAGGCAGCCCTCAACCTCCCACGTCTCGCGATCACCAAATTTGGCGGCGACACGCCTATCAGAACAACCAAATATCAGCTTAAGCATCATTACGCTCTCTCAAAAGGTCAGTAGACTTGTTCCCGCAGACAGAATATTCAGATGCTAGAAAACCATTCTTGCGCCTACGGTAATGACAGTTCACATGACATTCACACCCACACACGAAAGTCTGGAAGCTTGTGCCGCAGCTTAGAAAACGCGCGCGAACACGCATCATGCTTCCTCGTGCCAAATTGGATTGCATCGTCAAAGAATCGCAGCCTCGGCGCAGGATACGAACCAAGACATATATCGAATAATCTAGGTGGTCGAAGATGATTTGTAGGAAATGCCCGACAATACAATAAAACTGCTATGTACGAGAAAACTTACAATTTTTCCATGTAATCTGGTGATATTTAAATATATCCACGCAAGATAACCAGTGAAGCATTACATGTTCAACTTTCTTCGAAACATCGGAAGCATTCGTGACCACCTTGTCACCATATTAGCGTGCGGTTATTCAGAGAGAGCCAGGAAAAGATCCCCTGCGTCTGAGATCCTGTACCTCGGGCTCAAGCCTTGAGCTTCTGATCATCTGTTAACCTGCTTTTCCAAAACGCCAACCCCAGTTACACAATACCAGACTTTTCTGTGCCCCCCTTCCACTCAGAAAGAAATGACAATAAGTTCAGGCTGGTCACGACGCTAGAAAATAAAACTTTGAAACCCTAACACTGTCGCCTTCTCGAACAACAGCCTTGAGACACCACTTTTCACGCTGGTTTCTTCAGCTACCCAAGCGCAGGTGGCCTCATTCCTTTCTTTGCCAGGTCAAATAAAAATCCTTTACGGTACATTGACTCTCCTAACTGAACATTATTGCCTAGAAACCATACGTTGTAAACGTAGAAACCCCGTTTCAAAACCCTTCGTCGACGTCTAAGTAACGCTATCGCGTGGTACAACTCAAGACCTCAATGTCAATGTCATCGGCAAATTCTTTCTTATCCTGGTATGCTGTTTTTATTTCGCAGTTGATGCATATCTGATGAAGTGGAGCCATTGGCCTTTTTTTACGTAAAGCAGCAGAAAAGCATTCGGGGGCAGTGGATTAGTCTACAATAGATCATGCAACATCATCGGCACAACCTGCGCCTGCACGGCACACACAGTCAAATATGAACGCAATGCATCATCAAGCCAGCCATTAATAGGCGTGACGGACGCCTTATTAACTAAAAAAATGTAGCCCAATAGTTCCTAAGCTGTTTGAAGTGAACGCACGCTTTTAAGTGCGATGCACTTCTTAAGCACCCTGAACCTGCGTCCACCGGCGATGTCCGCATAGCATACCCACGTGGGGGATTGGCCAGGAATCTCCTCGTCTTCCTTGGCAACGGGGGGAGATGGGCGCGCGCTGCCTGGCCGCTGACATGGCACATACCCACGTGGGGGATTGGCCAGGAATCGGGCGTGAGAAGGGCTAATGCACCCGCCTAAAGGAGCACTGACACGAAATTTCAAAGCTGAGATCCGCTCTAGCAATCAAGTACAACGACAACACAAATAGGTGTCTGTGAATAAATGCATCTTTCTTTCTTTGTAGTTGTGTGTGTGTGTGTGATCTCTCTTTCGCGAACATTACCGAACCGCGCAAATTCAACTCGTGCATTCGCACTTTCACATTCTTCCCCTCGGGGAAATACGGGGAATTTTTTTGACTGATGTTGAGTGCTGCAATGTGTCGAACCAACCACGCTTTCAAGATGGCGTGGCAACAATTCACTAGCACAATTATATTTACGGGGCACTGAATAAAATTTTTTCTTCTTAACTGGTCATTATTCAGTGCCACGATTTCCGATGTTTGCATTCGACCCACCATCCTTCACCGAGACAAATATCTTGATACACTACATGCCCTATCTGCATCAATGAATGTTAACCCAATACATGACGGCCCATGACTATATCACAATGATAAGGGGGTCGCATTTCTTAATTTATTCCACGAAATTTCCCCCATCGAGACCTTTAACTTGGTACCCAACACGCCCTCGTCTCCTAACAATAAATTTTCACCCAATATATGACTCGCCACGACTGCCTCATAACTATAACCAGGAAGCATTTTCATATTTGCCCAACGTGATTTCTGTCAACGAGATTTTTAGCATGATACCCAAGACACCCTGGGGCATCATTTCGAATTTTAACCCAATCTGATTAACCATGACTCTCTCAGGACTGTAACCAGAATGCATTATTTAACTGCCCGACGTGATTCCTCTAACTGAAACCTTCAATTTGATACCCCTACGCTTTAAAGGCATTACCTTCAATTTTAACACAATTTATTACTTAGAACTACAAAAAAATTTCTTGCTCGTCATTCCCCACAGGGAGTCAATTTATCTGATACCCAACACGTCCTAGTGGCATCGATTTGAATATTAACCAATTCAGTGACCTACTATGACAATCTTAAGATATTGCCATAACTCATTTTTGTCGAACATGATTTCCTCTATCGCAACCTCCAATTCCATGCTCCACACACCATAGTGGCATCAATTTGAATTTTACCCCAATTTATGACCGTCCATGACTATGTCATGATAATAATTACGAAGCATTGTTACATTTATCTCGAGTCATTCCCTTCATCAAGACCTTTAATATGATACGTCATACACCCCAGATTCATAAATTTGAATTTAGCCCAATCTATGACTTACCACGACTAGGTGTTATTATACCCATAGCCCGTTTTTGTCCCACGTGAGTTACCTCATCTAGACCTCTAATTAGATTCCCTACACGCTCTCGCGGCATCATTTTAAATTGGACACCAATCTACGACTCCTTATGAGTGTCTGATGACTCTACCCTGGAAGCATACTGTAAGTTTTACGGCGTGATTTCCTCAATCGAGATTTTTATTTTGATATCGAAATTCTGGTCTATACAAGTTAAAAAAGTGGGGTACAGTGAGCAGTGGTTGGCTGTGGATGTTGACGCATCCACACATTGAAGAAGTTTCTCCGATTTCAATTTCCATCTTGTCTCTGTGGCTGTTCACCAGCCTTGCTTTAGTGGCTAATCGGGGTTTTTTTCACGACATTGCGAGCCGCAAGGTGTCCAGCAAGCTGCGTTTTAAAGATGGCCTGGTCAAATTCCGCAAGCACGATTGATCCCTCTGAAGCACCAGATGTGGGTTTTTGAATTGCAAGGCCCTGGGTTCTTGGAGAAGTAGGACGTTTATTCTACGATACAGCCACCTCCGAACACCTGTCCAGGAACCAACGATGATGATGGTCAGTCCCGACGAAGATGGTGTGTTCCTCGAGGTGTTCCATAATGGGGATAATGTGGAAGTGAAATAAAAAAAATTTACGCTTCGGGCATTCGCGCTTACAATATTGCCCTCCTTAAAGACTGAACTTGCCATTACTAAGTAGCATGTGTTCACTTTAGCTACACGTGAATCCCGACACGGAAACCAATAATTGTACAGCCCCGATGAGCTTAAAACACAACTCCGAATTTTTACGTATGAAGTGAGTGCACATAATGGCCTTACAATGCGGTCATTGCCCTGTTCAAATTTTCTCCCTCAAACCTCTCCCTTTGATACCACAATTCATTCTGTGCTACCGTTCTAGCATCTGCGATGAATTTACGCAGTTTACTCCTAACTAGTACTGATGAGAAGGATGCCCTTTTTATCTGCGCCACATGATTTTATTCATCGAAACCTTTAATTTTATACCACGCATACCCTGCCGAAATTTCTAAGAATTTTAACTTAATTTGTGACCTACTATGACTATCGCATGAGGATAACAAAGAAGCATCTATTATTTGTCCCAAGGGATTCCCCTCATCAAGACTTTCAATTTGATACCCCATACCTCGCGCCGGCATCACTTTGATTTTTAACCCAATCAATGACTCACCATGACTGTCATAATTATGACCAGGAGGAATTTTTATTTGTCTCACGTGATTTCTCTTATTGAGACCTTCAATTTGACACACCCACACGCCCTTGCTCATATCACGTTAAAGGGTAATAAATATATCTATGACTCACCGTGACTGTGTCAAGACAATAAAAAGGAATTATTTCTTTTGTCTCACGCGAATCACCGCACCGAGACTTCAACTCGGTGCGGGGGGACACACTAGTAACATCCCAATAACATTTAAATCATTGTATGATTTACCGGGACTATGTCATTATTACTACGAGGATGTATTTCTTATTTGTCCGATGTTATTTCCCTAATGGAAACGTTTATTTTGAGACCCCATACGCCTACGGGTTCATCATTATGAAGTCCAACCTTTATTATGACTCACAATAACTAAGTTGTGAATATGACCAGGAAGCATTTTTTGTGTGTCCCTTGTGATTTATCTCATCGAGACCTTCAATTTGATACCCCACATGCTCTAGCGGCACATCACTTTGAATTTTAACCCAGTCTGTAGCTATTCATGTCTCCCATGTTACACGTTTCGCCTTTTTGGATATTTTTTATTATTTCTCTTTTTCGGTTTTTCTTTAAATTTCGCTGGATCAATTATCTACATTTACGCTTTTATAATGATTACAGGTTGAACTTCCGTGACATCTGCATTTTCGTAGAATAACAGGGTGCTCTACGATCCTGGCCGGGGGACGAGAAGGGGCGTACGAGGCAAAGAAAGCTACGAATTAAAAAAGCAAAGGCATATTCATGAAGGCCTCGCAATTCAGAGGTTCGCGGGGGAACTTCGGTTTGACACAACGCGTTTTTTTCAGGAGGCAGAGCAAGAATGCACAGAACCGTAACCCTAAACAGCTTCGAAGTAAATGAACTGAGCAGTGAGCGCACGTCCCCTCGTCCAGTAGTGTATGTTTCGCTCTTGGCCCCAGCACACCATCGAATCTGGACCACCCTGTCATGAACACGAACACGGAGCCTACATCAAGTGTTTGGTATCCAATATATACGTACAATTGCTTGCAACCAGCGGTAATTATCCTGGCCAGCAGGTATACCTGTATATAATCTGCAAGGAAAATTGTTTTCAACCTCACAGGAGTTAATTTCATGTAGTACCGAATGCGAGAGTTTGACCTCACGAATTTCCACACGTAATATTTTTACCACGCATGCATTTTAAAACTCTGAATGCTAATGAAATCAGAATACATCAGAGCCCGATTAAATTCCTTGCATGAGAGAGCTGTGAGTCCATTTGAGTTCTGAATTCATTTTGAGTTTTCATCTATTTTCAGTTCCGAGTTCGTTTTGAGTTTTGAGTACAGTTTGAATTTTGAGTCCATTTCGAATTTGAGTACATTTTGAGTACTGAGTATATTTTGAGTCTCAGTACATTCTGAGTTTTGAGTACATTTTGAGTTTGAGTACATTTTAAGTTTGAGTACATTTTGAATTCTGAGTGCATTTTGAGTTTGAGTGCACTTTGAGTTCTGAGTACATTTTGAGTTTGAGTACATTTTGAGTACTGAGTACATTTTGAGTACTGAGTACATTTTAAGTTTGAGTACATTTTGAGTTCTGAGTACATTTTGAATTTTGAGTCCATGTGAGTTTTGAGTTTTGCACTCACTGTGAGTTTGAGTTTGAGTGAGCGCAGGTGTGCTGCTCAGAATTGAGTCTGAGTGTGAGTGAGTGGTCATGCGAAAAAAAATTGTGAGTAAGTTTGAGTGAGCCGCGCCAACTTTGCCGAGGTACGCGTCCGGGTTTTCATTCAGTGAGAAAAAAGCAATAAGGGGCCGAGCGATGCAGACGCGTTTTTCACTCGCTCGGTGTTTCTACGATTTAAATGAACGAACTTCATTTGTCAAGCAGTAATGAGTGGTACTAGGTGAACCGGCAAGGTGGAAAGACTCACTGAAACTTACCAGATAACTTTTAGGCCATCCAAATACCAATTAAAGCTACAAAAATATTGTGCCAAACCGAACGGTGAGCTAAGCCTCATCAGTCATAGCGTGACCACACTCCCCCCTCTGGCCTCGTCAACGGTGCAGCTCGAGGCTATTCGCTCCCTCGAGAAATTTAGAGCACTCTAGACATGAACCCCGCATAGATGTCCAGCCCGAAATATCCGTGGTTCACCAAACATAACTGGACTACAAGGGCGTCGCACAAGCGTCCACAACGTAGGAGCTTAACCGGCGCCTTGCGGCAATTCCTCTGACAATAATGATGGAAAGAACAATGCTGCAATATTTTGTTAGTACTAAACATAGCAGAGGCTACCCCGTGCATTTGTTTGCTCAACCTGGTGCCCTGCGCTGTTACTTCACCTTATTTTATGGCTGCCTGTTTAAAAACAAATTTTATTTTAAATTTGCAATAACAGTAAAACCTTGTCAATGACGAAGCCTTAATTTTAGTTTAGTTGCGGTGCTTCAAAGCGAGCTCAGCTGCACTTGGGATATAACACATCTGGTGGAACATGATCTCGAGCATTCTAGGCAACACTGATTTCGCCATGTTTTTTTTTTCGCTCAATGCACCTTGTTGAGTTCCCGCATGATTTTGCTCTTGCAATACATAAGCGTAAAGTAGGTGACTGTTTTTTCTTGGCTTTTAAAACGCATTCTACGTTGTTTTATGTCACCTTGTTAATAAAGTGCTGGTATAAACCGAATGGATCGGTTATTGCATAAATAGCCCAGTACCTCTCTCTAAGACAGCAGTCGGTCGTTCTCAACGGTTGTTCTTCCGGATATGTTCCTATGACCACAGGAATTTCTCACGGCTCCGTTTTGGGCCCTCTTTTGTTTCTGTTACATATATAAGAGATTACTATTTGTCTCAACTCTTCGTTCAAAATGTTCGGGAATGACTGCTTAGTTTACAGGACTATAGAGAATGAGCATGATTCTGAATACCTAAAGCATGGTTTAAGTGTGATAGCACCCTAGTTGGCCGAGTCAGAAACGTCGTTTATTGTTAAACAGTGTGTCCTCGTGACCTTTAGGAGGAAATGTTCATTCCACTTTAATACGTATAGCGTAAATGACGCTGTTTTAAGAACGGCCATAGACTACAAATAAGTAAGAGTTTATTTAGGAGTGATTTGAGGTCAACAACACATATTTACAAAACAAAATTTCAGGCTGCACATGCTTTGGGTTTTTTGAGACAAAGTGTCACCTAACCTTCATCTATCAAAGGGGCCCTGAAGAAGGTTTCACCGATACGTCGGTGTCCTAATAATCACCTCGTTTAGGAGTTGTGTTAAAGCGACGAGTATTAGTGGATATATTGCAAATCAAAACATCGCATTTTGGCCCGCACCGCTATTCTCCCTCCTTTTGTCCACCTCCTCGCACTCCGCGATTGTAAAGGTCCATAATGCCTCGTCCTGGTGACGTCTGCAAGAACAACCGGTGGCGAGTGTCGTCTGCTGGGATATTCTTCGCCGCAGGATTGCTTTGGGACGGAGCCATCTGATTTTCTGCGTTCCGTTTGGTCCGTTTTATATCATTTTATGAATTCTCCACTCCGCTTGCGGCTGTTAAAACTGATGGAAGGAATGGGATGGGCATTTTACGCCTCCACACTACGTAGAAAGATCACGCGAACACAAAATGACCCTGTGCCCTCGCGTTCGCAGCGACGATCTGCTTTGGTACATACTATAGACTAAAATATGTGAACGAATGACTAAAGAATCGCCTTAAAATATGGTGAAGTAAGCACGTACCTGCTTTCCGAACCAACATAGGTTTATATAGTGCCTAATTGGATGCTCTTTCGCTCCAATGTCGAGGCTGGTCGTGGTGTGGTGACACCATGCACGCGCGTACACCGGTAGCTGCAGTATTTCATTTCGTTATTCTATCGAATATAATTTAAAACATAACAAAAAACGACCTGAGGGTTACGCGCGCTACGGCGCCGGGGTTTTTTAGTGCGTTGTGCATTCTTTTTGTCTCTACCATCCTTCCTTACTTCGCCAGAAACCCCTACACGACCCTGTGTTTATCACAGGGACACGTACACCATAACAGACATTACGAGTGGTCTAGGAAGTGTAGTGTGAGTTTTGGGGCCATACCCGCCTGCCTCTTTGTTCGACTATTCAGATGATACACAAAACAAGTATTCCACCCTCGAGATTTTCTCTGGTTTACTTCCACCGCGTGGAACTGTCCTCCCCAGTGAGTGAGCTCGTTCGGAGGAGGTCGTACTGCGGAGGCTTCGGGTTGGGGTGGCGTTATTCTCAGAACTTACACACGCTCGGCCCACTGATTATCTTTAGCCATTTGCGGACACTCTGCCCTTTTGCGTGCTTCCTGCGGCAGCAGCTGACGTTAAACACTTGCTGTGCACTTCCCCAGGTCTTAATCACGTCCGGAGGCAATATCTCCGAGGCACTAGGCCCCATCCTCGGCGACCCCCCCCCCTTAAGCGCTGGATACGGGGGCCCCAGCACAGGTCTCTTCTTGTGTTTTTGCACGTTATGGTGCAGTGTTGTACACATGAATCCCGCTCCTTATGCCGCAGGTTACGGTCAAAAAAAAGGTATTTGCCTGTACCGCTTAAGTAAGCCCCGAGGCAGCTGCTGCACACCCTATGGCGAATCAAGGCGATTGGCCATCCTGGGAGGCGATGTAAAAGGAAACAAAGAGGCAGGCAAGACTCTGTGCCGGCTGAGACTCACAAGCTTCAGTCGCGCTAGAGCAGTTACTAATTTTCTCTAAATTCACCAGCCTACAAGTTGCTACCCCATAATAGTACATCTTGCATTAGTTGCGAAGTGAGCATCATTGAAGGGTTCAAGCACCAGACGTCCGCGTTCATTTGAGGTAGGGTATCCGGAGTCGTAAAGGGGCGCATTGAAATCCCCACTTACAAATATAGGAGAGACAACGTTAGAGCGGCGCACAGCTTTTAGCAACCGAAACCATAGCCGGGGTGCACAGCCGCTGTATGGCAGCATATAGAACACATAAAAAGTAAAAAAAAAACGATCTGAGAAAGACACCACTTAATAATACGTTTGTAGAACAGTATATAAAAATGTGGACGTGTCCGAAAATGGGGTAAATAGGCACCAGACCTCAAGCCTGAAAACAAGCGAGAAACCCTGATTATGCACTTGTTATAGGCCGCTAGCACAAGGCAACAGCGTTTGGAAGGTTTTCAAAAATTAGGAATGGAGAGTTCATAAACTTTCTATGACGAAATGAGATTTTAGGCAACGCATTGGTAAGTTTTCATAAGGGGTGGCCAACGATTGACAGTTTCGATGCATTCGTATAGTAAGTGAAACCTGCCGTCATACAAGTGCAATCTTCCATATCTGTATTCTTCAGCGTGAAACAACTGATCGGTGCCAATACATTTATACGCAGCCTTGTATCATGGTATTGCGTTTCATATTGACTAAGTGGGAAGAAATATTGTATAATTACCAGTTTTCGGAATGGCACTACCTTCCTTATGATTAAGCCATACTAGTGAACTTATTATGCCCAACATGCAGGAATACAATATTCTTCATTGGTGTACCGTAAATTACACACAGGTGCTAATATTTTATCGAAAAACGTTTTCCGTAGCTTACCTCTAAAGACATAGAAAACGAGGTTCAGAAACTTTTTATGATAGTACATTGTCTGTGCGGGATTCAGCTTCAAATCCGTGTGTATAGTCAAGTTAACCAACCCAAACTGTTTATTGTTTAACTGGGAAAAAGACAACAATCTTCCCGCACGCATCCGCGGCCACGGCACCCCCATAAACACAAGCATACCCCTTTCTATTCTTTCCGGTTTGGGTATTGTGTACATTGCAGCGCTTTCCACGATACATGCTTTTGGAACTGTTGCACCAGAGTGTTCTCCGTTGTCTGCGAGCCTCTTTTGATTTTTTATCCGTAGCATTAGAAACAGCTTACTTTTTCGCCGAATTTAGGTGGGATGGCGTAAGTGTGGTCCTATTGCGGCCAATGCTTAGTTTTTATTATCGTTGTCGTTGTGCTACAGCCATCCGTCATGCGGTTTTTTTTACATCAGAGTCGACATTATTTTCTCAAAAGGTGTTTCTGTTGTTTTAGATTTTCAGTGATTCTTTGCAACCCTTCGTTCTCTTTTAGATGTTTTATTTCCTCGAAATATACCGTATTTACTCGCGTATTATAGCAGTTTTTTTCCCAAAGTATGATGTAAATCTAGGGGTGCGTTCTTTACGCGAGGTAAATTTTTTTTGTGAAAAAGTTTCAGCGCACGAAAACGCAAGTAAGTTGCAGGTCCTTATTTTTACGAATGGTCCCATGAACACATTAACCACAATACGAACATTCCACGGACCACCACCAGCCGCGTTTAAATGTACGCATAATGCAGCGTTTTCTTGAATTACGGAACGCGCCTGGACGAGTTTCCTGCAAGGTGAGAACAGGTCGACCAATAGGTGCTTGCTGCTGTCGCAGTGCGACATCAAAACAGACACGGCTGCCTACGCAGCAAGCTTAGCGCGTTTTCTTTTTTTTCTTGTGAGTACATTATGGGCCTTTAGTGAGAGTTTCTTCCGCACCAATGATGAACTCATGCTTGCCGATATCGCTAATATCGGAAAGTCTGCGGTAATAACATACCCATGTCCGCTTTGAAAGAAGAGGAAACACAGGTAAGCACGACCATCGTCAGCTAGACTTGGCCCACTTACGACATACGGCTGCGGCAAGTGCAGGGTGCGATGATTGAGCGGGAAATAAAAAAGTCGTATGTTGACGACGAACTTCAGGGGTGCGATCATTAGGCGTGTGCTATCATTCTGCGTGTAAATACGGTATTCCCGCTAAAGACCTTTAGCAAATTTCGAGCATCGCAGCCTTCTCGGTGTTTAGTAGATTCTCTGCGCATATAAATAACTAATTTCTCAATGGTTATACCGGACGGAATTTTAAACTAAGCAGCTTTCTTCGGTGAAATCCCTTTGTTAATCATGTGCATCACCATCAGACGTAGCACAATGGCTCAGGATAAGACGCAAGTAGTCGGTGTCCACTTCCAGGAATAAAACAACTTTAAAGAAGTTCTGTTTCCCTCGGGATCGAAACCTGTGATTCTGCGCTAATCCTTTAAGGGGGAGCAAATTTATTCCTTCTAATACCCAACGGGGTCTTGTCATATTACCGCAGGTAATGATGGCGCTTTTCTACGAACGTACGCCATACCGTCGGTAGCTGTCTTTTGTGATATTTATCATATTGTTACGTCCGGGATAGGTTTATTTGCAGAACGTTGGCTCTTGAGGCGCAGGGAAAACTGGTGCGCTGATTGTCCAAACCGTCGAGAGGTCCCAGCTTCGTTTTTTTTCTCCTTCGAACGTACCCGTTCTGCTTCTTCTTCAGCTTGGAGGCTGGAGTTATCAGATAAGCCAAACTACATTCCACATGCCTGACACTTCCCCGGTCGCAGAAAAAGCCCTCTGGGCAAGTCACTGTGCAGTACGGGAGTTATAGCGTTTCAAGCTTGCCACGTGCACAACCTGTGTTATGTTTCATGGTCTTCCACTTGTGGTTACACGTGATACAAGGTAAGTAACTTCACTCACGCGTTTCAGGACAATGAAGGGACCGACGTAATGGGCAAGAAGTTTTCGCGCATTCTACGTTTACACTGGGGGGTCCACAGCCACATGAAGTCACAGTGGTGTAAGAGAGCTGGGAGTGGCGGCCGACATACCGCTGCTTTGAGCGCCCTTAAGAAGCCAATGTGCGTAGGTGCGCAAGGCGGCGTGCTTCTTCTGCAAGGCAAAGTTTCTTGACCACTTAAGTCTCATCGTGTTCTTCGAAAGGGAAGATGGTGTCGAGCCACCTGCGAGGGTTGCGGGCATAGAGGGATGTCGCCGGTAGTTTCGTGCTTTGCAGTGTTATACACGTACGGAAGAAAAGGCAAGAGGTCGTCCCAATTTTGTGGTCGGAGGCAAGGTACATGCTAGCATATTTGTCAGTTTATAGTTGGTCCTTTCGGTGAGGCCGTTCGTTTCAGGATGGTATGCGCTAGAATGACGAATCTGCACTTGCCCAAGGCGAAGGATCTCTTCAACGATGTCGGCGACGAAATGACGGCCACGGTCACTTATGATAACGAGAGGGGGTCCATGGCGAAGTAGAATACGTCAAAGCACGAATTTAGAGATTTCCGCTGCAGTAGCAGATGGTAGTGCGGCGGTGTCAGAGTAGCGCGAGAGAAAGTCCACACACACAACAATCCAGCGGTTTCCTTTCCATGAGCGCGGAAACGGGCTTAGCGAATTGATGCCAATCTTTACGAAGGGAGAAGTTGGCGGATGCATCGGCTGAAGTTTTCCTGACAGAACGGTTGTGGGAAGCTTGTGCCGCTGATTGTGGGCAAGTCGCCACATAATGTTGTGTTGTTTTATGCATATTCGGCCAATAAAAAGATTGTTTGGTGCGAGGCAGTGTTCGCGCCAGTCCCATGTGGCCATATGTGAGGTCGCCGTGTGTGAAATTGAGAACACTGTTTCGAAGGCTTTGCGGTACCACGAGCAGAAGGTGGCAACCAACACCAGAGTAATTCCTTGCGTACATTAGGCCGTCGCGCACGCAAAAACGGGTAGCACGCCTCTCATCACGAGCAGACTGGAATAGGGGCTGTAGACTCTTGTCTCGGCGCTGTTCAATCTTGAAGTTCCGATGTCAGGGAATGGGGTTGAGAGCGAAGCAAGATAGTCGTCAAAATTGTCATCATCGCAGGGAGTTGTTGCCAGCGGCAGGATAGAAAGGCAATCGGCATCAGCATGCGTACGGCCGCTCTTGTATGACACAGTGAAATTATCTTGCAAGCACAGGGTCTAACGTGCAAGTCCGGCGCAATTATGGCGAATGTTGATGAGTCAGCATAGCGAGTGGTGGTCTGCCACAATGGTAAATGGGTGGCCATAGAGATAGGATCAAAATCTTTTGCGTGGCGAACACGACGGTGAGACACTCTTGTGTCACTGTGCAATTATTTTCTGACTAGCTTAGGGCTCGACGGGCGTAAGCGACAACGTGTTCACTTTGATCATGGCGTTTAGCCAGTACGGCCCCTATTCCAACACCGCTGGCGTCGGTATGAACTTCGGTAGGAGCCGATCGAGTCAAAGTTCCGAAGTTTAGGTTCTGACGTCAAAAGAAGCTTCAGCTGACGAAACGCGGTGTCACATTCAGACGTCCACGTAAAGGGAACATTTTTTTGTAGTAGCGATGTGAAAGCGTTGGCTGCGTGAGTGAATCCAGGTATAAAACGGCGAAAATAACAAAAAGGACTAGAAAACTTCGAAGCTCCTTGACAAAACGTGGCTCCTGAAAACCTCTGACTGCTTGGGTTTTCCCTGGGTCAGGCCTCACGCCGTCTTTATCGACCAAAAGGCCCAGTACAAGCGTTTGGTGGTCTCCGAATTGGCACTTCTTAGAATTTAGCACTACGCCTGCTTTTTCCAAACAGTCCAGAACAGTGGCTCAGCGGGTGTTGTGCTCCCTGAAGGTTCGTCCAAAAATAACGACATCGTTTAAGTAGCACAAGCTTATTTCCTACATCATTTCGCACCGAACTGTGTCTATGAAGCGCTCAAATGTGTCCGGTACATTGCAGAGCCCGAGGGGCATTACGTTAAATTCAAATAGTCCATCGGGCGTCACAAAAGCAGTTTTTTATCCTTGAGGTCCATGGGAATTTGCCAATAGCCTGATCTCAAGTCAACGGAGGAAAAGTAAGATGCTAAATGGAGGCAGTGTATGGCGTCGTCTATTCGGGGCAACGGGTAAACATCTTTCTTTGTTATAGCATTGAGATGTCGATAATCTACGCAAAATCGCCATGAACCGGCCTTTTTCTCCACAAGAGTGACAGGTGCTGCCCAGGGACTGCAGAATTCTTGAATGATGCGATTTCTCAGCATTTCCTGGACTTCCTCGGTGATTACTCGTCGCTCGGACGGGGAAGCGCGGTAAGGTTTTTGGCGAATTGGGCGTGCGCCTCCAGTATGTATTGAGTGGTGAGTCCGAGTAGCAGGAATTACAGGACACCGTTCCAGCTGAGAAAAATCGAAAACACCCGCGTGCTTGGAGAGAACATCGACTAGGGCGCGGCTTTCATCCGGTTCAAGTGACTTATTAATCATGTCAAGAAGCTTGGAGGAATCCATTGGGTGATTGTGAACGGATGGGCCCGACTGTTCAGTTAAAACGGCTATCGAAGTGGATGTATACTCAGTTCCATGGGCAACATTGAGACCACGAGGTAACATTACTGGTTCGCCGGAATAGTTGACTGTCCACAACTGGGACTGACCCTGGACAACTGAAATCGCGGCACGGGGAACTAGGACTTTCTTCTTGGCACAATTATGGGTTGTAGGATATACTACAGCGTCTAAATCACGCAGCAGCGAGCCCGGCCGTGCAACTCTTACAAATAGGGCACACCGCGCGGGAATAATTGTGTTCTCTAAAACGCTAAGAGCGCTCTGAGGGCAAGCAGTGTCTTCAACAAGTGCAGATAAAGGAACCCCATTAATAAAAATTTCTCCATTTTTACAGTCAACTTTGACACCACACTGCTTCAAAAAATCAATCCCAAATATTACGTCGTAGGTTGAGCATAGGAGCACTGTGAACTATGCCGTGAAGTACTCACCTCCGAAGCAAAGATTCACCGACTATACGCCAAGAGGTCGCAGCGACTCACCACCTACACCGCAAAATGTAGCCACCTTGTCACAAGTGAACATCATCTTACGTCAAAGCCTACTTTAGATGCGAAGCATCTCATGCTCGGGGCTGTGTCCCTCCCTCTCTTGTTGTCCGCCGTGCGCACTCTACTGCACATGCGCGTCTCTTCAGCCCCATCAGCGTTTCGCATGACGTCATCGCAGTTCACTATAAAAAGAAATAGTTAGACGGCGCCCGGTTTCGATCCCACGACTCTCTGGCCGCAACGGGTGGTACGTTGTGCTCTTGCCACTGCACTCCAAAATCGAGACGGGAGCATGTGCTACGAACGCGCCTTATGTCCTTCACAAATTCAAACTACGTCAAGAAGCTACTGATACAACGAAGGCACGCGAAGCTGAACGTCCACAGAAACGACGAACTGAAAACTTTAGAGAAGCATGTTGAATTTCCCGTGGGAAAGCTGTGGCGGGAAGTGCCACGCGCCTTGCAGCTCAACCAGAGAAGAGGACGAAGAGGGCAGGCAGCGGGGTAGGAGTGTGAGCACGCAATAAAGAAAGTCGTGAACCAGGAGGTGTTCGATCAGGTAAAGCGGGTGTCGGTCTCTTCACTTTCGCTAAATTTCTCTACAGTTCTCTACATTTTTTGTCTCTACATGGGGGTTCACACTACGTTCGCATTCGTGCTCCAATAAGTGAAACAACATAACGGCAAAACAATGGAGCCTACACTGAACCCCCGTGATGCTTCGCATCCTCCTTATGGTTGCCCACGGGAAGGCGGTGTAATTTTTTTAAAAAATCAGGACTCATCACAGAAACTGTAGACCCTGTATCAACTAAAGCCATTGTTCTAACACCATCAACCGCATTTCCAACTTTGTTTTTGAGCATGAGAATCGGCGAAGGTACTTCCATCGTAGACAATCCGGTTGGAGGTATAGTAGACGTGGTTTGCCCAGCGACCTCACCTTCATAGGTCGCGCCATCTAGTTTCCCGGCAGCGGGGACCTACGCCGAGGCGAAGGCGAACGTCGCTAGCGAAGGGTAGGTGGTGTAACGCTGCGGTGTGAAGCCTGTAAATCGTGACGTGCCGGTGAATTGTGATGCGTCGGCGGTGGTCCCCCGGAAAATGAGGTCGTTGAGTTGTCATTGTAGCGGGAATCCCCAGCCTCAGACCGGTAGAACACGCGTGGGGCTCGTACCTTGTTCCTTGGCGTCGACGACGGCAGTAGCGGGATATGTGGCTTGCCATGCCACATTTGTAGCAAACAGGTGGTTGGCGCTCACGGCCAGTGGTGTATTTGTCATACGCGTGATGGAAACGTGGAGGATAATTTGGTCGTTGGGTACGGCGACGGGAATTCGCGGGACCGTACCTGGCTGACTAGTGGTCATGAACACGTCGATAACTTTCTCTCCCAGTGACAAAGTTCCGGTCATTGAAGCTGGAGTTGGAGGCCTGGAGAGTGTTCGCCTGCACCTCTTGGATAAAGTTCTTCACGCGTATGCCCGCGGTTGACATTGTCTTGGTATGCCTTGTGTCTCACCAGTTCTTAGCGCACAATGCCGCGGATAGTGTCAGCGAAGTCAGGCGGAGGGTTATCGTCAGCACTTGCGATGGTGACGTTGATCAAGTGGCCGAACTTGGGGGTAATGCGGCGGGTTTTCAATGCCTCAAAGGTACGACATTGCTGGTTTACGTCCACCGCGAACTCCAGTTTTTCCCGGCTTATCAGGAAATGGTAGACGTCCTCGGCTATTCGTTTTAAAGATGACCAACTTTGTCTTCCTCCGAAATCTGTGGGTTGACGATTCGACATAGCTTTAGTTCTTCCGCGATATATGCGGTACATGTCTCGCCCGGAACTTGAGCCTGAGCCCGCTGAAGCAGTGTCTGCTCTGCTTTCTCGTTCTTTGCGGTGGAGTCGCCGGAACGGGCTACTATCTCTTCCACAAATCTGTCCCAAGTTGTAAGCTTCTCTTCCTGGATTTCAAACCACGTCAGAGCTGTTCTATTCAAGGAAAACACAACGTACGAGTGGTGAGTAGAGGCGTCCCAGTGGTTGCAGTGACTCACCCTCCTAAAGTGTGTCAGCGACTCCTCAATGTCTTCTTCCTCTTTGCCCCAGAAGCATCGTGGTTCTCTTTGGGGATGCCAGCTGGCCATTGGCACCGTTTGCGGCTGATGACTATCACCGCGCGGAGGCAAAGTGTAGAGTGCTGATGGCAGGCCCGCGAGACGTTGGCTTCGGTGCAAGCCTTGTGGTTCCGTTGTTGCGCTTACCCAAAACCTCCACCAATCTTACGTCCGGTATAAGTTTATTCGCAGAACGTTGGCTATTGAGGCGGAAGGAAAACTGGTGCGCCGATTGTCCAAACCGTTGAGAGGTCCAAGCTTCTGTCTTGTCTCCTTCAAACGTACCCTTTCTTCTTCTTCAATTTGGAGGCTGGAGTTACTTGATCAGCCAAACTACACTCCACATGCGTGACAATATAAAGAAGTACAACTCCTGCCCCCACATGCGCTTAGACTTTGTATATGAATATTTGTTCTTCCATATACTATAGGCTGCTTTAGCGGAGATTTGCGTCCTATCACTGCATCTTGTTGGCCTTTTTGCACCAAACGTGCGAGTTGTTGCCTCAAATAGGGGTGCATCAGACCGAGTCCTTCGGCGCAGACGCATTTCCGACATTCTGGAAGCAGTTAAGATTTGGAGACGGGTAATGGAAGTGCAAAATAAACAGAACAATTATCCAGATATCTGTCAATCGGCGACGATGATTGAACGAGAAGCTTTCTTCGTGCAAAACAGAAAGGGAAAGTGTCAAAGACAAAGACGCTGCTATCAAAGGACTAAACTGTGTGCTGGACAATTTCAGAGCTGAACTAGTCAAAGTTAAAATCCAGGAGGCAACAAAGGAAACCCACAGGAAAACGCTTTGCGACATACCATAATCGGCGTAAGACGGAGGAATGCATGATTTTTCAAGCGCAGGTGGCAGCTTGTAAAATGACCTCAGCATTCATTTGTGAAACTGAGTAACGGTTTGAGGCACCCTCCTGTCCCTCGTTCTTCAGCCACGAAGGAACTAATTTTTGAAAAGCCATTACCCACTGACCAGCAACTATTTCAATTCTTGTGAAGCAATGCTTTTCTAGGACAAGCAATAACTTTCTACTATCATGCGGTATTCATTCTGTAAACGATTCTTGATAGCTGAAGAAAACGTATTACTGTAAAAATCAAACACGCTTCTACCGTAGTCAATGAAGTTTCGGAACATTGTCTATCACGATTTCCGTTTTATGATAAATCTTAGAAGGCACCCCCAACTTTGTCTTTCCGTTTTGCACGACGAGGCCAGCGCCGCAGCATTCCTGAATAGGCTGGACACACCGGCTTTGTAGGAGCATTTACTGCAATATATCCCTCGATAGGTCAAACTGCACTGAAAAATTCGCACGAACAAACGGACTTCCACTTCCAGCTTCACTTCCAGCTTTGCACACTGATCATCGTCTGCTCTGTTTAATTACTGAGTATAGGAGTAAATTACACACATTGCATGACTCGTGAAGATCGCCTCTACTGTCAGGTATTACCTATCTAGAAAACGTTTCTATGTTTATCTAAGCTTTGCAAACCGCACCGCAGCAGAACGACAGAAAGCCGCACAACAACGTTGCGCTGACCGCCACCTGCATTATACTGACGAACGGTTCGCCACGGGCGGCGCTTTTGGCTGAAGCGGTGGTGGCGCTATACAGCGGACGCCATGTCCCTATTCTTCATTCACCAAAATTGACTTCACCCTCCAGTGCAGCATCAAAAGTTGCAAAGTAGCTATTGTTCAAGGAGTACTGATCCGAAATTTCAAAGATCACATAACTGTGCAAAAAAATTCTTTGTTTATGGAGATACCGCCTGCTAAGTATAAGCCGTAACGGTTCAGAGAACATATTTTTAAACTAATTTTACTCCTTGCACGCACGACAAAGCTCATCCGCGCCATCCAACCAGCTCATGACGTCATCTGCGCTTCGACACAAACGAACGACCTCAGTTCTCCCGGGACATATCGAGGTGGCCGCGGTGCTGTTGGCGCGTGCTTGGCTATCTTGTGCATCACGTCACAGTTTTAAGGACTGACGTCACGTGCGACTACGATAGGACGGGCCTTTCTCGTGGGCGCGTGCCCTGACCAGACTTCCGCTGTGGTGCGGCGAGAACCGTGACGTGAAATGCGCCTTCCCGTCGTGGTGGCTTCCTCGGTGTTCTCTTCACCTAATTCGATAATCCACACGAATAAACACCAAATTAAGTCATTACTATGATCTGTTCATCAATCTCACTTGCCATTTGATGATTAGTTGCATCGCAGACATCTATAGCCGCGAAAAAAGTAACACAAATATTTGTTGTGTGTAATTCTTTAAACTTTTTTCTCGGATAAATATGTAGAGAACTTCTTTAATTTTGTATGTCATTAAACACTTTAACATTCAAAAGGATTCCCTCGCATTAGTTGAATGGCGCAAAATGGAGAGATGAGCTAGTTGGTGAACATTTCCATGAGTGAAACTTAAGCGCAAAAATTTTTTACAGGGACGAGAAAGGGAACGGCACAGGCGCTTTTTTTACTATCAACTGAAAGTTTTATTGAAAACGAAACACATTTATACCACCCCCAGACCGAACAACCGAGCACGTGTGCCCTTTGCACATGCGTACGGCTGTACAGAGAACAGCCGCGCCCATTCCCTTCTCGTTTCTTCTTCTTTCCTCATTTTCTACCCCCTCTCCTTAAGAAGTTGCACTTCTTTATCTAAAATACTCAGCGACGTGTGACTTATACAATCGGAACCCTTAATCCGGATATTGAAGGTTTCTGCAATTTCCCTGGTGGCACGGTCTCTGTGCTTAAAAACAACTTCCGTGTCTGTGAAGCTTGGCTGACAACCGCCTTTAGAACAGTGCAGCGCCAGGTGTGTGTAGGGCTTTCCTTTCAAAAAGGAATGATGCTCCCTCAGGCGTACATTAAGACAGCGGCCGGTCTGGCCGACGTACACCCGGCCACAGGACATGGGAATGCAGTACACAACATTGGTCATGCAACGAACAAATTAGAGCCTGTGTTTTATCAAACAACCTCGTGGGGGGGGAATTGCCTCGGGAATCGAGCCTGTTGCTCACCATATCGCATAATCTGGCTAGCTTGTTCCTGGCTGAGAACACCACCTTGACGCCGAATCTGTCAGCTGTCTTTTTGAGGCGATGCGACAGCGCATGTACATAGGGAATGACTGCCACTTTTTTACTCTGGTCGGTATCTGTTATGTGATGCGCGAACCCTTTCAACTATTTCACAAGACGCTGACAGATTGCATGGAGGACGGAGAGGGGAAACCCAGCGTTCTCCAGCCGAACTACTTGTGAATTGAAGTTTTGTTGCGCCAAATGATAACAGGTCTTGCTGACTGCGGATTTGAGACACGTGTGGGCTATCCCGTTCTTAACCAGCTTGGAACGAAAAGAAGCGAAGTTCAAGAGTGGCTTATTAGAACGGGGCGCGTACATCCAGCATGTATGATGCCGCGAGAAACGAAGCTCGAGGTCAAGAAATTTCAAGGTGCCTTCAACCTTTCGCATACCTTTACCTTTAGCATACTTTTACCTTTCGGGTGTACGTCGGCCAGACCGGCCGCTGTCTTAATGTACGCCTGAGGGAACATCATTCCTCTTTGAAAGAAAAGCCCTACACACACCTGGCGCTGCACTGTTCTAAATGCGGTTGTCCGCCACGCTTCACAGACACGGAAGTTGTTTTTAAGCACAGAGACCGTGCCACCAGGGAAATTGCAGAAGCCTTCCATATCCGGATTAAGGGTTCCGATTGTATAAGTCACACGTCGCTGAGTATTTTAGATAAAGAAGTGCAACTTCTTAAGGAGAGGGGTAGAGGATGAGGGAAAGGAGAAGAGAAACGAGAAGGGAATGGGGTGGTTGTTCTCTTGTACAGCCGTACGCATGTGCAAAGGGCACACGTGCTGGGTTGTTCGGTCTGGGGGTGGTATAAATGTGTTTTCGTTTTCAATAAAACTTTCAGTTGATAGTAAAGCGCCTGTACCGTTCCCTTTCTCGTCCCTGTAAAAAATGTTTGCGCTTAAGTTTCACTCATGGAAGTTGAATGGCATTTCAGAAGTATTGCTAATAGGGAAGCGTACAAACTTCGAACACACTTGCAAACCAGCCTTTCCCAAAGGCAGGCATTAGGCTACAAATTTTTGTGTAGTGTATGGGGCCATGCAAGAGGGCAAGAGCACAATCGATTGTGCCCTTCCCGAACTTCACAGCCGGACGTTGAGCAGATCACGCAAAGGATATCACGCTAAGGAGGAGATCACGCTAATGGTGAATTTATGGCGCGCGCCCGAAATGCATCGTGTTGTAAATGTGCCAATATATACGGTAAGTCTCTTGTAAAAACTAAGTTCTTTATAATATTAGCATGCCCCTTCTTTAATGACCACCGAACACGCAGGATGCGGGGAGTGCGCCGTGTGAAGAATATGCTTGTTTACATTTTTTTGTATATCCGGCCATGCGCAGAAGACGAGTGTAAAAATTCTCGGAGAATCGAAAAAAACCGAGCGCTAGCCAGCAAAGAGACTGAATTATGGACTGCTCCTTTTATTGGAGCAACCAACTATGAATATAAGATCTGCCTTATACGCGCATAACATTTTCCCGTACACGTACAGAAAAGTGTCTGCAATAGCTGAAGAGAAGAGCGGGCGGGTTATGAATTGCCAGTCATTTGTGTTTATTTTACCTTTATAAGGTAATAAATCATTCTCCCCGCACGGCGCACCTTGAGCAATCTTGGTGACGGTACTGGCGATACCGCGGACCCCGAGCCCCCAAACATAAGCTGGATCCAACCGTGGCGATGTGTTTATAGGTGGAGGGTTAGAAACCACGAACGGTGGCCGTCGGAGCCCAGGTCAAGCTCCGGCGGATGGGCTCCCTGTCTGTTTACCAGGCAGGGAGCTCCGGGACCTCTCAGGCTATCAGGGTAAGGTTTGAGAAAAAAAGAACCCCCGTCCCCTGCTTCTATACTATGATGAATGGCATTCTCAAAACCCCCCCCCCCAAACGTGATCGGTCCCTGAAAAGGGGCCGCACCGAAGTATCTTTTCCTTTATTGCCATCTTTGACATTTCCTGAACCAGATAATTTTTCTTGTCATGGAATCCTCAATCCAACCCACCCTCTTGCATCTCAGTCAGTCTTCTTGATTGCCAAGTATCTTGAAGCCATAGTAGGAAAATCGTATAAATGCAAAAAACAAAGGTCTGGTGAACTCTTAATTGAAATAAATGACAAGCAGCAGTCTGCAAAGCTTCTTGCTCAGACTAGACTGGCTGATCTCGACATCCGGGTCACACCCCATCGGAGCCTCAACAGCTCGCAGGGTGTGATATCCGAGACAGACCTCCTGAACGAAACGGATGCGGATCTCCTTGCCGGCTTGAAGGATCGGGGCGTCACTGCCGTGAGACGCATCACTATCCGCAGAGACGACAGGGAGATTCCCACCAAACACATTATCTTGACTTTCGACCGCGCAGTTCTTCCACAATACATAAAGCAGGTTTCATCCGTTGCTCCATCCGTCCCTACATCCCGAACCCGCGGCGCTGTTTTAAGTGCCAGAGGTTCGGGCACGGTACGAACTCTTGCCGTGGCCGAACGACGTGTGCAAAATGCGCGGCGCACGATCATCCGAGCGAGAACTGCCCATCCGAAACTCTCACTTGTGTAAACTGCGGGGGGCCGCATGCAGCGTACTCCCGCAAGTGTGAAAATTCCAAATAAAAAAAAAGATAATTAACATCAAGGTCACGGAGAACATCACCTTCCCAGAGGCGCGAAAGAGGTTCGCCTCTTTCCCTCTGGGGAGGTACGCAGACGCGGCTCGCCGGGGGGCGGAGCGGCGTCTGGTTTCCACGGGGACCCAGTTCAGCGAGTCTGACCTGGTCCCGCCCCCGCCCCCCGCTGGGTTGCCTCACGCAGCCCAACCCGGAAACCACGCCGCTTGCTGAGGCAGCAGCGGTTGTGGTGCAAACCACTTCTGTCGGGACCGGTGCCGCTCCCGCCTCTGTCTCCCCGTCCTCCAGTCCGTTGGAGGGTACCGAGGTGATGGACACCACGGGCCCCGCCCCGGGCTCCCACCGTCACCGCACCGCCCGTGCCACCCTCTGGTGCCCCGGACGCCCTCGGCGGTGGCGGCTCAAACAAAGGGGCTCCCGGGGGGGGGCCAAGTCCGGGGGCCCGGTCCGTCGGGCACCCCTCGGACATCCGACGACGAGATGGATGTCGGGCCGTTCCTGCCTGCAACGCAGCGCAAGGAGCGGCCACCGACTTCCAAGCCTACAGACAGGCCTAAAAAGCCTAACCCCAAGTAACAGCCCGAAAGACGACACATGAACACATACACACACTCCATTCATTCTTAAACCTAAATAATGGGAACAGAAAACATCTTTCCAATGGAACTGCAGAGGCCCCCTTAAAAATCTTGACGATGTGTATGAGATTCTGCATGCCAGTCAGCCAAGTATCATGTGTCTCCAGGAAACCCATAAATTTCCCAAACACACAAATTTTTTAAAATAGGTACATGGTATTCAGAAAGGACAGGGTTGGCTGCACACACTCTTCAGGAGGTGTGGCAATTGTCGCCCGGAAATCCTTAGCCTGCCACCCTGTCACTCTGAACACTGTCCTTGAGGCTGTAGCAATCCGTACAATAATATTTAATAGGTTGATAACGGTATGCTCCATTTACATCTCTCCTGATTTTGCACTTCTGAGCTCTGATTTCGAGGCGCTGGTCGACCAGCTGCCCGAACCATACATACTAACAGGCGACCTTAATGCGCACAACTCTCTTTGGGGCTCCTCCAGAACGGATGCCCGAGGTCGCCTGATAGAGAAGTTTCTTACATCCTCCGGAGCATGCCTTTTCAACAAAAAACAGCCTACATACCATAACTTAGGACACAATACATACTCGCATCTTGACTTGGCATTGGTTCTGCAGTTCTCTTTCCATGTCTTGAGGGGGGTGTGGGCACGGACCCATATGGTAGTGACCATTTCCCCATTTCCCCTAACGTACATAGGTAAAGGCCCGAGCAGTCCATCTTCCCATAATAGGTTTAATGAATCGAAAGCAAACTGGAGTACATTCACACAAACATCTCAACTACACCACACATCCATAAAACACCTACACGTGGAGGAAGCAGCCCAACTCGTCACGGCGCACATACTCGACGCCGCCGAAAAGTCCATGCCCCAGGCCTCCAGTGCGTCCCGAAACCCCAAGGAGGCCCTGGTGGAACGAGGACTGAGGCGGGCGCGAGAGGCCCAGAACAAGGCGTGGGGTGTCCTTCGCCGGTACCCCACGTCAGATAACCTCATTTCTTTTAAACGGGCAAAGGCTTAGAAAACGTGTGCGTCGTGAGGCGAAAAGGGAGAGTTGGCGCACCTTCCTCACATCCATCAACTCTACACTGACACACACAAAGTCTGGACACGAATACGAAAACTAAAAGGACAACAGACACACAGCCTGCCCTGGTTAGTACAACAGGGGACACACTGGAAGACCAGGCTAACACACTTGCACAACACTTCGAACACGTGTCCAGTTCAGCACACTACACGAACACTTTCATGAAACACAAAACATCTGGAAAAAGTCACTGCGTGATAGCAATAAGTCGACTTCTTACAACTCTCCTTTTTCAATTTATGAGCTGAAGGCTGCTCTGCACATGTAACCTTCAGCTCCAGGTGCAGACATTACTTACACATGATACAACTTACACTCAGACACTCTTGAACACTCCTACACCTATACAACAAATATGGCTTTCGGGGCACATTCTCGCTCTTGGAGGAGGCCATAGTATGGCTGTTAAAGGAAGGGAAGGACCCTTCCTCTCCTGCCAGTTATCGCCCCATTGCCCTGACAAGCTGCCTGTGTAAGCTCTTCGAGAAGATGATAAACAGGAGACTGCTGTACTTCTTAGAGTACAATGGTCTTCTCGAGAGCTGCCAGGCGGGCTTCAGGGCGGGGCGATCTACCAACGATCAACTCGTTGCGTTAGAGTCTTATATCAAAGATGTTCTCACTCCACAAGCAGTACTGATGACGTCTTCTTTGATCTTGAAAAGGCGTACGATACTGCTTGGCGGTACGGCATCCTTAGCGACTTGAAGTCCTTTGGCATGTCGGGTAACATGATGAACACAGCTTGCCAGTTACTGTCTGAAAGAACGTTTCGCGTGCGAGTTGGAACTGCACTTTCTAGGGTTCATGTGCAGGAAACGGCGTGCCGCAAGGTGGAGTTTTAAGTTGCACCCTTTTTATTGTAAAATGAATTCTCTTCGGAGGCGCTACCACCATCGATTTCCTCCTCATTTATGTAGACGACGTTCAATTATCCTTTAATCTGTAACCTGTCTGTCTGCGAGCGCAAGTCCAGCTTGGTGTGAACAAGCTAGCCGGCTGGGCAGATAGCAACGGTTTTAAATTGAATCCAGAAAGTGCACTTGTGTTCTGTTTTCAAGAGAGGCGTGGCATTCGGCCGGATCCAGACATTCACTCCACGGTGTCTCTATTCCTGTCAAAAGGAACACAAGTTTTTAGGTATAATCTTTGACGAAAAGCTCACATTCATCCCACACATAAAACAACTAAAACATGAAATGCTTAAAACAATGAATATCCTAAGGTTCTGTCGCACATCTCTTTTGTGCTGACAAACTTTTTTTGTTTTTACCAGCTTGATAGGTTCACGACTGGACTATGGTAGCGTTGTCTATGGGTCAGCCACTAAAACATCCCTCAAATGCTGGACCCTGTGCTTCATCTAGGGCTCCGCTTGTCCTGTGGTGCCTTCGGACTAGTCCAGTCGAAAGTCTGTATGTAGAGTGCAACAATGGAACCTACAACGTCAGCGAGCATACACAGACCTTCTTTATGCTTTTAAAATTTCATCCATGCCTCACCATCCTTTTAAATCAGTTTGTCATGATACCTCCATGACTGACTACTCCTAAACCGACCATCGTTCTCTGCGCCCTTCTCTTACAGAGTAGAGAGGAAGCGTCAGAGCTGTGCTCCTTTTTAGACACCATCAAAGTTCTCAAAACGATTTTATAGCACCATGGCATCTCCGCCCTGTATCATGCGACACATCCTTCACACATGTAGATAAAAACGAGCTCCCACATGTGCAATTCGCAGCACTTCTTGTATTTGCAGGAGAAGTATCAATGTCTGAATTTTATACGGATGCCTCTAAGACTTCCACCTCTGTGTCCTGCGCGCGCATGGGCCCGGCCTTAGTGTCACTAGATTCTAACAGTAATACCAGTATCTTTACGGCAGAGGCTATGGTGTACTTCTTGTTTTAATCATATCCTTCAAAGTCACATCCCACGATCCATTATCTATACAGACTCCCTCAGTGTTGTGCGGGCATTGTCGTCACAAAGTCTTCAAAAAATCACGTTGTAAATCTTATCATCAAAGGTATTATGTCGGTGTATGTCACAAATTTGAACTGTCCTTTGCTGGGTTCCCGGCCACTGTGGTATAGCCGGGAACGAAGCCGCGGATCGAATGGCCGCTGCTGCTACACTCTCGAATGCAGTAGACATACCACATTACCCTACACCGACGTGAAACACACATCAAGAGAACAACTTCGCAAACATGGCAATACATGGAGCGAACGACAGACAACAAGTACACGTAATAAAACCACACTTGGGACATACACCACCGACACACGCAATAGATACACTGAAGTCGCCTTGGCTAGATTAGCGGATAGGGCACACTCATGCAACGCACTCGCACCTCTCACTGGATCTCCGGGACCTCTGTGCAGCAGGTGGGAGAGGCCTATCCGTGATCCACATTTTCATATGTAAGGCACTCGCAGACACGACGAAAACACTTCCCTCAACTACACACACGACAATTCCACCACCCATACTTCTTAGGAGATGATGCCATGTTTTCTGTTCAGCGCACTTAGTTCCTATCAGAAGTTCACTTTTTACAACTCATCTCATACCATATTTACCCCTGGTCCTATACACCGCCACCTTATTTATTTTAACCACTCTTGTTCTTCACCCTGGCCCTTACACCAGCCGTGCTCATAGCTTTTAACTGATTTTATGGCTTGTTCTCTCTGCATCAAATCACTTTGTGTTTGGCGCTCTTTGCCCAGTCGGCCTTGCGCCAATAAATCAAGATCATCATCATAAATCATTCTCCAGTCTTCGAGTCTAGTGAACCATTCAGAACAAAAGAAATGGAGAGCATTTTATTGACGACTACCAAGGTGAATGTAAGTCTCCTTTCTTGCGCACCGCGATTTTCTTCGGTGACCGCGGCCCCTTGCTGCCAGTTTTTCTGCTAACGATTTTATGAGGGCAAGACCTACGCGTTGATCAAATGAGTGCTGGTTTTTCTTAGTTTTTATTAGTGGTCTTTTTTAGTATTATTTTAAGTATTTTTGAACTATTTTCTTTGTTCTTGTAGTGTAATTGAAACTATCTGGATCAGCAACGCGGTGGTTTTATCATCATTCGATGCGGTTCCCTAACGTACTATTTGGAGACAATCTTTATCGGAGCGAAGTCCATTGAAGTCACAGTTGAGTGTGGTAGATGGGAAACAGGAAAAACACTCAGAGCACTTGTGTGTTGTCGTGGCAGCCGTTGATGGCATTTCCTTTTTTTGTTTCGCCTATGAACAAAGCGCTACGCCAACCCATTAAATCAGATCTTACGAACAAATCTGGTGGCGTCCCCACGGTGTCGTCGTCCCTTCTTGTCCCGGGTTTTAGCGCTTAAATATTCACGATGTATCTTCACTAACAAGTTCGTATGTCCATTTTAGTGAACAACTACTCTACCTGTGGCAATGAAACTCTAGTTTTATTTTAGGGCATTGTTCACGCAGAGGGTACCGTAGCACAAAAAATACAATACCCACTTTTTTCAAGGGTACTTCCTCGTATAGTAAACAGCATTACAACTGAAAATTCTAATACTCAATTTTCTAACGCCTGTTCTAACGTCTGTCCAAATAAAAATTTTCTAACGTCTGTTCAAATAAAAAATATAAAAATACTGCGTAAAAATTATGCAAACTAAAACGACGATAGTTACCTACCTATGGGTAATGGACGCCACATTTTACTCTTGAATCTCCTTATCGTTACATGTTTCCGTTTTCTAAAACTTTTATTGTTTTACCAAGATTCAAGAACTTTTATTGTGCTAGTTACTGTATTAAAATATTGCGCAGGAATGTCTGTCACACCAAGCCTCTCTTCAGGGGGAAGACTGGACAAAGTTTGTTGCTGCGAGACCAGGGGCCAGGGCCTATACGATTCTGTGAAACGGGACATGTTCACTAAGGAAATCATCGTACTAGCGAACACTCAACAGAGACAAAAGTAAAAAAAGGCGACGAAACACACGCTAGAACTTCAAGTCCGTTTATGCAACAGAAACACAAAAAAAGCCTATATGTACATGAAACGTGGAAAGGGTAAAACGCAGCGAACACAAACCAAATAAAATAGTATCGCACTCATCACACTTGCTCATATAACAGAGCCACCTCACAGTGCCCGCCAATATCACTCGGCGCAAATTAAACTTACACGTGTGTTCGGCTCTCACCCCTCACCCGTGCACAACCTGCTCCCACTCTCCAAAAAACCGATTTTCCTTGCAGACAGTGCCAAGGTTGGTGAACTGACGCACCCTTCCCTTTCTCTGTTTATCATGAAGGCCTCAAAAATTTCTCGTTCTGTCCGCGGGGAAGACCTGTACAGGATGCGCGTCTGCAGAAAATCTGGAGTGCAATCCTTACACCTCCGGCAGTGATCAGCCAGGTGGCCAGCCCCCATCTGCGCTTTCACAGCCGCTTGGTGCTCTTTCAGCCTTACATTAAGGCACCTGCCTCTTTGACCGACGTAGCATTTTTTGCAAGACAGGGGGATCCTGTAGACTGCGCCCATCGCACAATCCACAAACCTACTTTTGTGCTTCGTGTCACAGCGGGGCTTCGTGCAAGGGTTGTTCACCTTATGCAGCATCTTGGAGAGCTTCTCAGGTGCCGAGAATCGCTGCCGGAGAGTAAGGATTGCACTCTCAGATTTTCTGCAGACGCGCATCCTGTACAGGTCTTCCTCGCAGGCAGAACGAAAAAATTTTTGAGGAATTCATGATAAACAGAGAAAGGGAAGGGTGCGTCAGTTCACCATCCTTGGCACTGTCAGCAAGGGAAATCGGTTTTTTGGAGAGTGGGAGCAGGTTGTGCACGGGTGAGGGTTGAGAGACGAACACACGTGTAAGTTTAATTTGCGCCGAGTGATATTGGCGGGCACTGTGAGGTGGCTCTGTTATATGAGCAAGTATGATGAGTGCGATACTATTTTATTTGGTTTGTGTTCGCTGCGTTTTACCCTTTTCACGTTTCATGTACATATAGGGCTTTTTTTCGTGTTTCTGTTGCATAAACTGAGTTGAAGTTCTAGCGTGTGTTTCGTCGCCTCTTTTACTTTTGTCTCTTTTTAGTGTTAGCTAGTACGATGATTTCCCTATTTAGTAACGAACTCGCCCAACTTACCGCCTTAGGGACATATTCACTCAACAATGGACTCCAGACAGCCGCACCAAATTTTCAACGGTCCAATCTGGAAAGGGCTGGGAAGGGAAGTTCAATCTCAGCAGGTTAAAAAAATGGCCTTGCCTTCATTACTCGCACACCCACTACAGGATATTGTCGGAGCTTTTGTTCGCTGATGTCAGGGCGTTTCAGGCAAGGGCAGTCATGTCAAACCTGGTGCGCTTAAAGCGACTCCGTTTACAAACTGGAATGTATGTATGTATGTATGTATGTATGTATGTATGTATGTATGTATGTATGTATGTATGTATGTATGTATGTATGTAAGTATGTATGTATGTATCTATGAATGTATGTATGTATGAAGATTACTGGGAGAAGCCTTTGCCCTGTAGTGGGAGTAGATAGGCTCTGATGATGAATATGATGATGATGATGATTATGTATGTCTGTATGTATGTATACATGTGTTTATAGCGCAAGGACGTGGAGGGAAAGGAGCGCCAGTTCAAAGTCGGTGTTCTTTCAGCCATGAAAATATAATTTCAATGAATGTGAGGCAGCTAAAAAATAGATGACAATCGTTCACTTGGCTGTCAGTATGAAACGTGAATACCGTAATGGTGACATGAAAACAACATCCGGGCGTAAACAGTTCCAGGATACCTAACCATATCCTGTGCGTTATCCAAAAATGTGAAGGTCGTGACGCACACCAGTCTGAAGTTACGCAACATAGGTAATGACTGAGTGTTAAAATTCTGTATCGCTATTGTAAGTCAAAAGGAGGTTTGGGTGAAACATTCGTTCATTTGCTAAAATAGCGATGGCTGTAGTCATATGGCATATGTGCAGGTCTCTGGCCGCCTCTAGCGTAATTAAATACTCTGCATTCAATTACGCTATGGCGAACTGACTGCCATCCTACCTGTTGCATACTGTTGGTTTTGTTCCGTTTACTAGACAAGTATGCCTATGCGGGGCCAACTTTCAGTCTGCATATAAATATTGCAATAAATCGAGATAACTGTGGTTTAAATCAATTTAATTTGTTAGGTATTTCTACGTCCATCTCCTTCCTGTTACCATTGTTACCGGAGTGTTTTTTGTAGAACTGGCTTCATCTCCTAGCACAGAACCTGTGATATATTTATGACATTGCGGAGCGCGGCTGCACCACACGTAATAGCGGGTTAGATGTCCATGATGTCACTGTGTGCAGACACCCAGGAAAACAAATTTTTGAAGGTTTTCCGTATAGCGAACACTACCAATCTGATGAGGCTATTTAGAACCGTGTTTCCACTAGCTCTCCGCTTGCGCAGCGCGATGACAAGTCTCAAGTTGCGTTACGGCAAATGAAATTCTATTCTGTAGCGACAAGTACAATTTTTTGCGCTTCTGCTGTATAGCTACTGGTGTTATTATTTTATGCTTTGAAAATTCGGCCCGTGAGGTTTGCGTTACACAGCTGATGCCGACTTCTAAGCATCTGCAAAAAAATTCTACCACGAGTAGTTGTCATTTCACGCACAAAAAATATGTCATTTTTGTGGACCCATCACCGGTAACTGCGGGCAGGTTCTATGGGGCAACAAGATCTCCAATACTGGTTTTTATCTTTCGTGTATTGAGATCCAAAATTATTCAGCTTAAGCCGATTTGCAATGGAATGGCCTAGAAAAACGCGCACGGTTTAAAAACTAGCTTATGCAGGCATGTAATTTAAAATATTATCAAATACATGAACTTGAATTGAGGAGACCTTTAAAGGCCAACTGCACTCAAATTACTCGGCCAAATGTTTTTATGCGTATAGTCCCATAATGTACACACTCAGGTGAAAGCGTTTCAGTCAGAAGCGTTAGCTCCGGCAGAACTCGCACCTGCCGGCGGAGCTCAAGCTGAGCTGTGACGTTCCACAACGAAGTTTTCAACGCCCAGCAGCAACCGTCGAGCTCTGCTAGTGCCGCGTAGAGCTTGGCGCAGACATTCTAACTGTGAGCCTGCTGGATAAACTGCAATGGCCGCGCTCTTCGTCGTTTAAATGGATGGTGCGAAATTGGCGCGTGATTTAGTGTTTACAGTCTCCTTTTGGACTAGAAATTTTATGAAATATGAGTTGCCTTTAAGCATATAAAAGTCAGCGTTCCTTGCCATGCTCCATTCGTCACACTCCAGGTGCAAACTTTCTGGAGGCTTGTACGGAAACCAGCACACGCAAGTCGGAGCTCCAAGTGTTGCAGTGCGTCTACCATATCTAACAAAGTTTTCAACGCCCAGCAGTTCATTACACTACCGTAGTCTAGCTATATTTCAGTCTTGCTAAATTATTGAAAATGCAAGAGGCCTGCTTCGTCCGATTTATAGGAGTGGTGCGAAATTGAGCGCGTGATTGTGTTTACAAGTCTCCTTTTGTGCTTTTTATGTATGGTTGAAATGGCGAGTTTTCGATGAACCAGATCCCAAAGAAACTTGTGTTCAGTTTTTACCATTGTATCTTGTCCAGTGGGGCGTACGCTAGGCTGCGACTGGATGCCACACTGTCTAGTACGCAGTATAAAAGCGCTTTTTTGCTTTTTTAGGGATTCAGTTTAAATAGGTTTTGCTCTGCAAACTTCACAAATTTAGTCACCGCTTCTGTATCGAACGTTCCGAGTGTTCAGGCGTTACACCTTATTTGTACATTATTTGCATATATAGATTGCGAGCGTAAGACGTTTTGGGTGCCAGTGCCTTAACTAGTCGGTCCATTGTTATAGAAAGAGTGGAGCTCAACCCTCCACGCTTGAGAACACAGTTTTCTTAAATGCATTTTTATAGTGCTGTAATAACCGTTACTTTATATTGTTACGTGGCGGAAGGACAATGATGAGGCGAACCATGGGCCACGAAGAAGTGATGTATTTACAAGATGTTGCCGCAGAGCGATGCGATCTATATACAAGCGGCCATGATCGCTCGGGCCAGTCGCATCCTCTTCGTCGTCTTCGGTGACGGGTTATGGCGCTATGGGGCATTGTTCACATAGGTGTTCCGTGACGATATATTCATTCTGCCAAATATCTTTCGAATGTATCAAACATGACCCCGATATACCACAAGCATTCAGGTCGAGTTGAATGGCATAACGCCATGTTGTGTCATATGCGCTCTCTAAAGCCAAGCAATGGTCTTAATGTCTTCTAAACCAAAGAACACAGACGCGCAACGTCACTTGTTCATAAAAATATCTTTTACATAGGACTCGAACAGCTGATCAGATTTGAAGATACCTGATCGAAAACCGCTTGACAACTGAACAGTATGCCATTGTATTCAACACGACACATGAATATTCTAATATCCATTTTTCAAAACCATTACTCAGCCAACTGATTGGAGCTATCGGGCGGCAACATAATGACATTAAGGCGTCGTTTCTATTTTCAGTATTGCGATTAAAATCGATTATCTCCAAACCCCCAGAAAGCATCCGTGCGCCCAGAATTTGCTATATATGTCAGGGAGTCTTTCGAAGGTGTCTGTGCGGAGGTGTTATACAATACCATAAGTAATATTGTCTGCCCCAGGCGCAGAAACAGCGCATAGGACAAGAGCAAAGCATAGTTATGGTTAAAAGAAGTTAGAGTTGCAGGACTTCTCGAATTGTTCATTGTCCAGAATAGTTTTTCTGCTAGGATTTTTGTGTAGTACGAACGTGTTCCGGTAGAAGGCAGAGCACGACACGCATTCACATTGTGGTGCTCGGGAGTTCACTTGATACCTAACTGTTTTACCTATGGTTCTACTAATACTAGGTTCCATGTTTTTTTTTTCGTTTAGTTTCCTAATTCTGCTACAGATCTTGAGCGTATCTGTATAAAAATTTAGTGAATGTACAAGGTAGCGCCAGGTTTTTCTTTTTGCGTCTCGACGAATGCGCCTTCTGTCTGCTTTCGCACGCTTCCAAAAATGAGGTTTTGCGTAGTTTGGTACCTTGAAAGGACCCCCCCCCCATGCCTTCTTCTGAATGCCAGCCGGCACTCTTCATTCCAACGGGGCATTCTCCTGTTACGCATTGTTCTAGAGCAGCGGGGAACGGAACTTTTGGCAGCATTGGGGATATGTGCTGTCATGACGTCACACCTTCAGCAATACCTAAAGGTCGAATACAAGACTAGGACAATCCTGAGTTTCAAATTGTGAGTCGGCACCTGCGTCTTTTTACTGAAATGGAGGTGTTAGGCCATTAATTTATCTATTTTAAGAATACTGTGGGAATATCACTTTCGTAAAGATTGATGTTGACGACGCACTCAAACAACGAAAAAGGAAGGTCAGAGCCACTTGCCAAGTTTGTGCAGGAATACGTTGCTGTGTCCAGTGCTCTAATGTGTTGGTAATTTTGGGGTAAATGAACTGACTTCTTACCACACAAGGACGTTCTCAGTTAAACGACCACAAGCATTCCTTCCTTGAAATCCTCAGAGTTTGTTCTGAGTATTTTGGCCACCATTCAAAATAATAGGTTAAAGAAGCTAACATTTTAATGATGCGAATTTTGAGCTAGATAAGCAGTGCACACTTAGTCCACATTTTCACCTGCCTATTAAAAGTTATCACGTGTACAACAACCACTTCAAGGCTCGGATGTTGCTGAACAGACTGCTGCGGAACAGTTTAGATTTTTGAGTAATCATGGCTACGCCGCCTGATGAGTTGGTTGACCTATCTTCGTCTTTTATGAAAACAGTAATATTTTAGAAAATTGGTTTGTATGTTATTTAGGTGTGTACCCTCAGGCAAACGTACTTGAATGGTTTTTATGCAGGATTTCTCGTACATCATCTACATTCTTCATGAGGTCCCTACAATTGCTTTGAACTATGTTTTGTGTTTTCATTACAGCTCAAGATTTCTTTTCTAGTGCGCATCAGTTGCGTGTGGTATTTTACGCAACTGGCTCAGGTTTCAACCAATATTCATAGGGCTTTTTCCATCCACTGCCACCAGGGTGGCGGCCCTCGTTTGGTGTTATAGTGAAGTCCAAGTCAGCTTCTGGAAGTTGTTTTGCTCTGACAACTTCCAAACAAACATCGCTGTGCAGCCAGATAGGAGTGTCAGCACAGAAAACGGAAGCGGCAAACCCTTGCGAGCAACGAAAACGTCTCATGGCGTAAATAAAACAGGTCCATCCGCCAGAGTACTGCGAGAAAGGCCGACTAGAACTGAGCTTTGCGGTGGGATATCCGTTTTTGCCTATGGCCAGCTTTTCTCTAGTAGTTGAGGAATTATTTCTGGACGGAGAATACTTTTCTAAACAGAATTCGACTTCAGCGCGAGCGCAGTCAATTACGGTGTTCCAGTTCGACAAAAAATCCCACCCAAGGATAACGTCATGCGAGCACATGGGCAAGACGGCGATTTCAATTTTGTAGAGAATACCTTGAATGGCGACTCGAGTAGTACACGCAACCGAAGGTGTAACATGTTCTGTGCTTGCAGTTTGCGGAGAAAGCCCCAGAAGTAACATCGTGACTCTTCAGCGAGCAGCACAGTTTAGCACTGATGACCGACACGACTTCTCCGGCACCAACAGGGGCCAGCCCAAGGACTCCATCTATTACCACGTTGATTACATTTTGCGCAGGTACGTGAGGGATTCGGTATTTCGACGGGTATGAAGTCCGTGCCTCAGGAAGAGCGAATAAGTCTCACTGTGATGTGGGGACGGAGTGGCGAAGCATGGAGGATAGGGAACGGCGACGGGGCGACGGCGATCGATGGCCCTCGAACATCTGACGGTCGGCAGAAAACGAGGTTGAAGGTGGTCCCGAGGACACGTGGTGAGGTGGGGGTCGTGCGGCTGAGGCCGATGTCTGGGACACGCAAGGAGATGAAGCGACACGGCAGCAGTAACGGGAAAGTGACCCGGGAAGCAGCAAGAAAAACATATCGGCCGGTTGTTGGGAGTGCGCCAGGGAATCGTGTATGGCGCAGCTGGTAATCTGGGCGGTGGAAACTGGTGAGCGGTCTGTGAAGTGGGAGGCGCGACTGAGGGTATCACTCGCCGCAACAAGCAGACAGATGGGGGCACGCGCTGTGCGAGACAGTCGGCATACGTCCTTGGCATGACAGTGGGAGCGCCAGTGACTGTAGCTTTGAGCGGCGCCGCGACTGTACCTGCCACCTGTGGTAGCTCGGGTACCGCAGCTGCGACAGCTGCGGTAGCGAAGTTGGCAGATGGTAGGGCCTCGGCAACCTGTTCGCGGATGGTGGCCTGCAGACAAGAAGGCAGTATGGATGAAGCCTTCTCAGAAAACGGCACCAGCGACAGCGGACGTGCTACCTCTTCACGGACAAATTCTTTCATTTTCGCCTGGAGCTGCAATTGGCTCGAAGAGAACATGAGGCCCGAGAGAAATTCCGTCGTCGCCAATTAATGGCCCACCAAAGCTCTTTTCCGGCACAGTTCATCAAAACTGTAACACAGGCCAATCACTTCGGTCACGGATTGAAGGTTCTTGAAAACGAGCATGTCGAACGCGTTGTGGTCTACTCCTTTTAGAATGTGCTTGATTTTGTCAGCGCCGACAAAGCTCCACAACTTCTTTAAGGTAACTTGTGAAGTTGTCACCCGGTTTTTGCGCCCGTGCACTCAGGCGTTGATCAACGCGCAGTTTCCTAACGGCGGGTAGACCAAAGTCCCGAGTGAAGTTGTTCTTGAAGTCAGACCAGGTCTTGATGGTTGAGGCGTATGTTGCCTCTCGTGGGCTGTACTGCTCTCCAACAAAATCCGAGCTTTATCTATGCAGACCTAAAGGACCAGGATAACAACCACCTCGCAACTTGCCCTCATCCAAACCACTACCTCTAACGGTAAACCCATCCCAATAGTAAACTGCTTAAAGATTCTACGTCACTGTATACAGGCAAACGGATATAATTTAGATACTCTCCGTGCCCTAGAAAAATGGGTTTACCAGACTACAAGACTCAACGCTCGCATGGTTAGCAAAAATGGAACAGTGAAAGAAAACAACCTAATACGTCTCGTACAAGCCTTTGTCATCAGTCGCATAGCATACGTCGCCCCCTTCCTTCACTTCAAAGTCAGCGAAACACACAAAATTGAAGCTATGATACGTAACTCATACAAACAGGCTCTGGGTCTCCCGTTACACCCTCAACAGACAAAGTACTCTCACTCGGTCTTCACAATACACTTGACGAAATTATCGAAGCCCAACAGGTTCTCGCAACTAGAGCAACTCCACATAGGCGAAAAGCAAAACGCCCGTGTGTACGAGATTCGGCGCACGTTAAAAATCCCCAGGTGGTCAAATTAATCCGAGCCCTCCACTACGGCGCGCCTCATCGCCTGCGTTGCGTCGGCGCGTTAAACCCTACAATCAATCAATCAATAGAGCAACTCCACCTACCTCGACATTGCCCCTGACCTCTCTGACACCTACCCCAACATTCCCCCAAATCATTCGAGACAAATGTAATCACCCCCTCCCTAACACATCACGCGATTCATAATGAAAAGGCGCCAGCGAAAGCACAGGCTTTACACAAGCAACACTCCCCCAACCCACAGTAGCCTACGTGGACGCTGCAGAATACCCAGGACGCGAAGTCATGGCAGCGGTCGTAGTTGTTTCCTCCCACTGAACACTAGACGCACTCTCCGTGCCTACTCAATTTCCAACTGTAGGCGAAGAAATTGCTATCGCTCTTGCCATTACTTCCAGCCCTAGATTACTACTATAATAAGCGACTCCAAATCGGCTATTACCAATTACTCCAACGGGCGAGTTTACCCCCGAACTTTACGCCTACTCCTGCGGAACGCCAATTCTCGAAACAAAACTTTTTGGGAATCCGGCCACTCCGAAGTCCCAGGGAATGAATCGGCACACAAAGTTGCTCGAGAACTGGTAATCCGAGAGCCCAGTGAAGCTGTAGTAACTCTTCAACAGTTTTCCCATAAGGACCGCCTCTTGACCTACCGATCGGTACTCGATCACTACCGACTGTCCAGAGATCGCTTCGCACCCACCACCCGACGCATCCCTCTCCCGACGCCACGCTGTTGCGTGGCGCCAACTTCAAACATTCATATTTCCCCCCTCAACCCTCCTATCACTCTACTACCCTAGCTGCACTCTAACCGATGCCCTCTTTTCCAGAAATACGCAAACCTACCACATATGAGTTGGTCCTGTGCAGAAAAACACCTTCAAACTCTTAAAAACCACCCTATTTGATTACAAATTACGAACGAGGAGCAGTGGGAGACCGTGCTGCACAGCACGGACCCTATCACCCCGGTCTCACCAGCCAAAATGGCCGGACACCGTTGAGATCTGCATGAATCCTGCCGTCTCCTGAAGGACACTCAAGTCGACCTGAAAAGGGTTCCACCCTCGCCAACAATAAACCTTTATCTGATATTATCTTAATTTTGGAGAGCGACAAAATGAATTTTAGCAGACAAAACAGGGTTAAGATCCTAAGCATCCTAGAACATCAGGTAGGCAGTGTTTTTTCCACTGGACAAAAGAGGCCTTCAGAACGAAACAGGAATTATGAACACGCCTAGGCAGCCAACACAATATAACAATACTTCATTTCCAAAGATGCTGAAAAAAGGGTATGAAGTATAGCAGCCTGCTCCTTTTTATCCGGCCTGCGAACCCGATCCATACATTTTTTGCAACGTATGGTGATCACAACCAATTTTTACGTGCGCTAGCATCAGCGTGCGAACGGACACCTTTTGTTGATTGTTTTCTTAGGTCTTTTGTGGAGGCAACAAAACAGAGCAGGTGTAGCTCGAAGCCTTAAGTAGGACGCCGCGAAACCTTTGCGTTCGGCCATAAGCAGGTGCACTTAGCACATCGAATGGGTTGCGTGTTCGGGGCTGCACTTGTGTGCCATGTGAGGTATTGTTAAAGATCTGTAACTCGCTGCGCCTTGGGATATATGCCTCTGATGGTGTGAGAGATCCGCAGACTGAAAAATTCCAATGCTGCGGCAAGACTTGACGTGCAGTAACACTCACCATATAAGCAACTCTGTTTAGCCACAGAATTGCTCGAAACTTTGTTTCTATCTTTTTAATTAACAGCGTCTATGTCTTCATTCCTGAGAATAGAGTGAAGAACAAAAGGAGGGCAACCAATTGCCAGCTTTCTTACTAAAGTACGGATACCATTGGTCGCCTTAAAACTTTTATTTACAAAATACTGAAGAAGCTTGAAGAGTTACGAGCAAAACCGATAGTAAAAAATTACAAAATACACTCTTGGACGCAAATAATCGTAACAAACCTTTTCTTCAGGTTATGCTACCAGAAAGCGGCACTCCCTTAAGATTACACCACTTGTTCCGCGAAATAACTGTTTTAAATATTCTTTTTTCACACGGACCATTGTAGATTGGAATGACCTGGCGAATGATGTTGTTTCACTAAGTTCATTATCTTTATTCGAGTCGCACTTGCTTTGATTGTTGTTGTTGTCTTTTGTTTCTATTACCTGCCATCGACTATGTTTCTGTATAACTTTGTGTCATGTTATGTACTCGTTACAAAGATGTAACCCACCCTGCTAAGGTCTCGTTACGAGATCGCAGTATCAACAATTAACTATAAAAAATACATAAATATAAAGTTACACACATACTTTCATGAGCCTTTATGTACCTTTACGTACCTTTTGTACTTTTTGTGTACCTTATGTACTTTCACGTACCTTTTAAGCGTAGTGATCACTATCATCGAGATCAATAATTGTTCATTTACCGGTGAAAAAACGGTCCACTATAGAGTCATTCCACGAGAAACGTCCCAGCCCAAAAATCCACCACCACCAATTTCAATGAAAAAATTTGTGCTAGTTGCCGATTAAGTGTAGGAAATTCGCACTGAGTATTTTTGTTGAAAAAACTTTTTCCGTCGTATGAGGGCTCCTTGAATTTTCTGTACACGCGCAAATGTGGTTCAGATAATAAATTGTAGATAATAAATGAAACTATGTAGAATAACAAATACTATTCTAGAACACTCCGATTGCATTGTTATTTGATGTGGGACCATGACTGAAGCCGTGGAAGAATTTTTGGTGTTGTATGAGTCAAGTAAAAACGCAAGAAATGGTGCTTTTTAGAATTTTTCGCAAAGGTCCCATCAAAAGCTTCAGCTGGGATACTCCGATCGGGCGTTGATATGGTCTTTGAGTGTCTATTAAAAATAATTTAGCTCATATAAAGAGCGTATTTTTTTAGGCAAAGCGCTGACAAAAATGCAACAAAATTCTTTTTGCCAAACTTCAGACTTAAAAAAAGCACCAAGGCTCTCGACGTAAAATTGCATGAGATGGCTCATTATAGGCATCAGCACTTCACCTTCTAATTCAGAAATGTTTTTTCGAGTAAATTTTGTTTGAGGCAGGAAAAAAGATTTTAATGTTCTCATAGAGCCGCCCTTGTGTGCACTATGGAACTGTCCCCAACTCAGAACGCGTACGTGCCGGCGGCCTTTTTTGTGAAACGCGTGTGCACACCTGGCTCTGTTCTCTGTGTACGTATTGCCAAGCCCCAGACACGCTCTAGCATACTGTCTAGGAATGCCAACTAAACACAGGTCTTCCCCCCATCCCCAACGCCTCACGCGAGCAGTGGGAGAGTACGCTGGTCAACTCCTGCCCTGAAATGCAGCTTTTGCTAGCGAAAAGGGTAAAGACAGCCGGCCGTACAAACGGAGTCTTGGAGTGAGGACCCCGACCACAAATATGCTCACTTCAACTGTGAATAAAGTTTTTCTCTCTCTCTATCTCTTCTTCATCTCTCTGTCTGCTAAAGGAACATGGTTTGCCTCGCTTGACATTACAAAAAACACCGTAGAAGGCATACTCCAGTCCACCACTTTTTTATATTTGGGTTTTCGCACACTCACCTAAAGGAACAGAGCGAGAGTTTTGTACTAGCAGTTATCAGCGAGATTAACCTTCCTCTGTCTGATGCAGAGAAAGGAGGATCACAGAGTCATTTTTCTCTGCCCACCCCACTTCACCTGGCCAAGAGAAATTCACTGCAGGATACCTTGCACTCTAAACACGAAATTCCTTTCCACTTGTTTATTTTGCCTTTCGTTTTTTGCCCACAGACGTTGAGCGCTTTACCAGTGGAATAGTCAGCATCCAAAGAAGTTGCCTAGTTGTGCTTTTTTGTTTTTTACCTGAATTTCTGGAGCGGGAGTAGGACGCAATGGGAACACAAAGTGTTCAAAGTGTAGCTGGTCTGAAGTGATGTATTGTCGTGCTCCTTTGACCTTGATTACCATTACGAATCGTGAACCAAGTTGTGCCCTTGTTTCTTGTATTTTTCAGTTTGGAACCCAGATTGCTGTTAATACTTTGACATTTTCACCCTAAGCATACAGGTCTTATCGTGTTTGAATGCGATTTCGAAAATGTCTCTGAAGACTTGCGCTTCCTGCCAGACTTTTGTGTGTTCCGGCTACGCCGTCTCATGCGCTTTTGCCGCGTGAAGTGGCTAAGAAATTTCATTCTGCTTACAGTATATGGTCCTCCTCTTGGTAGAAGTGGTTCGATAAGTTCTTTTTTTATTGCGAAGCTCTGTCGGAGTAATAGTAAATCTATTTTTGTTGAGGCTGATCTTGTTTGTGTATTCAAGCACTGCGCTGTGAAATATCTGAGCAGCAACTGTACGTGGTGAGTGTGCGAAAACACAAAAATAAAAAGTGGCGGACTGGAGTACAGCCGTTTACGGTGTGTTTTTTGTAACGTTGTTCGTGGCCGGAGTTACGTAGTCCGAGTTGACAATGCAGGCTCGTGGACGCACTGATGGAACACAAAAGGAAGATACTTTATTAAGAACTAGCCGGGATGTGACCGGCGTCGTCCATGCTTGGGCGCGCACTGCCGCACCAGGCCCGCTCAATCTAAGTCACGTGAGTCACCATTGAAGTGGGCCCCACCAGGTGGCGGTACTTGTCCGCTTATGGCTTGACGGAGCGCAGTACTTGATTGGGGCTTGACGGAGCACGGTACATGACACATCTTCCCAATTAGGGGGTAGCGGCGAGGCTTCCGCATTGCTCGCTGAGACTTCCGGGGCTTCACTCGCTTCACCGTGTCAGACTCGTCCGTTCCCTGGAGCAGTCGCGATGGGTTCAGCTGGACGTTGTTCCACGACTGTTTTTGGTAGGTTGCCCCGGTGTTCCGGCGTGTCAACTTCGTTACTTATATCCAGGTCCCACGCCAACGTCCCTGATGGGCCATCTGTGACTCTCTTGGTATCCCGTTTTCTTATTTGATTCAGGTGTCGTCGAACGACTCCTCCTCCCCCAACTCGGACGTTCCAAGATCGGGGGCCGATCTGTTTCTCGAGGACTCCTGAAATCCACTTGGGCTCCTTCAGAAACTGCCGGACCATGACTTGTTCGCCTGCCACTAACTGTCGGCTCTTGGGCAGCTTCTCTTGTTTCTCAGTTGGTTCTGGTGCAGGCTTGATCTGGTCTAAGTGGGTTGGAAGCTCCCGTCCAAACATTGCCATGGCTGGGGTGATTCCTGTGGTCTGGTGGATGGTGCTGTGCTGCCGAAACAAGAATTGCGCGAGCCGGCAACTCATCGGCCCAGACTTATCCCGTGCCAGTGCTGTTTTCAACTCGCCAACATAGCGCTCTGCCTGCCAAGTTGACCGCAGGGTGGTACGGCGCCGAGGTTATGTGGCTGACTCCGTTGTCTGTGCAAAACCTCTGCATTTAACAGACACTAAAGCTACGCCATTGTCGGACACAATTTTTCGCGGTACGCCATAAGTAGCGAAAACGCTGCGCAGTACCGCAATCACTGCCGCCGACGTAGGCTGCTTCACTTCTCGAACTTCCAGCCACTTGGTAAAAGCATCTGCCACCACCAGAAATGCATGTCCGCCCACAGGTCTAGCGTAATCCACGTGCACTGTGTGCCAAGGCGTTGACGCCGGTGTCCATGACGGCATTGGGGCCCTTGCTTTGGCTTGCGCTGCGTGCTCTGGCATGGCTTACACGAGCGAACTGTTGCCTCTATGTCGCCATCTAAGCCAGGCCACCACAAGTAGCTGCGCGCGCAGCCTTTCATAGCCACGACTCCACGATGTCCTGCATGCAACAGTGACATCGCTTGTTTGCGCGCTACCACGGGAATGACTACCCTGGACCCCCAAGTGATACAACCACGGTGGATTGCCAGCTCAGAGCCTCTTCTGCGGTACGGTGTGAATTCGTCTCCCTTGAGCTGCTGTATTGTACCTTCTTGTACGCTTGTGAACAACTTTGAGAGAGTCTCATCTTCCTGTGTTAAGGCTGCTATGACACCTGCTGTCAGTGGCGGCCGTGACAGGGCCTCAAACATGAGTACGTCACCTGGAACATGTGGCTCTTCAATGCACTGCGGTAGCGGCAACCTGCTCAGCGCATCCGCATTTTGGTTCAACTTTCCCGCCCGGTATTTTAGGTCATAGTCGTAGGCTGCCAGTTTCAAGCACCATCGTGTCATGCGGGGCGAGAGCATCTGCGGCACTGCCTTTTTTGGACCCAGGATTCCAAGCAGAGGCTGATGATCATTATGAACGTGACTTTGCGTCATAGGATGTACCTGTGAAAATGGTCAGCCGCGAAAACTACCGCAAGACCTTCCCGGTTAGCTGCGCATAGTTACGCTCGGCTGCCCCCAGTGTGCGGGACGCAAAAGCTATCGGGGCCTCTCTACCCAGATTGTCTTCCTGTCCAGTACTGCCCCAACGCCGTAAGGTGAGGCATCACATGAGATTATGAGGCGCTTGGCGTCGTCATAATGCGCTAAAACAGTTCTCATAATCAGCCGTTTAAGCACATAAAAAGCGTTCTGATATTTCTGATGCCGTTTCCACGGAACACCTTTTTGCAGGAGCTCGTACAGCACCGAAGGAATCATTGCTCGGTAATCTAGAAAACGGTCATAAAAGGTCAACATCCCTAGGAATGACTGCAACGTTTGCCTGCTTGTCGGTGCAGGTGCTCCGACGATAGCCCTGACCTTGTCATCCATTGTGTGAATCCCTTTTGCATCGAATCTGTGGCCTAGAAAATGTACTTCAGGTACTGCAAAACGACACTTGACCTTGTTTAGTCGAAGGTTTACCTTGGCAAGACTCTGTAGAACTGCTTTCAGTCGGTCGTTGTGCTGTGCCTCGGTGGTGCCACTGACGATAATGTCGTCGAGGAAAACCCACAAACGCCAGCAAGTCCACACAATGTCGTCTCCATAAACCTTTGTAAAATAGCTGAGGCTGCTGATACTCCGAATGGTAGCCGCTTAACCTTGTACAATCTCTTTATCGTGTTGATGGTGAGGATTTCTGCCATCTCTGGAGTCACCCGCAGCTGTTGATATGCTTGAGCTAAGTCCAGCGTGCTGAAGATCCATCCACCTCGCAGGCTACTCAACACTTCCTCCGTTGTAGGAAGGGGGTATGCAGTCTTCTTTGTCGCCTCGTTGGCAGTGCAGCGATAGTCGCCGCGAAGGCAGAGATCGCCGTTTTTCTTGCGTACCCACACAAGAGGTGTAGCCCATTCGGCATGCTGCGTTGGCTCTAGCAACCCTTGCTCTTCCAGGCAGTCAATCTCAGCTTCATATGCCGAGCAAATTTGCAAAGGGCACAGGACGCGCTCTCATGAACTTGGGTTTCGCTTCCTCTGTCAACTCCAGATGTACTGGTACACAAGCATGGCCAGGTATGTCTTCCGTAAACACTCCCTGGTACTCATGTAGAACCTCGGCAATACGTGGGTGCTCAGTTGACTGATGAATGCCACCGATGTGAATGCCTACCCCATCAAACTGCAGCCCGAAGCGTTTAACACCATCAGTGCAGTTGGCACATTTTGTCAGTGTGCTTGACAAGAACCTCGAGGGATTGCCCGAGACCAAGTGCGTAGGTAAATGTCATTAGGTTGCAGCTTTGGCGCGTTAGTAGGCCACAAGGTACAAAATGTCTCGTTACTGACCATTGTGCGGGCAGCCCCCGAGTCTACCTCGATCATTACCGGCTTACCCTGCACCTTGACTGTCAGCGTTATCTTCGGCGGGGTGCACCCCACTTGGAACCGCGTGAAGGTCGTAGAGCTCTGAAGCAGCGGATCCTCCTGTTGAGGTGACTGATGCTCAGGCGACGCAGCCAAGTAGTTGTTGCGCTGACAGCGCTTTCCTCCTTTCTTTGCGATGCAGGCTCCCTCTACATGCCCCCGCTTGCGGCAGAAGTTGCACGTTGCCGTAGCACACTTGCACGTTTTAAATGCAGAGCATTTCAGTAACTCACGATGTCACCCGCGTTGACGTCCGTAGTCGTAGTCCGCATCTCTCCCCGTCGGTATGTCATTGAATTGGATTCGATTGGATTGGCTTGGATTGGCTTGGCTTGGCTTGGCTTGGATTGGTTTGGATTTGGATTGGATTGGATTAAAGTGGATTGTGTTGGATTTTGTTGCGTCATAGCCACGCCACGTTGCGTCATAGCCGCGGCAGGGGTTACACGGCACGTTTCACGTTTCACCCATCTTCCTGCCTCTCGCGTGCTGTTTTAAATGCAGAGCATTTCAGTAACTCACGATGTCACCCGCGTTGACGTCCGTAGGCGTCCGTAGTCGTAGCCGCACCCCTCCCCCTACGCTATATAAAAAATACTATCCGGCGCCTGGTTTCGATCCCTGACCCTGCGGGGGAACGCAATGTACATGGTGCTCTACCCACTGCGCCCCAAGCCCGACACAGAATGGGAGGCCACGAACACGCCTTATATCCTTGACTCATTCAAATTACTGCTGACGAGCGCTCTCTCGTCAGCAGTTGCCACAAGTGCAACATTAACGTAACGCAAACTACTTAACGTCGTGCGCCCCCGGAAATGCTCTGCATTTGATCGTGCCCCTCGCGAGGGGCCTGTTCCAAGCTATCGCCTGCGCATATACATTTTCTATACTGAATGCACCATTTTTGTACTGTTTCCTTTGAAAACTGTTAGGTGGCGCTGCAATATGGAGGCTCGTTGTGCTGATCCTTTTTTTCAATTCTTTATTAAAAACTGTGGTTGATTCTTCTGTAATAGGATTCAGTAAAACACGAACGTGAAATGTCCCGCGAAATGGGCAGCTCAGCATGATTAGCGTATCGGCGGCTGTCTGTGGGTGTGCTTGGCGAGCGACGTCCTGCTGGCGGGTGGCTTCGGCAAAGGTGTACTGGCGCAATTTTCATGACGGATATGATGTCAGTAAAATCTTAGTATATACCGGCAGAAAACACTTTTCGGACAGTGGTTGTCGTCGCACCGCCAGCAGCGTTGTCCTTCCTTCACTTGGCCTTTTTTTCCTTCACGTGGCCTTTCACTTGGCCTTTCTCCGGATGCTACACTGCTGCTTGCCTTGTTTACTTCCGTCTGTTCTTCTTTGATGCTCTGCTGCTGACGAACCGCACCCTCTGCGTGGACCGCCAAGTCGTAGGCTCGGAGAATGTCAAGTCTTTTTCGGCGAAGAGCCGCTCTTAGAGCTGTTCGCCGGGAGGCCGCAAACGAATCTATCGCGTAACATTACTTCCAGCTAGAGCATCATCGGTACGTAACCGGAGCCCTCACGCGAAACGGCAATGGCACCCCTGTAATGGCAGCGGCACCCTCCAGCGCCACTTCAGCTGGCGTCAAGGTCACCGAAGGGAAAGTTCCGAGAGAGAGAGAGAGAGAGAGAGAGAGAGAGAAACTTTATTTTTAAACAGCCCTAGTCCGGGCCGTCGTGCACAGTTCTCATTAGGAGACGGCTGGTCCGTAGAACTCCCAGAGTCCGCACTAACACGAAGGCAGTGGGCCGCCAGAAGTTCTTGCGTCGATTTGACATCTACGCCAGGACCCGGGTTCAACCAGTCCTCCCAGGAAGCGATGCGGGAACGCAGGTGTGGTGGTAGGTCCGGCGGATGGCACTCCAGTAAAGGTGTCGTACTGATGGGTAGGAACGGCTGTGGGGTGTAGATCAAGGGACGTTGCAGATAGCGGAGAGCTTGCGTAAAGCTGCCGCATAGTCACTCACTGATTCTCCGTGCAGTTGACCCGCCGCTGGACCATCGCCCAGGAGAACACTTCCGACGGCCGCGGATCGAAGTGCGCCTGAAGCGCGGCCACAATGTCGGCGTAGTCGACTTGGTCCGGCGTGAGAGGTTGCAGTAGCGCACAGACAGTCTCGTACGTTTGGGCACCGCACAGCGTGAGAAGGTGCGCGCGTTTCTTCACTGCGTCCATGACGTCGTTAGCTTTAAAATAGGACTGTAGACGCCCATACAATGAAGTCCATGACGCAACGTTCCGCCGAATTCTTAATGCGGCCGGCGTAGGCCGTCGTACCCGCTGCCATTCTCCTTCTTGAGTAGTTCCTGCCGCTGTGGTGCTCCGCCTCGTCGCCAATGTAGTTGCCGGAGTTAGGTAGTCCGAGTTGAGAATGCAGGACTCGTGGACGCACTGATAGAACACAAATAAAGGTACTTTATTAGAACTAGCCGGAAGTGACCGGCGTCGTCCATGCTTGGGCGCGCACTGCCGCACCAGGCCCGCGCAATCTAGTCACGTGAGTCATTATTGAGGTGGGCCCCACCAGGCGGCAGTACTTGTCCGCTTACGGCTTGACGGAGCGCAGTATTTTACAGAACAAGGAGGATTTTAGAGAAGCAAAAGGTCTAGCTTTGCCTGTACTGCCAGAAAAGCGTAGTGGCGGCGTCGTGAACTACCGAGGACGCCCGCTTGATGGCGCTCTAAACAGGGCTTTGTAAACATGGCGGATGCTTTTTGCATAGGGCGCTTGAGCTCCTTAACAATGTGGCTGCCCTCGCATGGTGGCCGCCGGCTCGCTGCTCCTGGTGGCTCCTTGCTGGCACGCTGGCCGCGTGTTCACTTCCTCCGCGCTACTGAAGTGATGTTATGCCAGGTGACCAGATGGCCTCGACTGGCACAGACCACAGTGAGCAGCAAGTGAGAACAAATGGTTTATTGACATCCGCAAGTGTACACAGGACATCATTTCATTTCGATCGCTGCAATTGTACGTCGCTTTCGTGACAACTTTTTTTTGCCATAACAACTCGTTCACTTGCGCTATGATTTCGAACGAAGGGCACATTGCTTCCAATATTCGGCTGCCCGTATATTTTTTTTTTCGTTTTGGGTGTCGGAACAAGTTACGAAGGAAACAGACGCTTGGAATATATCTAGCACTAAAGCAATTGTTATTGTGAACGCTACCGCTTACTGCGGACATATCGACATTTGAACATAGCAATGCAACTAAAATCCGTGAGCGAGTGTTTGAGGCACGGCGTTTTTTTTGGGGGGTGCGGCAGGCCCCAAGCCCGCGCTAAGCAGCATCACAAGTTTAAGAAAAGAAAGAAAACACCTACGGCATTAAAAATATATATCTGACTTTCTTAACCAACACTTTGAAAATTTTAAATGTACTCCGATATGCTCTGTTGCATAAAAATTGCTAACTAGTTATTGCTGAACTAGTTTAATTACAGTAATGATTTTGCATGCCCCATTATTATACTTGATGCTGGCATAAACAGTAGCTTTACCGTTCAACAATAGGATGTACATAACGTTGGTATCAGCCGTTTATTACGCTCTAGGGTGGTTACGAATCATGTGCTGTAATTAATACTCATGAACGAGATATTTCACTTGCTGATTACATATAGAATGTAATTAAACATGTTAGTTAAACCTACTGCACGTTAACAGTAAAGCGAAATGAAATTTACTCCTTAAGTAGAGAGGAAAATAGAATTTCAGAACCCACTGCCAAGATAAATTTTTTAACGAAAAAAAATCCATGTTTTTATGACTTTCAAGATTTCCTGCAGCCGACCAATGTTAGTAGTAAAAATGAACGTTACGGGCCGCAATTGAACTAATTTACATCGTTAATGCACGTTAGCATTCAAGTGATTGTAACAATAGAACTGGCCCCTTACAGACTTCCATATGTGACCTGCAACGGCGCTAGGCGCATCCCAGATGTCCCCACAGCAACTTCGTGCGTCATAAATGCAAATTGCTGGGGTCCGCTGTTGCATGTGTCTTTAAACTGTACTTGTCGGATGCGAATGCCCTGTGAATGGGTTACTCATTAGTGAATATCTTGGTGACTAAGCCAGTTTCCGAACCATCCCAAGATTGTTATCTACACAGCCTCCTTTTTGGAGCCCCTTGTTGACTCGCACTTGCACGTCGAAGAGCCACATGTTAGTTCAATTACCCTGATCAACACCGTTCGCTGCAAAGTTAAATTTCATCTCGTTAATCTTGTATTCTTTTTTTCCCATTGTTTAGTTTTGTATTGTTGCAACGCTGAAAATTCTGAAAGTCTCCTATGAATGCCCTTTCAGGTGTAATAAAAAGAAATGTTTATTTTGCCAGTAATAATTTGGATGGCCTTATACTGTTTGACAGTAAAATTTTAAAACACTTTTTATGCTTCAGTGATTGATAAATGTACAAAAACCATGCACATCAGTAAGCAAGACTTACAAATATGATTTGACACTGCAATGCATGGACTGCACTGCACAGTTCTGTACACGCCTTAAATTTCTTAGTCTCCTTGTAGGTTCACCCAATAGTATCTACTATCTTCCATTCCCTACAATTTAGAACAAGACCTGCCTGCGTGCACTATTTTTGGGAGTGACATCATGGTGTATTGATTGAATAGTTTTCACCCACTTGTGCAACAATGTGCAGTCGGTGGATACATGTAAAATTGTGCCCTGGAGGGAACTGGGATTTTCACACTCTTACTAATTGAGTGTAGAAGTAGCCTTCCTTATTATATTCGATACAAAAAGCCCTTGCGAGGTATTCGCAGACAACCCATCCAACTCGCTAAAGCAATCTGCCCTTGAGCTACAAAGCACCACACCTCCTCCTTCTTTACTTTTGCCACATGCTTATACCTACTTCTAGATGACCCGCGCTACTACATCTCCAGACCTCCAAGGCAAACTCTGACCCCTCACATTTCTTTGTGTACAAAGGTTTAAAGCCCACCTGCAAGGTCCACACAGCGCTATTAACAAAGGAGACATCTACTCGATCACCAGAGCATAGAATCAGTGTCTATCAGAAATGAGTTGCTCCCATAAAGTTTACTTCCTCTCAGCGTCTTGCACGAACTTGCTTTAGGCTGATAACCGGACCTCTACAGTTGATCTTACAGCAATTTTTTGTGCGATTAAGTGTCGTAAATGTACAGAGAAAGTGAAGTACTCTTGAGCAGCTGTAAAAGGGAATAGAAGAAAGTAAACTTGAATCAGCACTTGCTTTTTACATTTGCCAATGTGTACACATCGTGGTTTATTGATAAACGTTGAATTTTGGGCCGAAGACCTTACTACACAAGATGTTAGACTCTTTTTGTTGATGTTTGTTCGGACTTTCCTTTTATTTTAGCATCGGGTAGATGCACTCTCACAGAGGGGTAATGCCAAGAAGCATGCATTAGGTTTGTTTATTTGTGTTTTGGTTTTGCCACCCGGCTCCGCCGGCTGTGTCATCGCGGTTATCTGAGGGTCATGTGAGGCCCGTGTTTCATTCTTTATTTTTATGCCGCATGTGTTATCGCCTTTGATAGGGAGAGTGTTTTGAACTAACGTTACCATCCTAGAATAATATTCTTTGAGCTGCAGTGTTTTCGATGCAATTCGACGGTTCAAGAAACATTCGCGCCGAAAGATAGCGCCCGCAGAGCGGATGCCGCGGTATTCGGTTCGCCTACGCTGCCTTGACCACGTCAAAATTTGATGACCGCTGCTTCGCAAGCTCTTATTCTTTAGGGGAGCACAAGTTCGCTGCAATAAACTCGTTTTACCTTCGAGTCAACTGCGTCGTCCTTGGATACGTGACAATACGACCAAATAAAAATATGGATCTTATACGTCTCCCCGAAAAACGAAACACTAAAGAAAAAATTTCCACAAAAGAATTTTGTAAATACGCATTAAGAAAGCGAAAGGAATTAACCATGCACATCTCCGCATTTCTACAAAAATACAGTTTTGTGGGAAGTAATACCCTTAATAGTTACAACAGGGCGAACTGGTCAAGCTGATTTTCGAAAAATCAACAAATAGAAAAAATAGACAAAAAATCACAATCATCACCTGCCAAAGTCACAGATATGCATATTGTACACCTCCCCCAAGAAACCTAAGTGTTAATAAAAAACTCCGGACAGGAACGTTCAAAACAGAAATAAAAATACCAAAAATGAGCCAACGGTATAACACACTGCATTACCATATAAATGCAGATTTGGTAGAAGCACCCCTTTATTTCGTGATTACAGTGTAAATGGAGATATTTAGCTAACGAAAGTTTAAAAACATATCGATACAAAGAATTAAAAATTCACATAAATTCTTTCACGGAAAAAAATATATGCATTTATACATCTACCCAAAAAGAGACTAATAAACAAAAAAAGCCTGCAAAAGAACGTCCCAAATACAAAGTAAGACATAGCGAGAAATGCGAAAAACTGTGTAACGCACCGCTGTTCCACAGAAATTAAGATTTGACAGAAGTTCCAACTTTAATCGTTATAAGAGGGTAAATGGAAATAGATGAACCGAATTTTGAAAAAACGAACAAATAAGAAAAATAAAAAATAAATTTAAAACAATTAACTTCATCGATTTGCCATCCTTCCACCACTACTTTATCTGCAAGTGAGAAAGTGATCTTGAACTTCATATTGAACTTCTTAACAAAGCGTTTTCTGAAGCCGAAACATTCCAAGTGCATTATTATATAAAATGACATTGGCATAACGAGACGCCCACGGCTAGTAGCCGTGGGCGTCTCGTTATGTCAATGTCATTTTACAAGTTTCCTTTCCACTGGCATTGTTTCTGCCGTAATTACCAAAATAGACTGATATTGAACACCGCTCTCTTCCCCTTAAATGTCATTTAAAGCTCCCTAAAGTACCGTAACATGTATAGCCGCACCCGAGTACTTTAAGGGTAATGCGGCAGCACATGTGCCTTCTCGACCGCATACACTTCGGGACACTACACAAAAGGGACACACTTCATCTGCCGTTGCCAATATCAAACTGGTGCTCAACTACGCCGAAATGTTGCCACATTACCGCAAAAAAACAAATAAAGCATCTGTCATTGCACAAGAACCTTACAAAGAAAGTGTCACCTTCTTTCGCAGACTTCAGGATAATAAATATGATCACAGCACCCTCATCCATGCCTTTGACTCCACCTGCCATTATGCCACTACGCCACAAATACGCCACCAAGCGTAATTTGTGCCTCTTACTCGCCACTCTGTTTCATCACGCATGGGAACGCTAAATAACTCACGACACCCCATTTAAGATCGCTGCTTAGTACATGCTCAAGATATCGTACATGACCGGCCCACAGTCTGTCACCAGCAATAAGTTATGAAGAGATCTTGGATGGTCAGTTGAAGCCAGGGCATCCTGGTAGAAATGTCCACCGCCGGGCTGGTTCTCTAACTTAAGCACCTGATGCTCGATTATTAAAAGTTGACGGCGGTGATCACTAAAAAAGACGCACGTACTGAACATTTTCGCTGTAGTGACTTTGAAAATGGTCGCTAGTAACAACTAATGCCAATCCAAGTTATGATATGTATAAGATTGAAAACTTAGACATCTTTTTATCTTGAAGATGGTGCCCCTTCCCAACTATTGTACTCAAGATGCATATACAAGTGCTGAAACTTAAGAGCTTGATGTCGAAATCATGTTTTAAATAGCGTGCGACGTTGGTTGCTGCTGCATCAGATAGCACGCACACCGTGACGTTTGTGTTCCAACGCCTCGGTCAGCCCAAATGCAACAACCCTAGCCGTATAAACGTCACATAACACGCAAGTAAGCTTTTGTTATTTTTAATTTAGGAGCCATGAAAGAATGTTTTGCACGTTTCCTATTTTTTGTGTCAATAAACATTTTAGGCCAAAATTATATAACCATGAATTCTCTAGCTGTCGTGAAACCTCCCTTGTACACCATGGGTCACCTCACTGCTGCTATCAATTTGTTTTAATGTCTGCAAACTCTGATAACACTGAAAACGAATATTTATCCGTTGATCAGTTGTATTCCGCCATGACGACAATGCGCACAACAGAGTACTTTGTGTGAAAGCATGCAACCAGTAAATAATGGCTAGGGAGATATCACATCCAATTGTCGAGTATTATTCAGATGACGCACTGACACGCAATTACATACAAAGACGTGAGTGGGTGATATCGATTTGTTTTAATCTGCCTTAAAAATCCGTGCTGGACGAGTACGAATTCACTGATGCACAATGTAGCGAGCACATCAATTCTACCTAATAAATGTAAACGTCAGTACCGGAACCTGGTAGATCAACCCTTCTTATTTTCTCTTTCCGGCAGATTCCCGAAACGAAGCAAGAGGACGAGCCAGATCTTGATTTCTTTTACGGCAAGGCATCCGCTACCGCAGTTTGATTATCCTCGCGCAAAACAGAATAGTTAGAGATCTGCAGAGCCTCAACGTCTATCTGCCGTGTAGAAGGCGGCACACAGTGGCTCTTCCAGTCCAGGTACGCCTTCCTGTAGAGCCTGCGTAGGTTGGAATAGACACGTTTACTGGACCTTATGGCTTCCCCCCTAAACAATTTTTATAATTGTTTATTCCAACATGTGTTAAACATTTGTCATACCCGAAGTGCTTCGACCTTTGATCAAAAAATTCGGAGTGATTTGCGTATGCTCTACTGCACGTTTAATGCCGATAAAATATTTTTACTGGCAAGTTCTTATTTGCGCAGACACTCACGGGGAAAGAAGGAAAAGAGGCACAACTGAGAAATTGGGGTACATAATATGGCGGGATCATACATTGATTCTAGACAAAACAGGTAGGTAGTCCTTAATGATGATGATGATGATTGCGATTGGTTTCCCTTTGTAGCGGGGTGATGAGATGCCATCTTACCAAAAAGGCTAATATACCCATGTTTTACACATTCGGTTTAACTCTAGCACTGCTTAGGGCAGGCACAAAAAGCTTATTATGCACAAAACACCTTTTTTTGCTGTAACAGGTGGTAACTGTCTTAGGCCATATTCCCCTCTCTGCTTTTCATCCACCAGTATTGTAATCTTCTTTTCGTCCCCTCGACAGCCTTGAAGTCAACTTCCTCTGTGATATCCTTAAATCCTACGGCTTCTGGAAGCCGAATATTCCCTTCACGTACATTTGGATGGATATTCTCACATTCCTAACACTACGTGCCGCATAGTTTCTGTTTCTTTTCCGCAGACCACGCACACCCCATCATTTTGTGAACACTTTCCCACAAAACTCTTAGTTCGCAGGCATCTTGCTCCAGCCTCAAAAAGCAAATCACGGGCCTGGCAATTTTCGTAGAAATTTTCCTTTCTGATGCTAAATTTCTCAGCCCTGTACATCTCTAACGACGTTTTAGCTTCTTTTTTTCCCTCCACTTATTCGCTTCAATCTGCCTTGCCACTTTTTTGGTTACCTTGGCTGTTTTTAATTCTCCACTGTTTTTTCCGTATTTCATCGTTAGCCTTGTAGTCTTTCTTTACCACTGCGTGTCCACGCTTTTCAAGTATAGGTACCTAAAATCCTTAGCTGCCCACCTCCGTTGATCCATTGCTCTCAACCTCATCTCAAAGCATATTTTACTCTGCTTCTGTAACTTCAAATGACGCCCAGCCCAGATCTCCCTGAACTACTTCGTTAGTTGTTTTTCCATGCGCGCCTAACTCCAAATGTCCTACCGTTCTCTTGTTTACTTCAAGGCCTGATAGAACGCCTGATTTTAAGCAGAGTACAGCATTCGCTAACGTGAGACTCGGAACCATTACTCCTTTCCGCATTCCTCTTACTACTTCATATTTTTTATACCTCCACAGAGCTCTATGCTTCATTATAGCTGCGTTTCGCTTTCCCTAAACCTTAAGTTGCTCCTCATGAGTTCTTAAGTAGTTATCCCCTTCGTTTATCCACACTCCCAAATTTTTATATTCCTTCACTCTAGGTTATTCGCCTTGGTGGATAGACACTACGTCAGTGGTAGCGTCATTGAAAATCATTATTCCTGATTTTTCTGCACTAAAATTCAACCCGAGGTCGGTGGTGTAGTGATGTGCTGTTTCGGAACGTGGCTGTGTGGGGTTGACCAGGCAAAGAGAGACAAGATATGAGCCTCTACGGAGGAAGAGGAAGAAGAAGACGGCGTGCGCTCGGGTTTTTGCTGGGGATGGAATCTCGTCAAGGCGGGTTTTGCTGCGTGCTGGAGCCGGGCTCCTGGATTCTGACGGTCAGAGCTTCAATTCTCCCATAACCTCACAGCACAGGTGGCTTCCTGGCCGCTAATGTTTATTAGCTGTTGCATATCGGTTTGCTTATCAGCTAAAATAACAATGTCGTCTGCGTATAACATTCCCGGAATATGCTGTTGTACCACTTCGCCTTGCAGAATATGGGTTAGGCTAAACCCTACTTGACTTTCTTCCAGTCCTTTTTCTAACTCTGCCACGTAAAGCATGTGTTCAAAGGGCATCCTGTTTTGGTCCCCGATGAATGTTGACCTGCTGGGCGCATTTCTGTCTTTCGCGTGTAAGGTGCACTCTATTGTCTTTATAGATTGCCATAAGGAACTATATAAACTCTTCATCTAATCGCTGGAGTTTCAGCATTCTTCACAGTGGTTCTCTTTTTATTTTGTCATATGATCCTTTAATGTTAGAACGTAATCCATACTTTGGTCTATTTATGCGTCCGCAATTTCAATGCATTGCGTTATCACGAACAAATTGTCATCCAGTCGCCTGTATTGTCTAAATTCATTATGCAGTTCCCCACGTATTTCATTTTCTTCCATCCAGGCTTGAATTTCTGATTTTATCGCCAGAATTACGAATCTATACCCCACTGACGTTACTGTGAGTGGTCTGTACGAATCAAGACTGGCTTTTTCTCCTCTATCAGTATATATTAAATTCATCCTGCTTTGTAGCCAGTCTTCTGGTATTTGTTTGGTTTTTATTACCTTATCTATTGCCCTCATAAATGATTCCTTAGTTTTAGGTCCAAGCAGGTTTATGAGTTGCATTGGTATTCCGTCTGGGCCCACTGCTGTCTGGGGGGAAACATTTTGCTCTGCTTCTTTCCAATCAAAGTTGCTCAAACTTATTTTCGTTTCCGCTGTCTTCTGTGGCGCTAATGTTATCGGTAAAGGCTTCCCTGCCACTATTGCCCTAAACTTACAACTAATCACTCGATGAATATGGGCCAACGCGTGCTCTCCTTATTAATGTTTCCCTTCCTCATCAATAAGGAAGTTTTCATTGATATAATTTTTTGCGCTTAGTACATTTACATGGTTCCAAAACTTCTTAGATGCGCTTTTGTCCTTCTTCCGTATTTCTGCCATCCATTGTTCGCTTTTCAGCTTGATCTTTGCTTGCACCATTTTCTGCACTTCTAGTTTTTCCCACGGTAGATATCCCATTTCTCCTTCACTACCTCCGGTTCTATACCCCTTCTTTTTGCTTCTCTATGTTCTCTCGACGCTATTCTTCGTTGGTCAATAGCCTCTTTTATTTCCTTATTTCACCAGCTTCTCAGCTTTCTCTTCTCTTTCCAAAGGTTCCGTTGCTTTGCTTCATTCTTCTTACCCTTTATGAACGCAATTATTTCGTCGTAACATAATCGTATTCCTTTACAATGCCCCTTTTAAAGTGGGGCAATAGGAATAAACTAGAAACTATTGTCCGCTACCGCTTAAAGTCCGTCACTAGATTTAGCTGGGTTCCCGCGTTACTAGTGGCAACTGCACTCTATTACATCAGGACATGAATGTTTACAGCATGGTTTTTTGATGCTCAGCTGGAGAAAAATGTTAGGTTGAAGTAAACGTGAAATTTTAGACGCCAAATTTTAGACGCCAAATTTTAGACGTGAATTGGTATTCCAACCGCACCTGCACCTATTTGCTAGGGTCCTTTGAGTTTTCTGCAGTTTTGCAAGCTAGCAAAGCTGAGTAGAGGTTTAATCTGGTAGACGAATATGTAGAAATCACTATGCTTGCCTGGATGTACAGCAATTTGTCGACCGATGAATCTTTGTTGAAAATGATAGATGAGTACACCACCACATGAAAATTTGTTTCTAGTGCGACAGTACTATCGAGTTTTCAGGGAATTGGTAGCTGTGACGAAGTTTTACGGAAACGGCAGGCGGTATTACCACAATTTTTTTTACATTACAGGCTTTATGAACCTAATTGGCAGTAATTTGAAAACCACCAGAGCTCTATTCTTGTCGCTAAATTTACATGCATCTTTGAATAACACCGGGGAATGATTATTTTTGCTACTTTTCAAGCGTCACCTGCGCGGGACAAAATTCAAAGTTTAATAAAAACGTGTAGTCTAACAAACTACGTACTTTTTATGCGACTTTGTTTCGTACAAGGCAACTAAACACCGTGTATTTCCCTTTAAGGACGGCGTTGTCGCAACACTACAAAACAACTTGCGCGAAAGCTCCTACTACTGGTTACTCCACTGAAGCGAAATGTTGAACAAATACGGAGTTTGCAGATAGTTGTGCATGATATTTTATGTTCAATAACCGATCAGGGTTACAAGACCTCAGTCACGAAAAAATTTCGAGGTTCCGGTAAACGTTCGTGCAAGGATACCGGAATACGCATGCATTTCTGTAGGCTATATGTTTCTAAAAACCCGAAACACTAAATTTTCCTTAAGCAGATCCCCGCAGAAACCTACCAGAGGCTGAAAAAGGCGAATCCCAACCAGGTGAAGCTTTGTACCACCAGCACAAAGTACAGTGGCAAAGTCATAATCCAGGAAGAGTGCGCCAAAGTCTTGTCGGCCTGAAGCCATGCAAAAGTGAGCACCAGAATGACGCTGAGGGCGAAGAGAACGCTGAGCAGGAACATGACGTGGTCCGGAAAGTGGTCGCTGTCGCTGAGCCATTCCCTGAAGGTCTGCACGCGTGGGAAGACGTCGACTTAGTGCGCACCAGTTGCAAAACCGTTCAAAGTTCAAAGAAAAAAAAACACAACAGGGCAGTTATTACAATTTTTTTATTTAGTCAAGACAATACTCATTACGAGTTCGTCTTGGGTGGCGTCGTTACAGGCAGAAATAAAGCCTGACGGGGCCACGGCGCCCATTCAACAACTGGAGACAACCCATCATGCAGTGCACTAACTGTGAGCATAAAAATATTGACAAACGAGAGCTAATTCCTCAACTACGCACAAACCATGCCGATAGACTACAACAGTAACACACTGACAGATCCCTTTTGTAAACATGCACGCAATAAAGTTCATTTTTCGGAAAGTGGAGATAATATACCATAATAGTGATTGTTTTACAGCAAAAGTAAAGTAATTTACACTAAGTCAAAAACAAAACAGACAACCAGAACAGAAATCACAAAGGACCATAAGATGACCACACAGATGGCAGGTTTTCATTCGATATAAAACCAGGCAAAACAGTACAGTGCTAAATCAATTTTCCGCAATGAAGAGAGCGTTCATTGTTTTTTAAAACTACATTTTTAAACATAGGTTTGTAAGAGATCTAAGATCACAGGGCACTGATTCAGTAACCCGGGTATTTCAGAAGCCATTCGCTGCTCCCCATAACCTGCCCTTGAATATGGTTTCGCGGTTATTTGACTACTTTGACTAATTGACTTTGACTAATTTGACTTCTAAAAGAGTATGCACGCAGCAGGAGTGGGTTACGGGTGGTACACCTTCATGGTGAATGGAAGGGGGAGGCATTATAAATGCCTGCTTGGTACAGCTTATAAAATAAAGGAAGGCAAGAAATTTCTAAAAATATAAGGACTGGAAGTACGCAAGCAAGGATTTTTTTCAAACTGAGTTACAGCATTTCACCACCATGTGAATGCTGGTATGCTTCACTATTTATGTGAGCACAGCAATGGGATGCAGACGTTTCGACTAGTTGGTGACAAACCATCTACGTTTTAAAAAGAAATTACGGGCCTTAAAAGTCAACTGAGCACGAGTGTGCATGCGTCTCCTAAGGTTTTCGCGTCAAATGTGAAAAACTTAAGCGCCGCATTCGCGTCATAGTCATTGTTCTCAGATCAGGAAAATTCTAGCAGTGTAAAAAGAGTAGAAATACATGTTCTCATTCGATTAACAAATTATTGATGACGCAACTGGAAACATGTTTGTTCCGTAACTTCAGCGTTCGTGGCGCATTAGCAGTACTAAGTTCGCCGTTGTACCTTCTTCGACACTAAGCGGATGATGAAGTCGTACTGGCAGACCGGGCAAGTCTGCACTCCATTCCGGCATACGTGCAATACCACGCAGTTGGCGTGGGCTCGGTTGAAGACACCTGCGTTAGAGCGGGTGAAATGAACGTACTATACCGCACGTACAAATGGAGTACAGGCAGCGCACTCACGTTCACTTCCCTCGGCGGGTTAAGTAGCTGTGTATTCCCATGTATGTGCTTTATAACAAAATAAAGCCCTTTCTGGAGATAAAAATTGATAGAACATC